>JAIGNY010000962.1:0-142500 GCA_020152595.1 Chiridota heheva | reverse complement strand
ATCGCATGCATCGATCGCATGCATCGATCGCATGCATCGATCGCATGCATCGATCGCATGCATCGATCGCATGCATCGATCACGTCGATCGCATGCATCGATCGCATCGATCGCATGCACGATCGCATGCGATCGCATGCATCGATCGCATGCATCGATCGCATGCATCGATCGCATGCGATCGATGCATCGATCGCATGCATCGATCGCATGCATCGATCGCATGCATCGATCGCATGCATCGATCGATCATGCATCGATCGCATGCATCGATCGCATGCATCGATCGCATGCATCGATCGCATGTCGATCATCGATCGCATGCATCGATCGCATGCATCGATCGATCATGCATCGATCGCATGCATCGATCGATCGCATGCATCGATCGCATGCACGATCGCATGCATCGATCGCATGCATCGATCGCATGCATCGATCGCATGCATCGATCGCATGCATCGATCGCATGCATCGATCGCATGCATCGATCGCAGTATTAATAGTGCATCGTTTATTGTGTGACGTAGTCATCTCCTTATATTATTGCTAATAAAAGAACCAATTGTGAACCAACATCTGTGCAATTTTTCCGCTTATATTACCAGGATAATTTATGAATTCTGAGAAGTGACCCTTCCTACATTACTTGACAAGAAAATGCTGGCAATTGCCCATCGGGCGAAAAGGTAAAGACCTAATTTAAATTTTTACTGTTTTGAAAATTATTGACGGGGGCGGGAGGGGAGGGGGGGGGGGTAACATGGCCCTCGTATTATTAAGACTTTCACCCCATATCTGAAGGTCTTTCTATGTTGTAGATTGTGGTCCAAACTAAAAGTTTGTTGTCCAAAATTTAAGATTTTTGGTTAAAACAATGAAGATTTTGGAGCCAAAATTAAAGTTGTTTGGTCTAAAATGGAGAATTTTTGGTGCAAACTGAAACGTTTTGGACCCAAAATTAACGATATTTCAGTCGATTTGATTAACAAATGGCAACATCTGTTTCCATGGTTCACTTGATAATGCAATTAGGCCTAATGATATTGATGTCTTTGACAAAAAAAATTGAGGGGGGGGGAAGGCTACAGCATTTTTAGGTGGATAAGCCCCCAATAGCCCCCTCCCACTTAGACACGCCACTGCCCTAATGCATCCCATTGTCCCATTCCGACTCAGTTTCATTTCCTTACGCACCATATGTACAAGTTGAACACGACGTCTTAAGAGGACATATCCTGCTACCATATTTGCTGCATCGATTGCATTCGGGGCGAATAAACCATGTGTTTTGTGGCGACATGGTGGACGTGACGCCATCAGATGAAGAAACAGCTGTAGCGTTAAGTGAACCAACAAGCTCATCTGAAAGAGAAACAGAACCCATATGAGCTTGTGAAGAATCGGTTGCATCTAAGAACCAAGTTGCCGCAGTGGCTCCGCCGTTCTGGAAGCGGAAGGAGAATAATGTTGCGCTCTAACCCACCCACGGCGTCCCCACCCCCTACCGCCGTTAAATTTTGTAATCTATATTTTGACATCTTTTAAAATCTGAAAATCATAATCCTAAATTTTACGATTTTTCCCGAATCACAATTTTCTTTTGCCACAGATTTGATAAAGAAAGCATTGTAAGTGTCACCATCCTTTTTGCTCAAAAGTATGCTATACATTTTCCCGGGGAGTGGGGTTGGAGTCATGCCTCTGTACCTAAGCTACTGTTATTTGGAGGAGGGGGGGGGTTGTGGCTTGAATATTTTAAGGACAAAACTAAAAATAAAGGTCTGTCAGGAAACGGGTAAGGGCAACACCCCCGGATACGTCCATGCAATCACCCCTTGTAGATTGACGCCGCAGTGCACCAGAGCCGCAATTCTTATTTGGAAGAAAGTGAGGGGAGGAAGGGGGTAGTTGGGGGTGGTAGGCATAGCCTCTTATAAAAAAAAAAAAAGTGAGAGCCAAGAGGTAAAAATGTTTTAATGAGTTTTTAATTTATTGCCGTTTCAAACAGGTTACGACGTAAGATTTGATTTTTCTCAGGCGTAATACTGGGAGACGTTATGACCCGTATGGCCAACCATATACGTACGTATTATCATCAAAAACGTACGTAATCTAATAAAATCATGTTTTACCATGACCCCTAGATGCTAGAGCTTCGTATCTTAACAATGTTTATGCTAGAAACATACCTTCCTGGTATTGAAGTTGATCCACAAGATCACCGTTTGTCTTTTTCGCATTGTTTGAGCCTGATGAGCACCGCTAAAGGAATGAGAAAACGGGTTTGGTGTTGGTGGTTTTGATAAATATCAATATTTGCATAATAGAGCGCTCAGACGGCTGATAAAATGACGGTATGCTGTCATCAGTCCAGAGGCGGTCTGGCCGTATGATCCACCGGTGCTGGACCGATGCGCCGCTTGACTTAGGGGTCTGAAGCGCTGGTCCCAATTTCGATTTCCCCCCATAACTAAACCGTAAAACTTGTGCTGACTAGTAGTATAAGGCGCCGATTACTCCATCTGGACCGGTAGATGTCTATATGTGCCAGTCCGCCCCTGCATTAGTCACAGCCATTGTGATGAAACGAACCAGAACTCCGCCATCCTAAATTCAACAATTTGAAAACCTAAATTTTCATAACTCAGCGTTACACAATTATGATTTCAAACGCATGTCATATGGTATGTATTAGTGCATGTAAGTCATACCATGCACTGCCTAAAGTAAGTCATACCATGCACTGCCTAAAGTAACTCATATTATGCACTGCCTAAAGTAAGTCATACCATGCACTGCCTAAGGTAAGTCATACCATGCACTGCCTAAAGTAAGTCATACCATGCACTGCCTAAAGTAAGTCATACCATGCACTGCCTAGAATAAGTCATATTATGCACTGCCTAAGGTAAGTCATACCATACACTGCCTAAAGTAAGTCATATTATGCACTGCCTAGAGTAAGTCATACCATGCACTGCCTAGAGTAAGTCATACCATGCACTGCCTAAAGTAACTCGTACCATGCACTACCTAAAGTAAGTCATACCATGCACTGCCTAGAGTAAGTCATACCATGCACTGCCTAAAGTAAGTTATACCATGCACTGCCTAAAGTAACTCATACCATGCACTGCTTAAAGTAAGTCATACCATGCACTGCCTAAAGTAAGTCATACAATGCACTACCTAAAGTAAGTCATACCATGCACTGCCTAAAAGTAAGTCATACCATGCACTGCCTAAAGTAACTCGTACCATGCACTGCTAAAAGTAAGTCATACCATGCACCGCCTAAAGTAAGTCATACTAAAGTATTGGCTAAATCAATTTTCAATTCAATATCTGTCCAACGAGGTACCACTTTAAATCTGACTATTCAAGACATCTCCAATTTACAGAAACCCCGTCGACAGGCCCCTTGAAAGCTCTGAAGATTCTAATGCTTTCGACATGTTTGATGCCTCGAAATGGCTTAAAATGATGCAACAAAAAAAAACATGCTGATAATATGATATACCAATTAAATCAGTGATTTATCTTAATCATGCCCGACTTAACTAACCATCGGGTTAGGCACCGATCTTAGTCATACTTAGGCACCGATCTTAGTCAGGCAGAGATGTAAAATTGAGGATATACCGATTAAATCAGTGATTTATCTTAATCATGCCCGACTTGGCTAGCCATCGGGTTCATGCCGTACCGACTCACCATGATGCTGATATTACAGTATTATGATACTTAGGCACCGATCTTAGTCAGGCAGAGATGTAAAATTTCAGATGTACCGTTTAAATCAGTGACTCGCCGCCGCCGCTGCCCATATGGGAACCTTGCATCCATTTGCTTTTCATCCTTACACAGGCTACGCACATACCAGACCAACGCTGGAAAACTGGGCAAGGGAAACCAGTACCTCCCCATCACGTGACTGCTATACTGGCTGACTGGTATGATATACCAGAGATTTTTGCAAGAAAAATTGAGATACGAAAATTGGCGGAAATCTATACTAGCATAATAGGGCCTATAAAGGTAACGTTTGTCTTTGCTTTCCAACTGTTCACGCTTTGTGAAACTTTTCTAAGGTTTTTATCCAAATACAGGAATATGTTCAATAATATTTTGCCTGAAATTTCTCCATTTTCATGGGAAATTTCTCCTCTACCTCTTTAGAAATGGTAATCCAAATGCTTATCATAGTTAGAATATAAAATGTTCTTATTTCTGTATTTTCTTGAATTGGAATTTTGCCACGTCTGTGTCTTGATTTAAAGTTATTCAGGGGCATCAGTTTAACAATATATAACTTAAAGAAACTGGCGGCCAAAAAGTAAGGCCCATTTTTCTTGAGTCTCTTTTAACTATATATAATATGCATTATGTTATTATAACAAAATGCAATTAGGATAATTAGTTACTATATGATACTATCGAACATTAATTTTGACTTCCTTACATTGGCGAAGCACGTGTCTTTATGTCTGCTGTATTTCTCAAATACATATTCCTGGTTCTTTTGATCCCCTTCTGGGTTGATAAGACACGCACCGTCAATCGACACAAAAGTGTCACATGTGCTATCCAATAAACACTTTTGAAAACACTCCATTATTGCCGAGAAATCTGGTGGATGATTTGCATCACTTACATGATGCATTCCTAGCACCTCACCATGGATGATGCACATGAAAGTGATGATATAAAGGAAGGACATTATGACCCTGAAGAAGAAAACAAAATATGAAGAACATGTATGTTACAACGGCACTGCCTGCACTGATAGCTAACACATCAAACACGCAGTGCCCTTTCCGGCCGCGGGAGATTTGCTGTGCAGTGGCGGCAATGGCTACAGGGGAAAGGGGGCTTTGGTTAATTATTGTTTTTGGTATTTAATTATATGCATAATAAAATAAAAATGTTCACCCCCATCATGTTTTCCCCCTCAAAATAAAATCACCGCCAATGCTCCTGAAAAATTATCTTTTTTTAATATATATAGGTGTCATGACTGCATGAATGCTGGTGTGCTCCTGGCCGTGACCAAGAGGATTCGTAACAGGGGATAAAAGCCATTCTTAATCACCTGTTCAGCGGCGGCGGAAGGGAAAACATGGGGGAAGGGTTCCACAAGGGGCCAACTCGTTTTTCGGTGTGGGGTCCAGGGGCCCGCTTAGCCCCGGTAGGGATTCAGGGGGAGAAGCTCCCGGAAGTTCTCGCAAAATTAACATTTGAAGAGAAAAAAAAGGGTACGTCACAACGAATAGGAAGAAGGTATATTATACAAGTCAAAATTCATGTCAAAGAGAGATATGATATACAATATACAATACAAAATACAATATATCATGAAAACGCATAATGTGAAAATATAATGTTTCATTGTTTACGTTTCTGTGCATGGATATAGGTCTATGGTCACTCTTTAAAAAATATGTGTAGTCTGAAAAAAGTGGTTGATAATCTTCCAATAATTTACTATGAACATATGTAAATTTTGTCAAATTTTTCCCCCGTCTATCTCTCGGTGTCTCAGTTCATGTATTAAATACAATATCGCACAAAGTGCAATATATTACTAATATATTATTTTACATTTTCAAACTGAAAACTCCCTTTTTCTGAGAAAGTACTCTTTTGAAATCTGAATACATGATAAGCACTTTGAATTTCAAAGCTTGTTGAAGTTGGACCCATAATATTCTCCAGAAAGTTTGCTGTTAAATGTAGGCTATTTGAAACAAAATTTTACTGCAAAATTAACAGAATGAAACGGGTAGCTTTTAATTTATAAAGAACAGTTGGAGGTCCTAATACAATTAGGATTTTCACCTATGTTTCATGATGCAAGTGAGCAACCTAACTTTCCAAAATGTTAGCCTAATAAATATATCCGCTTTCAGTTATAGGCCAATAGTCAATAGTGCCAACATCCAATAAAGCCCTCTTACATGTCTTATCACGTGTTAGAATCAGGCCAGGGAGGCGAGTTGTTATTGATCAGACGTAATGCAAGTAAGTACGACCGTACGACTGGACATGTCTTATCACGTGTTAGAATCAGGCCAGGGAGGCGAGTTGTTATTGATCAGACGTAATGCAAGTAAGTGCGACCGTACGACTGGACATGTTTTATCACGTGTTAGAATCAGGCCAGGGAGGCGAGTTGTTATTGATCAGACGTAATGCAAGTAAGTACGACCGTACGACTGGACATTTTCCATTCTAATCAGGGGGGTCCATTGCATAAAGTGTGTTACAAAAACTTCGAAGTTTTTTTGTATGAATAAAGAACATAATTGTAATTGTGGACCGCATGATCAAGGATATAAAGAACATATGAATTACATCTCTGGGTGATCAAAAATAGGCCTATACCAAAAATATAAAATTACAAATGATTATTGGGGGATCCTGTCCGCCATTTAAATTATTGGATAAATTACGTAATGCAAGTAAGTACGACCATATGACTGGACATTTTCCATTCTAGTCAGGGGGGTCCATTGCAGAAAATGTGTTACAAAAACTTCGAAGTTTTTGTTTTGTATGAATAAAGAACATAATTGTAATTGTGGACCGCATGATCAAGGATATAAAGAACATATGAATTACATCTCTGGGTGATCAAAAATAGGCCTATACCAAAAATATAAAATTACAAATGATTATTGGGGGATCCTGTCCGCCATTTAAATTATTGGATAAATTACGTAATGCAAGTAAGTACGACCATATGACTGGACATTTTCCATTCTAGTCAGGGGGGTCCATTGCAGAAAATGTGTTAGAAAAACTTCGAAGTTTTTGTTTTGTATGAATGAAGAATATAATTGTAATTGTGGACCGCAAGATCAAGGATATAGAGAACATATTAATTAAATCTATGGGTGATCAAAAATAGGCCTATACCAAAAATATAAAATTACAAATGATTATTGGGGGATCCTGTACCCCATTTAAATTATTGGAGGCCCGGTCTCTCCCCCCCCCCCCATCTTACCCCCTCCCGCCCTTCCACCGCCCATGCTGTTGTAATTTAAATTTTTGCTAAAATAAGAAAAGTGATACTTAATTCTGCTAAAATACACGAAAGGGTGGGTGGACGAACCGGCACGAACCAAAACATGATATCATTGATATCTGATTACTAAATCCGTATAGATTTGGATCACTGCGTGATTTGGGCATAAATATTTGTGCTATCTGATTACAAGCACTCCCTTGGTCATAATTATTATTCCTTATTATCTGAAAAGGAAAAGAGATTAGAGATGTGAAGAGGGTGGGGGAGGGGACTTAAGCTAGTCGGAGATGTATGATTTAAACAGGTGTGCTATATTGTCTGATAAACAAAAAGACCACGTGACTCACTTGATCTTCTCTTTGCGCCTCCGATATCTTCAAGATAACTCTCCGCCGTATTTTTAACTAAAAAAAAACCTTCCCCAGATTAAAGCTACGGCTTCAGATGAATTGCTTTCACAATCTTTAAACAAACGTTGGAGTAGGCCCTATTACTCGAAAATGGCTTTTAGTAAATGACGTGAAATTTAATTTATCAAAGCCTAGGCAGATTTAGCAAACTGGGTTGATTAAACGATCAAAATTATCAAAGAAAAGTTGTATTGATTAAAAGTATCGATTTATGGTGTGAATGATCTTGAAATAACATTTATTATTCTCTTCAACACCTTTACAGCAGTAAAATTTACTAAAATCGATCCAACAGTCCTGCTTTATGAGATAATGTTTATGGTCATGCACTTTGTCGCAAAGTGGAAACTGCATGGGAGTATATATGAAACGTTGTGGGTACTGTATTTTCGTCCAAGTTGAGCTTTTGCAGATGTTTGGGGAGGGGGTGATGGGGAGGGAAATTTGAACCATATAAAAAACCGATAGAGACATTTTTTTTAAATCGTATTCATTGAAATATCGATAATTTTAAACCATTTTTTTTCGGTTAAGTTTGTACCAAACTTCCTCAATTTTGAACCAAAACTCTTCACTCTGGAACAAAATTCTACTTTGTGAATCACAAATCTTCAATCTTGGACCAAAACTCGTCAAGTTTGGACCAAAATCTACAAAATGTAATCCAAAACTTTCAGATAAGGATTATCAGGACCACACATGCCCCTCCACATCCAGACAAATTAATCACGCCCCACCGCTGCAGCTATCATGCTATAGGGCCTTCTGGCCAGTTGACAATTTGATCAATGTTGAGATGCATATGGTGCAGCCAGGTTGCAAATTGTGGTGAACAACATACAGTTTTGATGGGGACATGTTTGATATACAATGCCGATTAAGCCGTTTCATTACTCCAATAACATATCAGCAGGGGCAGAGGTTTGAGATTAGGGGTCCAGGAGAGAAACGTAGAAAGTTGGAATAACCCCCTCCCCTCCTCCTATATATATATATATATATATATATATATATATATATATATATATATATATATATATATATATATATATATATATATATATATATATATATATATATATATATATATATATATATATATATATATATATATATATATATATATATATATATATATATATATATATATATATATATATATATATATATATATATATATATATATATATATATATATATATATATATATATATATATATATATATATATATATATATATATATATATATATATATATATATATATATATATATATATATATATATATATATATATATATATATATATATATATATATATATATATATATATATATATATATATATATATATATATATATATATATATATATATATATATATATATATATATATGTATATGTATATATATATATATATATATGATTTGTGTGATTTGTTCCTGAAGCCTGGAATTCAGGGTAAAATGTATAATTAACCCAAATCCCACATTACTGGCACTAGCCCCAAGCTAGCTACTCTTGCCAAACTTAGCTTAGAGGTGCCAAAGACATGCTATTTTTTGAGAGGGTGGGATGACATTTCTTCTAGTCTGCATCCCTGCCTCCCATGCTTATGGTAGAATTTGGAATCTTTGTGGAGCGTCATAACATATTGAAAGTTTGTCCATGTAAATAATTTGTAAACAAGACATTATTTTAAATGATAATTGGGTTGCATTATTGGTTTCGCATGTTCCCATGTCCTCTGAATATGAATGGTATGTATACATATGCCTTAGTGTGGGTATGTCATACCCTTGTGATATACCTCTAAGTATCAATGACATGTGTACCCAAGCCTATGGTTTAAAAATGGTTATTAAGGTTGTATTGATGTCTGTATTCTCGCTTAATATCTGATAGGTGCTGTTGAAGATCTTCGCAATCTTGATAAGATACAATTTGGTGTCCTGTATTCAGAAAAGGGAACAGTCGCAGAGCTGACAAGAGTCAAACACACCGCAAGATCGGACTCCATTAGGCTACCTCATTTCATGAAAGACATCAAATCGTACACCAACTGACCAAGCAGCTGAGACACATCGCACCGGTGAATGGTCTTCTTACGAGTAAGAACAAGCAGACGAAAACAAGTGCGAGATCAAGGAGTGGTAGGATTAAGAGGGGGAGGGGTATGAGAAATACGTATCTTGTAGCTTGGATGGTGAAGATGCTGAGAACTGTGAGATGAGTCTTGAAGATCAGTCTTTTGGAGCAGATGACTTTCGTGATATAGCAAGACTGAAACTGACACATACAGAAAGCTCTTCTGTAGAATTTGATGATGACTGTGATGACAAATCACTACCCTGCACTAAAAGTTCCAATTTAGAAGAATTAGGGGATGAGAAAAACGCCAGCTTAGAAACTCCCACTAGTGATAAAACAAAGGCTGTTTGGACACGACACTGTTTTTCAGACAGCAGTTTAGCCTTGCGTTCTGAGAAGGGAAAATTGACATAATCTGAAATTGGACTCTGTAGCAATTCTTCGGAATATATGACAAGACTAGGCGTACTGGATACCGCAGAGCAATAGCAACCCAAAGTTGCATGATGGGAACAAATGTATAGGTGTTACTTTAATTAACCAGTCCTCATCAACAAATAATTTCCAGACAGTCTTATTTCGAAATGATCCCACGTATCAAAGAGGTCACTTATTTGACTGTTTGAAAATTCAACAAGACAAAAAACAGATCAAGGAACATTGCCAAGATCTAAAACCCTTGAGAAAATAGATCTTTCACAGAAACCTTCTAATCAGTCAAAAATATCTACAAAAACATCCTCCAAACCAGAAATTTATAGTCAAAATAAGTTGCTGGGGGAGGGGGACGGTAAAAGTAAAGCTGAAGCTACTTGTCACCCCCCACGTTTACGACTTTCACATTTGACCGACACATTGGATTTGCAAAGGACTGTCACAAACGTTGGATAAATTGAATGTTTTACTGACAGCTCTTGCGGGCACAGAACCAAAGTCCTAAGTCAAAGATTCGCATCACATATTTGTGATACAAATTTGGTACAATTGAGGGAGAATGCTTATTTTGTTAGAGATGATGTGTGGAATACTTTGTCTGCAAATATTCTTTCCAAGCAGCAAAAAATTATACTATCTGAACTTTTAGAGCTTTGATTAATAATTATGTTTTGCATAGTGATGACAAAATGGGGCAGGTGTGAAGCTAGGGGTAGTTTAGTAATTAAAATTCATTTTGAATATACTCAACTGGATTCAGTGGGGTACAAGAGGGCATTTCCACCTACCTTTTCCCACATTGATATTTTTTCATGGTAATTATTTGTATTTTAGGGTGTATGATTTTGCCTCCACTTTCGGTGGGCAAAACCTGCTTATGCTCAATTGCTCTCTGTGTGGAGGTGTTGAATTATGCTGCTGTGCAAGCAATGGGTCAAATAGGTGACTAGCTGCTCATTCTATATCACGTTTTTAACAGAAATAAGCAGCTGACAATTCTTCAGGTAATTTAAGAGGAATATCTCTTTTTCAAGTTAAAGGAGCACTAGACCAAAAAGTGAGGGTATATTTTTAGGAGTCCCAAAAAACTTGACGGCCGAAAAGTTACCGTCTATTTTCTTGAGTTTCAAGAATATTCAAACACACTTTTCGTGCATGTGATGACACTGAAAAAAATGTTTAAATTAAACATAATGATTTCCTATAAAACTAGTGATACATTTTTGAAAAATTATTTTGAAAATCCACTGACCTAGCAAGAAAGCAAGAGGTGCGTGTATGTGTTTGTGTGTGTGTGTGAGGGGGCTTTATTGCCCCTAAAGTCATATATAATGCTGTCATACCGTACATGCTTTCAAAATATGTCGATCAAAGAAGTGCCTATTAAATTCTGTGCCCAGAGATTCTTCCACCCTGACAAAGAACTTAAGACTTTTCCTGGTGAATTATAAATCTGAAAGTGTTAAATGAAAAAAGGGTCATAACTGAATTTTTTACCCCCCCTCCCACTCCCAACTCTCCCTCACCCACAAACTTTATTGTTAGACAGCTCCTTTAAGTCATTACTTGTGGCAGTAGCTGTAGATACCATTGCTGCCGTATTAAAGCAAGTGAAATGAAGTTATTAGCTTTCATACCAGGCATACACTCTAATGGGTGTATCAATGGGCCTTGGGGTGTGGATGGATATTTTTGAACAACAATGGACAGTTAATATTTTGAATTCCTAAATTGAATTGCATTTGTATTAAAATATTTGAATCATCTCCTCTGCTGCCGTGAAAATATTTGCTGCTTTTTTGGTACATAAAGTTAATGATTTTTCTGTATATATTTTATTAACTGTACAATTTGAGTAATACATATCCAGGGGGCGTGTTGTGACGGGAGGAGGGGTAGGGGAATACAATGCTTCAATTTAATGAAATGTTCAAAAGAGATTCCCTTGCATTTCTGTAATATATACCACAAGGCTTTAATTATTTTTATACACTTTATTAATATATGTTTTTTATATATGTATCTTTTAATGTAAAGTTGTGCAATGGTAGAAAAATTCACAATCTGAATATAATATTTTACTATAAAGTCAACGGTTGCTTCTGTTCATTTCTAAAGCAGCTTTATTGAACTTGTTTCTTACTCAGAAATGATCAAACTGAATTTTAGAATTATATGTTTGCATTGTGAGACCTACACAGGGGGCGACTGTATTTTCCTACCAATAAACTACCCCCCCTCCCCGATCAGCGAGGAGTGGAGGCATGACATGAATATGTCAGAAACATTAAGATTTTATTTTCTCTAATTCCCCTGCAAAGCTTTTCAGGGAAAGACTTGGTGTCCCCTAAGGGTTCCAGATTTTCATGGGGTAGGCTGTACCACCTCTGGATTGGGATGAATTTCTTCATTAATCACATGCCTGTAGATTTACAGAATTTGGTTCCTTTTTATCAATTCATACTTATATAACAGATTTTTCAATTAATGTTCGACCTTAAAAGCTTTCGACACTACTTGGAAATACGGCATTACCCAAAACTTCATACCATCGTCCTCGGAGACCACTTCCCCATCTTTATTACAAACTTCCTCTCACCCAGGCAGTTCCAAGTTCGTATTGGCCACACCCTCTCCAATCCCTATTCCCAAGAAGAGGGCGTCCCCCAAGGCAGCATCCTCTCTCTCCCACTCTCTAACCTAACCTCTTCATCATTCTCCACAACCAAATCAAAGACCAACTCTTAAACTACACCTCCATCTATACTGATGGCTCCAAGGAAGGTGACAAGACAGCTGATGCTGCCGTCATCCGAAACATCACCCTCAGTAGCAGGCTTCCCAACCACTCGTCCATCTTCTCGGCCGAAGCCAAGGCCATCAAGGCCATCCTCTCGCCCTTAACTTGATTGAGTAATCCTTGCTGAACAACTTTGCCATCTTCTCCGACTCTAAGGCTGTACTTACTTCTTTCATTCTTTACGCAATCTTAAGTGGGATAACCCCACATCCCACCTCCTACATAAACTCCTTTCGTTCCTCCCGCCCCCCCCCCTCCCTCTGCAGGAAAAGTTTTCTTTCTTTCTGGATACCAGCCATGTTGGCATCCCTGGCAATGACAGACTTAATGCAGCCGCCAAGTTTGCCCTCAACCTCCCCCTACTCCCTTTCCCAAAACCCTTTCTGACATCAAACTGCTTATCGCTTCGTCCGTGACCGCTGGCAAACCTCATGGGACTCCCAAATTGACAACAAACTCCACGTCATCCAGCACACCATTCCGATCAAACCCACCATCCACAATCTTTCCCGTGCCGACAATGTCCACTTTATCTACCTTAGATAGAATAGGTCACACCCATCTCACTCACTCCCATCTCCTTATTGGCTCCCCCACACCTCTGTAACGATTGTTATTGCAGCCTCACAGTCCTCCTTGCTTGCCCCCTGCACAACTTTCTTAAAGCTTCCCTTGCTCCCCGCCAAGCTCTTCCAAAAAAAAAAAACCTCCGGATAAAATGATCTTCTTCCTCTATCATGCTTCCCTCTACAACCATATTGAGTCCTCCTCTCCCACCCCCTCTCTCTACTTTCGCCCCTTTTTTCACCCATGCACTCCCTCTCTCGATCCCATCTTTCTGGCTTTTAGCTCTCGTGTTTCTCTCAATCTCCTATTTTTTTCTTTCTACCTTTGGAATGATCTAACCTTTCAGGCACAATTTGACCCTCGCTGTCGTGGTGCCGTTAAGTGATTATTATACAAACAATTACAAATAATTCAGTCGGTCGCATCATTTCGAACTGAAGTTCAAGTAAACATTTCCCCACCCCTATCACTGGTGTGAATTAAAACAAGACATATGTATGTATGTATGTATGTATGTATGTATGTATGTATGTATGTATGTATGTATGTATGTATGTATGTGTGTGTGTATGCATGTATGTGTGGGTGTATGTATGTATGTATGTATGTGTGTACGTATGTGTGTATGTATGTATGTATGCATGCATGCATGTATGTATGTATGTATGTATGCATGCATGCATACATGCATGCATGTATGTATGTATGTGTATGTGTGTATGTGTGTATGTATGTATGTATGTATGTATGTATGTATGTATGTATGCATGCATGTATGTATGTATGTTTGTATGTAAGTATGTGTGTATGTATGTATGTGTATGTGTGTATGTTTGTATGTATGTATATATATATATATATATATATATATATATATATATATATATATATATATATATATATATATATATATATATATATATATATATATATATATATATATATATATATATATATATATATCTCTTTTTATTATTATTACTGCAATCTACCTGCTATTTTAAGAATTCGGCAGGCATCTGAATAGTGGCAAACAAGTTTTCACCCCAAATTTAGGATGCCAAGCTTCAGAGTCACTTTAAAGATTAGTTCAGTGGTCAAGCATAATCATCTTATATGCAGATATGAAAGAGGGCTTAGACTGTAGACAGTTAGAAAGAAACAAACTGGTGAAGAAAGCGTTTAAAGTCTTATTCCGTTATAGAGATGTTCAAGTTTAAAGCTCTATCTTAACGGTGTAGCAATGACTGGTATAGTAAGTCTATTATGGAAAGTTGGGATCTTCATTCTGACATTCCTAATAATTGTTAATGTATTTCATGTATTTTAAAGAAAGTTTATTTAATTTTTGTCACTATTTAGATTATTTTTCCTCGAACTTTCTTCAGGTGGTATATTATAAATACCCTTCCTAGATTCAGTTCTATTACCCTTTTTTTGACATATCCCATGGTTTTTAAGCCACAAAATTGTAGGACAAATATGATTGAATACAAAAGAATTTGAGGAATCTAAGGCTATGACATCACAACTAGTCTGATTTCAATTATTTCTACCGAAATGATACCAAACTTTAAACTTATAGATATCTCCTTAACGGAATTAGATTTCTAAATGCTTTCTTTCACCATTTTGTTTCTTTTGAAGTCCTCTTTCATAGAAGATGGACTTGCTGGACCCTGAATTTGTTCTGTGTTCACTTATACAGATTGTCAAATATTAAGCTATGTTTTGTATGAACAATAACCTTCAGGCAAAGATTTGTTTGTTTATATAGGTATTATGGCCCATGTAGAGAATGATATGCAACAAGAAGAGAAGACAGCTCAGAATCGTTACTGCATGTCTCAGTTTTGTTATAAATTTCAGTCACTGAAAATCATCAGACTGTCTTCTCCTAATACATTTTGATTCATTTCCCGAGGAAGCAGCCTCAAGCAGGGTATTTGTACTGCAGTAATGCATAGCTGAATGTAGATATCCGTACAGAAAAGTAGGGGTATAAATGAATATAAATTCGAATTTTACTATGTGAAAAATAAAAATAATATGTATTAGGTTTACTCAAAAGTGTGCGGGGCAGTGGCGTGTCTTAGGGGGCTATTGGGAGCTTAGCCCCCTAATACATGCCGTAGCCCAACCAATTTTGTCAAAGTCATCAATAACCGAAATATCAAATGAAACATAGAAAACAGACGTTGGCTTTTTTTATCGTCTGAATTATATCGTTAATTTTTGACCAAAACTTGTCCATGCAGTTTATACCAAAATATCTCAATTTTGGACTAAACACCTTTAAAATTGGTCTAAAATCTTCCAATTTTAGATCAAAACCCTCAATTTTAGACTACAAATTTTCAATTTTGGACCAAACATTTTGAAGTTTGGACCAAAATCTACAATATATACTGTAGAACTAAAAAACCTTGATAGAGAGGTGAGTCTTATTACTATCAGGGCAGGGGTGTAGGACTCTTAGTGGGCATTCCCAAAGTCATATTTACGGTCCGCCCCCTGTCTGTAGCATAAAGCAAAGTAAAAGGGCACTTCATTTTTAAAAAGGGGCAATTTTCTAATGGGAACCCAGTTCCCCGTACATGGGACTGACGATAGTTGGCCAGTATCCTATAACATTGGGTCAGTAATTAAGGGAATTTTTTAAAGGAAGTGTGTGCAAATTCCACCAGTTCTTGCAGTAATTGAGGGGCACATTTTCAAAAGGGGCACTTTTGTCATTTTACGGACAAGTGGGGGGGGGGTAAATGCTCATTTTTCCTCTCTGGTTCCTACACCTATGAATACACTCTCGCATTGTTAGATTGGGTGTTCAATTTTTCCTTTTTCTTGCTTTCAAAGCAATACAATTTTCAGATATGCCTTTACCTTTTTTCCCGATGGGCAATTGCCGATATTTGTCCTGTCAAGAGTTGAAGAAAGGGTCACCTCTGGGAGGGAGGGGGGGGGGGGGGGAATGAATGGAGAATTCAACTAATTTCCTGGCTACAAGCGGATAAATTGCACTGTTTCATTCAGTTTCAATAAGTTTCAATGATACTAATGTTAACAACGGGCACATGAACAACATTGAATACATTCGAAGAGTGTTCATTTTGAAATAGCGGGGATATTGATGATGAGTTACATTTTGTTATTAGTTTGCCCATTCCATTCAGTTCTGCGCTCAGAAAACATTCCTCTATGTTATTCAACCTTTCCGGACTTGCATAAATTACGCTCTCTCCTAAATAGCGACTCCAAAACTGTTTATCCCTCTTTCAAATGTTGTAATGCATGCATCAAAGTCCCGTGAACCAGAGTTACCTCCTTCCATGAACCAGCCTGACATGCAGTTATGTGTATCCCTTTTGTTCCTTATGTCATTCATCATATATCTCAAACGTCTTGTTTTGAAAGGTATAAACGCAGTTGTTTCAACAGCTCAAGCAAAGTATTTATTCTGTCCTATTTATACCATGGATTATAAGATATATGTAATCATACTTCATATGTTTCATAGTTATTACCATTATTGTTTTATTAAGTTAAGTACCTTTCTTCCTTTTCACAACATGCGTGCCTCATGTTATTGTCAAATAATTTTGTATGCATGATATTGCAAATGTGACAAGGGCCAATGGCCTAGAGCACTAAATAAACGAAACGAAACGAATCAAACGTTGCTGCTAAATAGGAAAGGAAAATTAATTCAATTTTCGCGAATTCTCATTGGATTTTCGGGAGTAAAAACAAAATACCCTGCGAATTTTCAGGAAATTTTCTTTATTTTCCGCAAAATTAACTTCAAAAGTTCAGGAAATTTTCGTGAACTCTTTTTCAATTTCCGGGAAATTTTCTTAACTTTCCGAGAAATTATCTTAGATTTCCGCGGATCACTGTCAATTGCGGAAAATTTTCGGGCAAATGTTCTTCCAACCGAGAATGTTTTTAAATTGTTTACGAGGAACAAAAATATTAAAGATAGACTTGTTTGCGACAAGCGCATTCTCCACGTTTTTCCATGATTCTACGCGCTGCAGAAAATACTACGCGCTGGGAGTAAACAGGATTCTTGCACAACAAGGCCTAGAATAGAGAATATAAACAAACATCAGCGCGGCTGATTGATTGCAAACGTAACTAGAACTTTGTTAGTAAGCTGGCTAGCCGCATCTATTCTACTGTACATATGACTTGAGTGGAGTAAATGATGTATCCGCCGAACAAAATGTTTTCTGTTTCAACTTTGGTAACCAAAATCTCCGGTCTAACTCCTTTTCGCCATTAGCTAGCTCGAGGTCTTGATGGAGAATATCACTTTTCCATTTTGATCAGGAAGTAACGTTCAACCAGTAGACTATACCAGAAGATGATTTTGACAAGTTCAGCAGCCTATCTGGTTATCAGCAACTTACGTTACTAGGCCGGCCGATACAGAAGGAGGACAACGTTAGGCCTAGGTTAGTATTGTAACCAGGGACTCCGGAAGTTAATGCGATGACAGGTAATGATAAAAGTTAGCATTGTGGATCTCATTTTGGCCAACTTGTATCAATTTTTCAGCCAGCAGTCAGTGGGAGTGAACTGAAATTAGGCCTATTTTGAAAATTGCAAAAACATGCCAGAGATTGTTTTTTGTAAAGAGGAGAAATCCTCAGATTGGAAAGTTTGTGGTGCACAAAAATTGGAACCTCCTGTCAGCAATGTAGGGCAGTTTTAAAACCCCCTTTGCAAACTTTTCAGTCTAGGAAACTCCCCCCCCCCCCTACCTACCTCCTGCTCCTGGAGGCTCTGTTACTGCCCCATCCAATTTATTTTCAGTACAACTATAGTCTAGAATACAGGTTAACTTGGAAGTATATACCTGGCTGTGGTCAAATTCACGCTTCCTTTTATTGACCTCATTATCATACATGAAAGTGTATTGTTCTTATAATTGGTCTTTCAACATGAATATGCATCAATCCTCGTGACTGTGCACTCGACTTCACGACACAAGCCAGGGATATTAAAGCCATACTTTGGACTTAAAATATAAATTATTTAAAAGTTTTTCCAACATGAAATATATGTCAGGAATAAGGTTTATTGTGGGCATGTATTTTCTTTTTATTTTGGTATCCTTGAACAGAAATTTGTGGTGATTAGGCCCTAGAAAGTAGTCCTCTGTCATTTGGGTTTCGTTTGTTTATTTGGTTCAAATTGACTCTGGGGTGTTTCAATTTACTTCAGACCCATTGACTTTGTACAGAGGTGATTGAATTTGGGTAAGTCATTTAAAACAAATGTCAGTCACCTAAGTGACTGAGGGTGCGTCAATGTACATGCTTTGTTCACCCACTTTAATGCAATGACTCGCCTTGTCCAGGGGTGTAGGGGTGAGTCACACAATTGACAAGTGCATAATATTTTTATGAGGAAGATTGATTTACTGTAAGGAAAATGATGATGTATGAACTATATTAAGAAGTAATGGATTTGCTGTGATAGCTTGTGATACATTGTTAGGTTATATTTTGATGGTTACCTATGTTAAACTTTGCATATTAACACTAGGCTTAGCTGCCATAGTTATGTACTGACTTTTGTATCGCCTTCACAGTTTTAGGTTTTAAACTGATTGTCATGAATACAGTGTGTTATAGGAATCCTGGAGATTTTGTGGCCCTTTTTGTATTTATTCCATGAATTTGTGTAATCCTTGGTTGTTATTATGTGGTTGGGTTTTCCTTGTCAAGTTCATTCAGGGAGGGGGGGGGATTGGTGGTACTCATCCATTCTAATCAGGAGGGGGATTAATGATGCTCATCCACTCTAGTTATGTTGATGGTTCCTTTATGATGCAAAATGGCCATGTCCTGTGGATACAAAATGGCCACACTCTGTTGGTAAGCAGTAATTGTTAGAAGTGGGAGTTGGGTTGGTGAAGTGGGTTTAGGTCATACAAATTATTCTTATGGTCACATTTATTTATTGTTATTCAGTGATATATGTGCTTTGTTGGCATTTGTAGGTAAATTCTGGGTGATTTTGTCAGGGACTTGATATAGTTTCTGTGGTACCTTGTGATGTTGAAAATGCAGTTGCCACAATTATCTATGCAACTTTTGTTACTTTTCTGCTGTATGTTGGGCAATTATTTATGTTGATTCCTCTCTTTTTCAACAGCTTCCAAAAGCCACCAGGGGCACTCTACTTTTACCTTTTATCTACAGTTTATTTCACTCTACTTTTGATTCTACTTTTGATTTTACTTTTCTTTGTACTTTTCACTTAGCCTACCTTGTAATTATTTGGGAGATATGCAGGTAGTGACAATAAAATGTTTGTTTTTGAAATAAAATTTGATTGTTGACTGTTATTTGGACACTTTTCAAAGCTTTTCAAATTTTATATTTTATGTTTAGCTTTCAATATTTTGTAGCAGTTCTAGATTTTGACCATGAAGTGCTTCCACCAGTGCTTGTTTATAGTCCACCCTTTTTAGTGGACAAGACAGCCAAGTTTGCACAGGAGTTTAATTGATATCCATTTTACCCAGCAAAGGGGATGGAAGGAAAAGCTATCCATGTTCACTCTATTCTTGGCAGGGGCAAGGACAAATTTTCCCCCAAATGTACTGATTTTTTAAAATGTTACTGAAAAGTGGGAGAGAGAACATGTCCCTCTGTGCTCCCAGGAATTACAACCCAGATTCTTGGTGCTGTGGTCTTCATGGATTGGCCTATTGTATGTGTCTTTCATATTGGAAATAAAGGAGAACAAATTCAAAAAGAAGAATGCAATAGTTTTTTTGATGTTTTTACAAACCAGAATTAACCACTGAAATTAAGTGGGATAAGTAATTTCCCTAGGGAAAAGTAGGACAACCTTGTATGATGAAAGTCATGATCTCAAAGCTGTCTGTTTGTCACGGGATGTACCATGCAAATTAGAAATGTTTCCCCCACCCTCATCCAATTACAATGTAGAAAACAAATTGTATGCATGAGCAGCATGAACTTACAAATACTGTGACCTTTAATTGTTGATCTCAAAATAGTCTCCTTCCTTCAGCATGCATCCCTCTACAACCATATTTAATTCTCCTCTTCCACCCCCTCTCTACTTTGTTTTTGTTTTACCCTTGCACCTCTTCTCTCGATCACAGCTTTCTGGCTTGTTCTTGAATTTCTCTCATTCTTCCCCTGGTCTCTCTCCTTACTACCTCTAAAATGATCTGACCTCTCAGGCACAATTTGACCTTCGTTGTCGTGGTGCCGTTAAGACCTCATCAAACAAACAAACAAACTCAAATAATTGTGAGTCATGATTGTTGCAACAATTTAAAGATAATGTATAAAAAAAAAGAAAATAAAGAAATCTTGTCAATACTACTTACAAAGTTTGCAGGAAATCTCTTATGTTCAAATACTGAAAAAAGTTTCAAAATATAAAGAATTGCATTATTATTAAAAGCTGTCTTAATTGGTATAAAATCCTGATCAACCTTATAACCCTTGTAATGTACTAGAAAATAGTACTTTTAATTCATGCAGAGCTTAATTGTTTATAATGATTGATGCTTATGATTATTAATAACCAATAAGATACACTTGTAGCAGTCTGTAAACTTTTGATAAATTAAAGAAGATTATTAAGATTTGAAATTAATATGGATAGAGACCTTTCATTGCACTTTTTAATGCATATCAATTTTATTCTATTTCATTTTTTAGGTGTGTTCAAAATGTTAGTTTTAGAGAGGCTGTTATTATGGCTGTTGGCTGCTGTTTTATCTCACTGTCTCGTGGATAGCAGTTCTCGCGATTATATTATGCAGCTAGAGCCAGAAATGAATATTCATGAGAAATCTGATTGGCATTATAGGAATGCAAAGTCTGATTCAAAGCATATCAAAGAAACAAAATATCCATTCCAAAACACTTCACTTCCTTGGGACAATAGAGTTGAAGATTTGATTTCAAGGTAAGCCTTTTTTGATATTTTTTGAGTTGAATGTGTACAGTAAGTGAATGGAACTTTCAAATTTCATAAAGACTCATCGATACTAGAAGAAATTTTTGCTCCTGTTGTTACGTACATATCAGGGTTTGATAAATCACCTGTCTGGGCATGCACACCTACTGTAAGTATCAAACTAGAGTAGTGTGCAGTCAGCTCCCTCTGACAACATGCCAAAGCTAAATTCATCCAAGCCATTAGGCTTGTAGGGCTGGTGCCTGTCCCCAGTTTCCATGGCGCAAGGGGATGAGAGTACATGACTCCCCCTGGATGGGACACCAGTCCATCACAGATTAACTCCCCAGCAGTGCTGGTGCTCATTTTTTACAGCTGAGTGGACTGAAGCAAATAAAGTGTCTTCCTTAAGGATACAATGCAGCGCTCGCATGACTCCATAACCACTGCACCTCTGACAAATGCCTGCTGGGCAATTAGAAAAGTCATGAACATTGGTACACTTACAACAACTGCAATGCTCTACCACTCACCCCTTAATCGTAGATAATTAGATTTACAAATGGGTCTGATATTATGCTGTGTAAGGGGTAAGTTGAAATCAAACATAGACTAGGCCTACTACTGTTGAAAAAAGGTAATTGTTTAATATTCCCATCATGTAACAATGCAGATGGATTCCAAAAAGAACAATTACAATACTGCAAAATTTGATGGGATTAGACTTGAGTTTTTTTATTCACAAATATTGTGCAGTCATGTTGGAGAAGGGATGCAGAAATGACTCCTTCAACTGCTGGGACAATGGAATGTATCTTACTCAACTTGAAGGATTAGTTTAGTGGTCAAGCAAGTCCATCTTATGGGAAAGTGGACTTCAAAAGAAACAAAATAGTGAAGAAAGCGTTCAAAAATCTTATTCCGTTAAGGAGATATTCAAGTTTAAAGCTCTATCTTATCTGTACAGAAATGATTGGTGTAGTAAGTCTACTATGGAAAGTTGGTGTCTAATCATCACATTAGCAATTGTTAATGTATTTAAAGAAAGTTGATTTAAAATTTTTAATATTTAGATTATTTTTTCCTTATTTTAAACTTTCTTTAGGTGGTATATTATAAATACCCTTCCTAGATTTAGTTTTACTACTTTTTTTTGACATATCCCATTGTTTTTAAACCACAAAATTGCAGGACAAAATATGATAGAATACATCTAGACTTTGAGGAATCTGAGGCTATGACATCACAACTAGTCTGATTTCAGTTGTTTCTAAACAAATGATACCAAACTTTTAACTTAAATATCTCTTAACAGAATAAGACTTAAATGCTTTCTTCACCATTTTGTTTCTTTTGAAGTCCTCTTTTTTATACGATTGACTTGTTTGACTGCTGAACT
The DNA here is from genome assembly GCA_020152595.1 of Chiridota heheva. Lineage (NCBI taxonomy): Eukaryota > Metazoa > Echinodermata > Holothuroidea > Apodida > Chiridotidae > Chiridota > Chiridota heheva. Next base: position 119,808 of record JAIGNY010000962.1, on the reverse strand, counting down.
AATTCTTTTAAACGACTATGGACATCTAGCAGATTTAAGATATGTGAAAGAGCTTGGAATCCTGAGTAAAACATTCTTTACAATTTGAAAAAGCTTGTTTAATTTTTAACTTATGACTTAACAAAGTTTCAAGATTTGTTAATTTGTGCAGAATTTATGATATACTAAGAGGAACACATCTCAAAAACTTTATCTAATTCTTTAAATTCTGTTCTTTATATTCAGCTACTTGTGAATTTCAGAATGTCTGTTCTAAAAACATGATGATTCAAGATGTGACCAAGTTCTGAAAACATTTGCCCAAAGACCAATTCTATATTTCAAACAACATTGACAGAGGAATGAAAAACAAAGGTTTTACAAAAGGTGATGAAGGATCCTTCCCCCATTGATGTCACATATTATTGTGCAGTAACAGCTGAAAATTAAAAATGCTGTAAATTGGTCAATTTTTAACCTATTTTGATGTCATTTTTTGCTGTTTTAATGGTTTGATTTGTTGAGGTTTGTCAGAGCCAAACGTGCTAAAATGGTTTAAATCATATTTTTAACCAATGTTGATCCATCTTGCCTCTAGCTGTCCATTGTCCTTTCAAAACGCTGGTTCATACTGAAGCTGCACCTATAATCAACTTCTATGACCTAGGTTGAGAAACATTTACATTATTGTCAAACAAATGCTGAAGAAAAGAAAATATAACAAATTTCATACAAACTGTTAGAATTGTTTATATGTCACAAAATATGTCACAAAATCTGTCACAAAATCATAACCAAACCAAACAAACAAAATCATAAAAACTTATATTACAATAAAATAGATAATTCATTATTATATGCTGACAAATGTTTTGATATTGACCTCTGCTTTTTATGTTAAAGATTAACAACCGAGGAAATGATTCTACAACTTGCAAGAGGAGGTGGACATAATAATGGTCCAGCGCCACCTATTGACAGACTTGGTATTGGCCCGTATCAGTGGAATACAGAATGTCTTCGTGGAGATGTTCAGGCAGGGAACGCAACCTCTTTTCCTGAAGCCCTGGGATTGGCTGCTTCTTTCAGGTGAGTAACCATTCAGCTATAGGCTACACTTTAAATGGCAACCATAGGGGTACTAAGTGTTAGGTCACATGTTGGCATTTGTGTGTTTGGCAGATTTCACACCAAAAAAACCAACCACCTCTGAACAATAATGATTATTATAAGGGGGAGGTGACTTTAAAATAATATAATACAAAGAAATTTTCACTACAACTTCAGGGTACGGTTTTAGCCATGCAGAGTTATCACAAATTGAGAGCCACACCACCATAGCAATGCGGTTACTAGGTGGGGGCAAACAAACCTCAAATCCACAATCGTGCATTACCAATGCATTGACTTTAAATGTTTGCAAGGCCTGCCGCAAGCTTTGATCCATTTATGGCACTTCTCCAGATCTTTAGAGTTTTTAGCAAAAGGAATAAACAAAATTCAGTTTGCTAACTGTTCTGGGTAACAGCAATCAGATTTACAAAGCCTGTAAGTGCAATTTTTGCTCACCATATTGCCTTCACTCAGTCTGTGTGTGCAGAAATTTGTTTTGTACAGTAAATTGCATTGACTACATGAGCGCGCTGCTAAGCTAGCTGTACTGTACCAGTACCACGTGTGAATGTTTGCCCCACTTAGTTAGGTAGATTTTGTTGTTAGGCAAATTCATGCGGTGATTGGTTGAAAAAGCTGTCAATCATTAAACCAGAAAGATTAGTTGGTGAAGGGCATTACAAAAAAAAATTGTGTAACATTTCATCATCAGTGGATGGTATGATTTGTCTAATATTATCTTTGCATAAAATTAATTCCAAAATCATATGCCAGCAGGTAAAAGTTATTTAAATTCATAGTACAGTACAGTAACTGATGGTTACTTTTTTTTGAAATTATGAAAAAAAATTACATTTCTGAATAAGGTGTCAAAAATCTTTCCACAAAAAATGTTGACAGAAATAATATTAATGTAGTAAATATGTCTCTTTTGCAATTTGATTTACTACATTGCATAACTAAATTGGAGGACATTTAAGATAAAAGAACCTGATACTTTGTGGCAAAAACCTGAACTTTTTACCACATATGTTGCTGCTTACTCAAGAAAATTAAAGATTAAGATAATGATAATTGTAATTCCGCAAAAAAATAATTAATTTTTGTTTCTGTGAATTCCCGCCGTTATAACCACGAGAACCACAGCTTTCTTCCAGGTCTGTGTTAGAGCTGTGAAAAGTGAAGAAAGACTTTATGTACATTTAACCTACTTTAAGTAGTGTAGTGATTGGTACACCAGGTATAGTACATTACTGTACAGTAAACTTAAAGTGGGATGTGATTATCATTTTGCAGAATCATACATAAAAAGCCATTTAAAATTGTGCTTAAATTACTCTTTAGTAATTTGATTATAAAATATGTTTCATGCAAGTGTATTTTTGAGACAAATAAAGACACTTGTGAGGTGTTTCCCAAGACAACTTGGTTTTTTGAATATTAGTTGGATTACTTGTTTTTTTATTTTTCAGTCTGTATGTTTTGTTATTTCCAGAGTTTTATATGGATTTCATTCCTACATTTTTTCATTTCCTCTTTTTGAAACAGGGGCTTTAGAGGTATTCTATCTTGGTAACACAGTGTCTTTGCATGAAATTTAATAGCATTGCTTTTCACCGTGTTAATCTACTGTAGTCATGCACAAAAATGCGAAGGTGTAAACCAGGAATTTTTTCCTACCTTTTGGGAGAAAAACAAATTGGACACTTACATACACAATATTTCACTTTGGCTCTATGACATATTTCTGGGCCTTGTTTAGAATCATTTCCCATACTTTATTTTTTTCTCTAAAGCACTGATTTGTTGTTTGAGGTTGCAAGAGCCACAGGGTATGAAGTACGAGCCAAGCACAATTACAACAAACTGCACAACAATTACAAGGATCACACGGGAATCAGCTGTTTCAGTCCCGTCATCAATATTCACAGACACCCTCTATGGGGAAGGAACCAGGTATTGGATTTTTTTTCAGGGCCGTATTTCCTGGAGGACTGGGGACAAGACTGGACATGTTCCCCCCCAAAAAAAAAAATTGCCTTGAAATTAAAATGTACATCTTGGTTAAGTGTTGATTCTGTTAGGGGTGGGGGGTGTAGTGCTCCAACTGAACCACCTCTGACATCAGTCCCCCTCCCTCACTTTTTTTGAGGAGAATTACGGGTTTGCAAAGTCAGTGCCCTAGCTTTGCTGTTTTAGAGGGGCTTCTCGCCCTGGTCCTCCATTGGTCCTTCCACCCCTCTTCCTCCCCTTTTTGGTCCTATAAGCTTAAGTTTCTGGACCCACACATTAATGTGCACCTCAACAGATCTAGCACCCTGCCCCTTTTAAATCAAGCTAGGGGTCTGAAAGTTATATTCTGGAATAGTTGTTTATAAGAGAGATTTTGAATATTCAGTAGAAGAGCTTCAACAGTAATGATTGAAGAAATATGTTGTTCTTAGCTGGGATAGATATTTGCTCTATGTAAGTAGACTGAAAGATATCCTCTCATAAAAGAGAGGGCAGAAACAGTTCTGAAAGACTGTTATTTAATAGTATACAGATGGAGTGGGTATTTCCACTAAAAACAAAAAAATGATGAAATATGAAAATGTTTCCTACACTCTTTGGTTACAGTTGGAGATTTGTGTGGATTTTGAATGTGTTAGTTGTTGGTGCACTTGGAACGTCAAGGAAATTATGTAAAATGTCCTGAGAATAAAATATAATAAATAAAAATGATAGATTACGCATCGCAAAACCACTAAGAAAAAAGTGTTTTTTTATGATGTACTGGATGTTGAATAATATACAGTAGAATAAATGTGTTCATAAAAGCAGTAAAAAAAACAAAATTCCAAAAATGTAGCCATGGTAATTCTAGTCCTAAAAGTTAATATTTTCTATCATTATTCTTTACATTTACAGCATTAACTTGACAATCTCTGCATTTCATTTCATTTTGGCCAAAACTTTATTTCTCTCCTAACAGGAGACGTACGGTGAAGATCCTTTTATGACTGGAGAGCTGGCAAAGAGTTTCATTCGAGGATTACAAGGAGATGATCCGCGTTACATTTTAGCAAGTGCTGGCTGTAAACATTACGCTGCTTACAGTGGGCCTGACAATACCCGTTATTTCTTTGATGCAAAGGTATAGTACTAAATACCAAATAGTACTAAGCACTAAGTACTAAATAGTACTAAGTACTATTTACCAAATACTAAATAGTACTAAGTACTTAATAGTACTAAGTACTGTACATATTGTATGAATATGCTTTAATTCTGTAGCTATTCTATTCTCACACCATGGACTACTGTATATAGATTTCAAATCTGAATCAGCAATTTCCAAAAAACAAATTTGAATAATATATTCACATGTTTATTATTGACCAATCGTATACTGGGGGAATCTTGTTGACCATGCACTTCTTCACAATTGACAGGAAAGGTATGGGGTCAAGCCTATAAAAAAATTGCTTTCAAATGCCAATCGTACGTGCGTTATACATAAAAATAATACGTTGGTGCACATTGTTGCTTACAACTTTTTCTTTGTGAACTTCCAACTGGACAGGGAGTGCTGTACCAGTTGAACATTACATGTTCTCAGGGTGTATACAAGTATTATCAGTGCAGTATTTCTCAGTAGTGAAAAGTGCTAGTTTTTGTATGTGTTAGAGAAGGATGAAGGATCTTGTTAAAGAAAGCTGATAACATTCAATGTTGAAAGTCCAGTGCAAGAGGAAACTGGATGTGTAGTTTGTTTGAATTCTTAAAACATTTAGTCCAAGGGTTCTTAATTAATTTTTTCCAAGAGCCATTTTTCACAACAACGTTAGGCCATGGGCCAATCGCATGACAAAACCAGCGTCATATGACAAACAAAACCCGTCAAAACAATCCCTGAATACAAACAAGCTGAAAGCGAGCGCGATAAAGAGGATGTTTGCCAGATGTCGGCGGTTCTATTATTAACCTTCCTTTGGCAAGCCGAATCTGCACATTTATAATGGAACTAAAGATAACATTTTGCTGGATAAGCCGCGATGTTATTGTGCGCAGATCTGCCTAGGAAAACCCCAAAATAAACAAGTATTTTGGGATTTTTATGACTATTTTTACAACTATTCTTCGTTGGCCAGAGTGGATTGTCTGGCGGGCCAGATTCATATCTAGCTTAAAAAGAGGATCCTGTTAGCTAAAGCTGACTGGGAATTCAAGTGAAACAGGATCTAGAAATGGCATAATGACAGTATTTCATTTCATTTATTTATTTGTTTGTCACAACATTCAAATGATTATCAGCACATACATATATATAACAAAAATACAACGAGTTGTGAGATGAAGTGCTCTTAAAAACCTTTATGGCTTAACAAATAGAGCGCTTCCTCTTAAGATTGCGATAATGCAACTTAAATTTGCTTTAATAATATACATACAGAGTTACAGACATAAACGTCTATAAACAAAATTAGAGAACAAACTAAGAAAAAAAACCTCAATCTTGAAGCACATCCATAACCCCAACTCAGCCACCCCCCCCCCTCCCCTCCCACTTATTATTGCATTTTGATTGAAAATTCTCAACAAAATGCCATAGAAGTGGGTTGTGCTGGAACACTCAGTGACAAGGGCACAGTTGTAGGTAAAAAGTAAATATTTGGGAAAAATTCAGGGGAAAATTGGTCAAAACATAAAAAATGATAAATCATACAATTTGAATCGGTAAGACTGCACATAAACCCCCCCCCCCCCTCCTCTTCCCCCTCACCTTTACCATGAAATCTATAGAGCAAACCACAGCTAAACCTATGCACAAGAGTATTAAGAGATAGAGGTTTTATAGAAAAAGTAGGTTAGATATGTTTTCGTACTTAACTGTGGTAAAAACTCATCCTGCAAACCTTGCAAATTCTGTGTTTTAAACAAACATTTGCAGAGTAATCATTTTCTTTGTTTGCTTTTCAGGTTGATGAAAGAGATTTGCAGATGACGTTTCTTCCTGCATTTCACGAATGTGTCAAGGCCGGTTCTTTCAGTATCATGTGTAGTTACAACAGGTAGATTTAACTTGTGCATGGATACACATGGCAAACTTTCACTTTCAGTTTCAGAACTTAAGTATTTAGAAATCAGATTAAATCATTGACCAAGCATTTAATTATTTTTTGTTTTTACAATTGCAATGGCAAATGATAACATAAGGGGAAATTATTTCCAGTCACCCGTAAAAAAAAAGAAAACCTGTCATTTTTGTTAGGAAAGTTTTTTTAAAGCTTTTTTTTTCACTTTCCTGTCAGTATAACTATGACCAAAAATATACAATGATTGAAAGCTAAGAAATCAACTTTCAGTGAAATGTACATAATGGAAAATGTAAATGTATACAAATTAGCTTATCAGTAGTTGAAATTAGTCATCATTGTGCTTTTGTACTTTCTTATAGGAGTCTGTTGTGGTATTTTTGATATCATATCTACTTGTGAAAAAAAAGTCCTTTTAAATTTTTTACAGTAAGAAAAATCGGATTGTACAAATTTGGATAATTTTTACAGTTTTTGGTAAATAACAAGAAACTGCCATTTTGTGACTCAAATCTCAATATGACCCCCACCATATGATTGAATAACATAATTGAACTATGCTTGTACTTTAGGATGATATCAAAATTAAGCCTCTGTCAGACCCCTAGCTTGATATAAAAAGGGGCAGGGTGCTAGACTTGTTTTAGGGCACATTAATGCACGCACAAAGCGCTGTGTCTTTTCTTTATGGAGTCCAGGGGCTCCCTCTAGGCTCAAGCCCCTGGTGGAAGAAGCTCTGGGATTTTAGCTATAATCATACCTCAGAATGAAACTATTCTGATTGATAAGGACCATTTATTAGCCAAACAGGACCATTGCTTATTATGCTTTCATTCTGTGTTCTGTATCTATGTAAGGTATATCATTTATGAGGTTCATTTAGATAAGTTAAAAAAAAACATATATATATATATAATATATATATATATATATATATATATCTATTTTAAGCATTTTTTCTGATGAGGGTAGGGCAAAACCCACTTGACTGGGCGGGCCCACGGAGGGGCAGGCCACCCCTTTGAAACAGCAAAGTTAGGGGTCTTTTTGTGATTCCCAAGTACAAAAATGAATAATAAACATCTTTCAAAACACATCAAAAAGATGCATTCCAACCAAAAATCATCAAAGTATTTGATAGTTCATCATTAATGGGTTGAAATTAGACTTTTCTCAATGATGGATGAGCACCATCTTGTCAGAAAGAGTGAGTGTATTTACTTTATAGCATTATTCTTATTTGGAGAGGAAGTGAGTTTTTTTAAGATTATGCAGCCAGCCCCTTGTAATGATCACACAATAATTCTGGTGTATTTCTGCTCTTACGTTTAAACTGCCTGGTCCTCTTGAAACAACTATAGAAAACATAGTTTCACAGATGGGGAGAGTCATTGAAATATCATGGAAACCAGGATCCTCATTTTGCAGACCACACCCTCTAAATTATACTGTATGCTTACTAAACTTGCAATATATGCGAATCTGGGTAGGAATTGTGTATAAGTTGGCTCAAATGATACCCACTCTTTGCTTTATACACATACCTTGATATATATAGCTCCTTTTCTTGCCTAAGGCATCAAAGCGCTGAACCCAATTGCCACCAGTCAAGTTCTCTGGCTGCCAGATGAATAACCTCACATCCCACCTCCTCCTCCGGAAACTCCTTTCGCCCACCCTCTGCAGGAAAACTGTTCTTTTCTTTTGGATACCCAGCCATGTTGGCATCCCTGGTAATGACAGGGCTGATGGAGCCACTAAGCTTGCCCTCAACCTCCCCCTATCCCTTTTCCCAAAACCCTTTTTGACATCAAACAGCTTATCGCTTCCCTTGTTCGTGACTGCTGACAAACCTCATGGAACTCCCAAATTGATAACAAACTCCAAGTCATCCAGCCCACCATTCCGATCAAACCCACCATTAACAACCTCTCTCGTATCGACAACGTTCATATTACCCGTCTTAGAATAGGTAACACCCACCTCACTCAATCCCGTCCCACCTCCTTATTGGCTCCCCCCAATTCTTCTGCAACAATTGCCATTGCACCCTCACAATCCATCACGTTCTCCTTGCTTGCCCCCTGTACAACCTTCACAGAGCTTCCCTCGCTTCCCACAACTCAATTGCTGAGTTCTTCCAGAAAAATTCTCTGGATAAATAAATCTCCTTCCTTTATCATGCTTCCCTCTACAACCATATTTAATTTTCCTCTTCCACCCCTCTCTCTAATTTGTTCTTGTTTTAACCATGCACCTCCTCTCTCGATCACAACTTTCTGACTTTTTGTTCTTGAATTTCTCTCATTCTCCCCCTGTTTCCTTTCCTTGTTACCTCTAAAATGATCTGACCGCCCAGGCACAATTTGACCCTCGTTGTTGTGGTGCCGTTAAGCCCTTATTAAACAAACAAACAAACAGGAACTTGCGATTGAGTGAGCCATGGTGGGAACTGAGTCAGCACAGTGTTTTCATGCTTCTCTGCTTGAATTGTGTTCAGACAACCTGGCAGGGGATGAATTAATGTCCTGCTGTCTGGACCAACGGCGTCATTCGATGGATGGTGAGCACCATCCAGCCATTGTCCATTCTCCCAAAAGCTGGATGAGGAGCAGGTGATACATGCCCTTGATGTCGAGCAGGTTTGGCTGTGGAAAATCTCCTAGTTGAATCTCCAGAGACTCGAACCTGCAACCTCCAGCATCTCATATGTTCGCCTTACTGATTAAGCTACCTTACTCCTATAGGCTCTATTAGTATCTTTGAGTAACACAGACTCGTTTAGGGCTGGAATTGAACCTGATCTGATTATATCAGATTGGCCATGCAATAATTCATTTAGACTGTATAATGTCAGGGGTGTGTGTCTAGCTTTTTATTTAAACATTCTCCTCCCTCTTTTGCTTGAAAAACAAGGGTTTTAGAAGATCCATTGCCCTAAATTGTCAATTTTGTTCCAAAAGTTAAAGATGTTTCTTCCAAAATTTGAGGATTTTGGGTCCAAAATTAGTGATTTTTGAAACAAAAATGAATATTTGCAATCCAAAATTGAATATTTTGGGTCCAAAGTTAAAAATGTTTTGTCTATAGTAAAGGATTTTGGGTGCAAACTGGATGAAGACTTATGGTCCAAAATTAACAATAATTTAGTCGATACAAATACAAGAAAATAACAATATCTCTGGTTCTTCGATTCATTTTTTATTTAATGAATTATATATATGATTGACAAATTTCTCAATTTTGTGTAATACTTATGGCCTTTAAGGCTGGGAAAGGTTATTTTGCTTTCATTTTTATTAAAAGACATTCCTTATTTTCATACTAGTGTCAATGGTATCCCAGCATGTGCAAGTAAGCGACTTTTGACAGATATTCTTCGACAAGAATGGGGTTTCAACGGGTATGTGGTAAGCGATGAAGGAGCTATTGAAATTATTGACAGAACTCATCACTACACATCGAGTCAAGCAGAATCTGCAGTTGTTGCTTTAAAGGCAGGCTGCAACCTGGATCTGGCAACCTATCAATGGGATAATGCATACAACCATCTTGCAGATGCTCTATCAAAGGGGAACATAACGGAAGATTTGCTGAAAATGAGACTAAGACCTCTGTTGTATACAAGATTTCGTCTTGGGGAATTTGATCCAGCAGAAATGAATCCATATTCTAATCTTAAGGTATTGATAACACGTTGAGCTGTATGTAGATTATTCTGATTTAAAGGTATTGATAACACGTTGCGCTGTATGTAGATTATTTTAATCTTAAGGTATTGATTACACGTTGAGCTGTATGTAGATTATTTTAATCTTAAGGTATTGATTACACGTTTAGCTGTATGTAGATTATTCTAATCTTAAGGTATCGATAACACATTGCGCTGTATGTAGATTATTCTAATCTTAAGGTATCGATAACACGTTGCGCTGTATGTAGATTATTTTAATCTTAAGGTATTGATTACACGTTGAGCTGTAGGTAGATTATTCTAATCTTAAGGTATTGATAAGACGTTGAGCTGTATGTAGATTTGGAGTATTTCTTTAAATGAAATACATATCTACACTTTGATTGTTGTAGGGTGAAGTATAGATATATTTTTTATACAAACGTTGGTGTCAGGAATGTAAGAAGACGGTGGATGAATCTCATATGTCCTCAAGATATTTGGGACAGTAATGCTATTGTTCATGTATGTTTTTATGGGATTCCAATACCAAATTCCTCTGAAATAAAGCCTTTCACATTACCATTATAGTCCTTTTTGGTACTTCATAACCTCTGTACCAAAATTGCTTACTTCATAAACTCTGTAGCAAAATTGCTTACTTCATAAACTCTGTACCAAAATTGCTTACTTCATAAACTCTGTACCAAACTTGCAAACAAAAGTTTTGTCTGCTATTCTGAAACAGAGTCTATTAAGTACCAAAAAAAGAGCATAATGGTAAAGTGAAGGCTTTATTCCTGTCTAGTTTGACAGTAGAAATCCATTTTGAAAATAGAAGCTGTTAAGACCCCAAAAAGCCTCCTTTGCTTTATATTGTTAGTGTTGTTCATCGTGTGGATGAGGATGTTGTATGATATAAGAAAGATAGATGTTGTTGCTATGGTGATAATTGTATGGATTGCTTACTGCACTAGTTTGAGTTAATTGTATCGTCTTTTTCTTTAAATGATCAAACTTATTAACTCTTAAGGCCGTAACACACCAAGCGCGACAACGAGCGATTTTTTAGATATTCATACAGGAAACAAATATTATAAGATGCTTTGACTTTTTGCTTACACAAGATGAAGTTTACAATTGGGGCTTTCTTCTGATACTGGAAAATTTGTTAGAGATGCTTTTTTGTTCAAACTGTGGAGAAATTTGCTTTTGTGGGGTGCGATTTTCTGTCGCAGCACAAATTTTTTTAATGGGCGTAGAAAGGCCTTTTTAATCAATTTTCAGTTATCATCTGAATAACCATGCGATGACGATACTTTGAAAACAAGAGGTCAACATGTTTCTTTTCCTTTGTTTTATTCAATTTTGTTTAAAGAATTGCTCGCGGCGTTGCGTCCGGTGTGTTTCCGCTTTTAATAATTGTTGACTTTGGAGAATGTCTTTATTGCTTTTTTCTCAAATATGTATAAATTTTCTTGTTGTACTAAAAGGTGGACCAGATTGTTGAGAGCAAGGAACATCAAGAGTTGGCTATTAGAGCGGCTGTCAAAAGTTTTGTTTTGCTGAAGAATCGAAGAAATTATCTTCCGCTGGATTTCTCAAAGATCAAAAATGCTGCAGTGAGTATAAATACATCGGATGTCTGTTTCCATTATAGAAAATGCCACCATGTTTTATTAATGCTCTTTTTATTTCTGGTGGGGTTTGAAGAATGATGTAAATCGATGTCCTGTACCAAATTTGTAAAGCTTAATTCAATCCATTTGCACATCAGTTGTGGTAATAATTTTACCAAGAGGATCAAATATCCAAAGGGTGTGTTTCCACGACGTAATATTTCATGATGCAGGGCTATTCGAAGCATCCATTATAGTAATATTTCAAGATGCAGGGCTATTTAAAGCATCCATTATAGTAATATTTCAAGATGGAGGGCTATTCAAAGCATCCATTATAGTAATATTTCAAGATGCAGGGCTATTCAAAGCATCCATTATAGTAATATTTCAAGATGCAAGGCTATTCAAAGCATCCATTATAGTAATATTTCAAGATGCAGGGCTATTCAAAGCATCCATTATAGTAATATTTCAAGATGCAGGGCTATTCAAAGCATCCATTATAGTAATATTTCAAGATGCAGGGCTATTCAAAGCATCCATTATAGTAATATTTCAAGATGCAGGGCTATTCAAAGCATCCATTATAGTAATATTTCAAGATGCAGGGCTATTCAAAGCATCCATTATAGTAATATTTCAAGATGCAGGGCTATTCAAAGCATCCATTATAGTAATATTTCAAGATGCAGGGCTATTCAAAGCATCAATTATAGTAATATTTCAAGATGCAGGGCTATTCAAAGCATCCATTATAGTAATATTTCAAGATGCAGGGCTATTCAAAGCATCCATTATAGTAATATTTCAAGATGCAGGGCTATTCAAAGCATCCATTATAGTAATATTTCAAGATGGAGGGCTATTCAAAGCATCCAATATAGTAATATTTCAAGATGCAGGGCTATTCAAAGCATCCATTATAGTAATATTTCAAGATGCAGGGCTATTCAAAGCATCTATTATAGTAATATTTCAAGATGCAGGGCTATTCAAAGTATCCATTATAGTAATATTTCAAGATGCAGGGCTATTCAAAGCATCCATTATAGTAATATTTCAAGATGCAGGGCTATTCAAAGCATCCATTATAGTAATATTTCAAGATGCAGGGCTATTCAAAGCATCCATTATAGTAATATTTCAAGATGCAGGGCTATTCAAAGCATCCATTATAGTAATATTTCAAGATGTTGGGCTATTCAGAGCATCCATTATAGTAATATTTCAAGATGCAGGGCTATTCAAAGCACCCATTATAGTAATATTTCAAGATGCAGGGCTATTCAAAGCATCCATTATAGTAATATTTCAAGATGCAGGGCTATTCAAAGCATTCATTTTAGACCTTTTTTAATCTGAACCAGCAATTTCCAGAAAATAAATTTATATAATGTCACATGGCCGAAATTTAGGTGTTCATAAAAGACCAATCATATGCTGGAGGAATCTTATTGACCAATCAAATACTGGGGTATTTTTGTTCGTCTGTACAATTTACGCATGGTATGGGACCAAGAGTATGAACCAATGCTTTCAACACTGTAATCATACGTGCATTATACATGAAGGTAATTAGGGTGTTTCAGCTGACTTTGTCGGTCAAAACCACTGTCGTCTGCTGTACACCTAATTAGACTTACATATGTTTGCATGTTGTTATATAAGATTATTTTTGTAAGATAATTATGCTGGAGTCTTGCTGTGCCGTTGGTTGCACTATTGTGTGCAGGGGAATAAAAAGACATTTTCTCGATAAACATCTGATCCTGATCGATGTTCGAAGTAGGTTTCTGCTGTACGATGCAATGGCTTTCAACCTTACACACTAGGATTTGCAGCGAGCACTTTATATCAGGTATGTAGGCTTTATCTGAATATAACGAACAATCAGCTGGCGTTAACATTAAAGTTACTCTTCGTATACCCAGTGAAAATATAACTTAAGGAAAATATGAAGAAAAATCGGAAGCGAGCAAAAAACTGCAATCAGTAAAATTTACTGAACTGTTCTGGTAGGTTAGCATGTAGTATGTTTGTTGTACGTGTGATGTGACTGAGCTGTGTGACGTGTAAAGCGCAACGATGCTGCCCTGCAAAATGGAGTCCAGTTGAGTTAAGAGTCACGTGATGAAATTCCTCTATACACACACGCATTGTAGTGTAGAAATACCCCCAGTAAATGCAGCTGATTGGTTGGGTAACAAAAGGAAAAGTCCCCCAGCAGTTGATTGGTCGGAAGTTTTAAAGTAATTACGTGTTAAAATGGGTTTGGAAAGGTCTATTGCGTTACAAGTTTTAAGGTGGAATATGTGTATCTTTGAAGGTCTGAGAAATATACATAGACATATACAGGTACGGAAAATGTGGCAAGATGGTTGGAATTGGTGGAGATCAGGGTACTGGAATAAAGTGAAAAGACATGAATGGCCTCAGAAAATATTGAAATGTAAAATTTTCAGCAGTTAAATCAAGTCTTTTATACAGGATTTGACAGAATAAATCCCATCTGTCAATCACATAGTATTTATTTAAAGATTAATGTTGAGGCGGAGTGTTTATATGCATATTTAATGCATGGGGCAAAGGACTTTGACACGAGTAGAATGACCTGACTTTAAGAGAGTCATTCGAGTGCAGAGTCCTTTAAACCATGCATTAAATATGCATATAAACATGATGCTAAAACATTAATCTTTTTATAATACTTTCGTGTTAGATTGTTTAAAAAGCACAAAAAACAACTAAAAAGAATGAAAAACAAGAAAAGTTTACATATATTTTATCGCTTTATTAAAAAAATTACTTATTTTGAAAATATAACAAACCAAATAATCCTGGTCTTACATTAACAGAATTTAATGCACGGGTCATAACAATGCAAATACTCCATAGAAATTTTATAATATGAATTATTTTTTGTATGGCATGTTTTTCTGTGAAATCACCTTCCCTAGTTTAGACTACCTATTTCAGCCTTTTTGAGATTTAAAAAAAAAAGGCTTACAAAAAATGGGAAATGTGGCAAGTTGGGTGAGATCAGGGTATAACCAGACGAAAGCATTGTTACTGGGATGAAGTGACGGTCCAAAATCAGCTTCAGGGCCTCTGTAAATATTGAAATGTAAATTTGCAGCGGTTTACTGGTATTAAGTTACATCAAGAGTCTTGTATAGAGGATTTGACATGAGGATTCTCATTTGTCAATCAGATATATATTATGAATTATTTCTTGCATAATCAGTTTTTGTAGACTTGACCGTTGGATAAATTGTTAATTGTGAAGTGCTGGGGAATAAAGTCCCACAGGACAGTGAACCTGATGTTATGAATGCTAAACTATAGAGGTCATACCTTTATAGCTTGGTATTTTAAGTCCCATTTATTTACAGAAGTGATATTAAATATCTTTGCAGGTTATTGGGCCTTTTGCAAATGATTCAGCATTCATTTCTGGAGATTATGCAGCAGATTTCACACCGCAGTTTGGCGAAACTGTTTGGCAAGGCATAAGAGGAGTTGTCGGGAATACTAAGTATGCAAAAGGATGTTCAGATTTTTGGTGTAAAGACTTGAATGCCACCGAAGTGGAGAGTGCAGTGAAGGATGCTGAACTCATTGTTGTTTGCTTAGGAACAGGTGAGACCTTTCTTTCTTTGAGTGTACATGACAAGAAAGCTTGCTCTTGTAAAGGTGTGTGGACAGCAGACATGTCCCCTTTGCTTAAT
This sequence comes from Chiridota heheva, assembly GCA_020152595.1. Classification (NCBI taxonomy): domain Eukaryota; kingdom Metazoa; phylum Echinodermata; class Holothuroidea; order Apodida; family Chiridotidae; genus Chiridota; species Chiridota heheva. The sequence goes on along the minus strand of JAIGNY010000962.1, from coordinate 104,615 downwards.
GCTAATTTTTTGGGAGCGTCTTTTTGAATTAATGTAATGGTTATGCTTCTGAGTTCATCTGCTTATTTGGTGCAAATCCATAGAAGCTGGCCTCCCTCCTTCCCCCCCCCCCCTCCTTCATCCCCCAATAAATTTCTGGCAACGTGCCTGATGGGCATGTTTTATATTGACCGGACAGTGCTTTTAATTTTGAAGAGAATAGTCTTTAAATTATGTCAAAAGCACCTGGAGTGTCTGAGTTATGCCTAATCAAAGTCTTCAATTCCTTAAATTTTTGTCTTCAATTCCTTAAATTTCTGTCTTCAATTCCTTAAATTTCTGTCTTCAATTTCTTAAATTCCTTAAATTTCTGTCTTCAATTCCTTAAATTTTTGTCTTCAATTCCTTAAATTTCTTAAATTCCTAGTCTTCAATTCCTTAAATTTCTGTCACTAAAAATCCTCAAGACTGTTTTTTTTCTGCTAAATTTACTAAAGGGTATGATAGAGATTCAAAACCTCTTAGCCATATTTAGCTGCTCCCATTCAACTAACGTTGGTGGTGGATTGAAAAACAATAAGTTAACATAAAGGAATTGTAAACTTATGATGTTACATATTTTCAATAAAATTTGCATAGATTTTTATATTATGACTCAAAAATTTAAAATGCTGTAAATTGGTCAATTTTGTATTGATTTTATTGAAAACTTTTTGCTATTTTCATGGTTTATTTTCTTTGATTTAAGCTCAAATGTTGCCACCTGTCCATGGATCTTGACAGATCATTGCATATTTTTAAAGCAAAATTCCCTCTTGTTCGTGACCGCTGGCAAACCTCATGGGACTCCCAAATTGATAATAAACTCCACGTCATCCAGCCCACCATTCCGATCAAACCCACCATCAACAACCTCTCTTGTGTCGACAACGTTCTTATTACCTGTCTTAAAATTGATCACATCCACCTCACTCAATCCCACTTCCTTACTGCCTCCCCCCAACCCTTCTGTAACAATTGCCATAGCACCCTCACAGTCCATAACGTTTTCCTTGCTTGCTCCCTGTACAACTTTCCCAGAGCTTTCCTCGCTCCCCACAACTGAATTGCCGAGTTCTTCTAGAAAAACCCTTCTAATAAAATGATCTCCTTCCTTCATCTTGCTTCCCTCTACAACCATAATTAGTCCTCCTCTTCCACCCCCTTCTCTCTTCTTTGTTTTGTTTTTTCACCCATGCACCGGTCTCGATTCCAGCTTTCTGACTTTTAGTTCTTGTATTTCTCTCAATCTCCCACTGTTTTCTTTCCTTCCTACCTCTAGAATAATCTAACATCTCAGGCACAATTGACCCTAGCTGTTGTGGTGCCGTTAAGCCCTCATCAATTATTCAAAACACCCAAATCAGCTGCAAGTTGGCCATTTACATTCCTGTTAATTGCCAGGACTTAATTAGTGAGAACGACTCTCTAAGCATTTCTATGTGTTAAAAACTGCACCACTTTTTCGGAGCCGACACTTTTTACTTCTATGTGAAAATTTATACACATTAAAATTTCAAAACCTAATGTGCACAAAATAGCAACTCAGTTAGTCTGAGAAAATAATTACCATATTCATTTCAGTTTACAAAGCCAAATTCACTTACTTTGCTATTTAATTGTTCATGGCTTCAGAAATGGAACAGTAGGTAGGTATTAGTGTAGTTTGAACATGCTCGAGCGATATGCGTGAGCGTGCTAAAATGCACAAGTGTTCTTGAGTAAAGTCACGAACAAATGCCCAAAGAACGGCGCAGGCCATCACGTGGTATGCTTGCATTTCTATGCATTATTAGGTTTATATTTTTTTAATGACGTGCATCATTTATGGCTCATTTTCTGTTTTTTAATAAGGAAATGTCATGATTTTACGAAAGACTTTTGATATTTTATTCTTTGCGGAACACTAGTAGACAAGTTCAGCTACTGTCATATCGATTTTTTAGAGTAAATAAATACAGTTTTTATATCGAAAATAATTTTGCGACCAAATTTGGTTGCAAAATTTTGTGGACACGTGTTGTAGGCCATTGATTTTTAGTTTATTGTGTATGACATGATTTTCAATGCACATGCTTTCATGCCCTTATATGGAGGACTAGGTGACTACGTGATTTGGGCATGAAGATTTGTACCAGGACTGAATATGCAATCTCTTGTGCAAATTTGTGATGTATGACCAATCAAATCTGTCTATTTTCTTCGACAATTCTTTGAAGAAGAAAAGCAAATTTGGTCGGAGGGTATTGAATCTTTTGACGTTTCATGGAATGAACAGCCATCAGTCGGCCATTGGTTTACCAGCATATGGCTGTTGTTATTATAATGAATCTAACGGATTTTTTTGTCATCTACTTAGTTCAGTGGTCAAGCAAGTCCCATCTTATATGAAAGAGAACTTCAATAGAAACACAATGGTGAAGAAAGCGTTCAAAAATCTTATTCTGTCAGAGGAGACATTCAAGTTTAAAGTTCTGTCTTTTCTGTGTAGAAACGACTGGTGTAGTAAGTCTACTATGGAAGTTTGGTGCCTTCATCCACACATTCTTAACAATTGTTAATGTATTTTAAACAAAAGTGATTCACCTTTATTTTTCCTCAAACTTTCTTCAGGTGGAATTTGTAATTTCTCTTACAAGATTCTGTTTAACTACTTTCCTGACATATCCAATGGTTTTTTAGCCACAAAATTGCTGGACAAATGATAGAATACATAAAGACTTTGAAGAATCTGAGGCTATGAAATCACAAATAGTCTGATTTCAGTCGTTCCTACCTAAGTTATACCAATCTTTAAAGTTAAATATCTCCTTTACGGAATGAATTTTGTAATGCTTTCTTCACCATTTGTTTCTTTTGAAGTCCTCTATCATATGTGATGGACTTGCTGGTCCCCTGAACTAATCCTTTAATGTGGTTTTTCATATCTATTATGTCAGAGAGACTAGTGATAGGAAAACTGAATATGGAAAGAAAAGTTTTGAAAGAAAGTATGTCAATAAGGAGTTATTCAAGTTTAAAATTTCTGTCAGATTTAGCAAACAAGTACCCAAAATGAACTTCCTTCCTTCTGGTAAGCGTTTTGATTTTTGGAATATCTCATTCACATTCAGTTCTGGATATTATGACTGATAGATCAGGAACCAATGGTAACATCCTTGTGTAGCGGTACAACTTTGGCAACAATTAGTTTCTTGTAATACAATTTTATTCCATGTTTGATATAACTGAAAATTTGAATATTTCTTGATTAATTTTTATCAATTTTGTTTAAAAAAATTATACCTGAAAATATTTTATTTAAATTTTTGTGGTAAAAATGAAATTTTAATCCAAGATTGAAAAAATGAATGAAATTGAATTTACTGGTATACTCCAAAGCAGTTATCAGTGTGAAGGAAGAAGTTTTATTCATCTTTATTTTGATTTTGTTTTAATGTCAGGTATCATGATTGAGCAAGAGGCATTCGATAGGATGACAATTGGACTGCCTGGGCAACAGAATGAAATCTTGTCTATTGCTTCACTGCAGGGTAAGTGACCTAAAAAATAAAATGGCACCTATTCTTACTACCCCTTTATTCAGATTGAAGTTTTGTAGATCGCTACACTGATTTCATAGCTTTGTAAATGCTGAAAACATGTATTAAGATTTTCAAGTACAGTTTTGAAGCTTCACCAACAGTTTTTAATGCATTGTGGCTTATCTTGATTGATTACCCTACCCAGTGGCACAGTGACATTGCTCAGGGGCCTCTAAATCTTGATTTACCCACCCTATTGTTGTGCTACTGCCACCACCCCAACCCACTTCATTCCCATCCACCCCATCCAATGGACCTGTAATTGATTATCTTTATTGACTTTTCCTAAATTATTATTGCAAATAATAACAATTTGACAATTTATGTGGAATTAAACTAATTTGACACTCTAATCTGTAATCAGTGTATTTCACTTCACTTTCTTTTGCAATTAGCAATTGATTGCTCAATTAGAGACTAGACTGTGTCAGTCACCTACAGAAGTAATACAATTGCTTAGTTGCTTTTGTTTTGTTTCCAATCAGGTAGACATTCAAATGTCATTCTTCTATTATTCAATGCTGGTCCCCTGGATATTTCTGAAGCTCTAGCTGACTCTCGTGTGGATGCTATTGTTGAGTGTTTCTACCCATCTCAAGCTACAGGGAAGGCTGTTGTCAGAATGCTCTCAAATGCCCCAGGTGCCAATCCAGGTGGAAGGTTACCAGCGACTTGGCCTGCTAGTCTTAATCAGGTAATCATTTTAAACCTTCCTATTTATTACTCCGTGGGACATCCATGTTTCCTTTCTCATAAGTTGGAGAAAAACAAATTGCTTAGTCACTTGTGTTTCCTTTCATTCATCACAAATTTGACATGCAATTGAAAATGTATAACCTTGTAGAGGGAATTCATCATGTGTCTCTAACTCCACTGCAAGCCATTTTGCAAGGCAGAACATCATTGCATATTACGCATCTTTACACAGCTCAGTCATATCACACGTACAACAAATATACTGCATGCTAACCTACCAGTACCACTTCAGCGAATAGTACTGATTGCAGATTTTTTTTTTCACTTCTATTTTACTTCATGCTTTCCTTAAGTTTGATATTTTACCGGGAATATGAAGAGTAACTGTTACGTTAACACGAGCTGATCGTTCGTTACACTCGGAAAAAGCCTACATACCTGACTGCCTGATATAAAGTGCTTGCTGCAAATCCTAGTGAAAACCGTAGGTTGAAAACCATAGCGTGATACAGCAGAAACCCACTTTGAAGGTCGATCAGGATCAGATGGAAATCGAGAAAACATCTTTTGTATTTCCGGCACATGTCTAGTAGTGCAACCAATGGCACAGCTAGATTCGGCATAATTGATTATCTACAAAAATAATTTTATATAACTACATGTAAGCGTATGTAAATCTAATTATGTGTACAGCAGACGACCGTCTTCCTGCCCTACTAAATGGCGATATAAAAAAAGTCATGTGACATGCAGAAACTTAAAATCTAGGGGTTAGCAATCTGAATGCCAGGGACAAGTAAAAAGCTTATCTGGATTCCGTCATTTTTTCTGCATTGGAACACTTGAGCAAATAGTTTATCAACATAATTTTTATCCTGAATGAATAAAAATAAATATCTAGTTGGCAAGTTATTTTTAGATTGTTGTCAAAACTCTGCTAAACACCTATTTCCAAAAGTTGAAACTGCTTTATTAAGATTTTAATGTTTTTTAAATAGAAATGTAGATCTTAGAAGATTTGTTTTGCTTTCACATACTTTTCACGTACTTTTCACATACCTTTCACGTACCTTTCAGGTACCTTTTACGTACCTTCTACGTACCTTTCACGAAACTTTCATGTACCTTTCACGTACCTTTTGCGTACCTTTCACGTACCTTTTACATACCTTTCATCTTATTGCTGTTTGAATCTCTGAAAAAATTATATTATTTTCCAACTAACATTAAAACTAGATTGAAAACTTTGCCACAAATCAATTCTGTGTTTTTTTGTTGTATCTCAGGTTCCAGCCTTATCAGATTACAACATGTCAGCTGGGTTGACATACCGATACTTCAAAGAAACTCCTCTATTTCCATTTGGTTATGGATTATCTTACTCAGAATTCCGATACAGCCATCTTGTCATTGCAAAACCATCTATCCAATCTTGTGAGAATCTGACTGTGATGGTCACTGTTTCAAATAAGGGGAAACTAACAGGAGATGAGGTACACATTGTTTACTTCCGCAACAAAATGGCAAGCTTTCATAAGTGAACTTCGCACTTGTATTGAGTTAGCGAAAGAATACTCAGCATTTCATTTTTTTAAAAGAATAAACATATTTGATAAATTTTCCATAGATTTATGACACGCCTATCTTTGTTGTGTTACAAGGCGTACACTATAACAGATAGCAGCTTAAACGTTTAACCCGACAACAGACTCAAAACAATTTGTTTATATTTTAGAAACATGATAAGACAGTTCCATGCAGCTGTCAATTGTGCATTTCTTTCTATTTCTCTGCATTGAATAACATCCAATAGAACTCTTTGAAATTCTACAAAAATTGTACGCATTGTTCTGTAGAATTGCATAGAATCCTATAGAAATCTTTGGAATTCTACAGAAATTCTCTGCAATGTTCTATATAATTGCATAGATTTCTACAAAAGTCTTTGGAATTCTACAGAAATTTTCTGCAATGTTCTATATAATAGCATAGAACCCTACAGAACTCTTGGAAGTCTACAGAAATTCTCTGCAATGTTCTGCTAATTGCATAGAATTCAACAGAACTCTTAGAATTCTACACAAATTCCCTGCAATCTTCTATACAATTACATAGCATCTAACATAACTTGGAATTCTACAAAAATTCTCTGCAATTTTTAATAGAATTGCATAGAATCCTACAGAACTCTTGGAATTCTACATAAATTTTCTGCAATGTTTTATACAATTGCATAGAATCCAACAGAACTCTTGGAATTCTACAGAAATTTTCTGCAATGTTGTATAGAATCCTACAGAGCTCTTGGCATTCTACAGAAATTCTCTGCTATAATCTATAGAATTGCATAGAGTCCTACAGAACTCTTAGAATGCTACCAAAATTCTCTGCAATGTTCTGTAGAATTGCATAGAATCCTACATAAGTCTTTGGGATTCTACCAAAATTCTCTGCAATGTTCTATACAATCACTTACAATCTTATAGAAAGAACTCCGGAATTCTACAGAAATTCTTTGCAATGTTCTATAGAATTGCATAGAATCCTATAGAACTCTTAGAATTCTACAGAAATTCTCTGCAATGTCTTGTATAATTGCAATAGAATCCTATAAAACTCTTTGGAATTCTACAGAAATTATCTGCAATGCTCTATAAAATTGCATTAAATCCTACAGAACTCTTGGAATTCTACAGAGATTCTCTACAATGTTCTGTATAATTGCAATAGAATCCTACAGAATATTTTTGGGTTTGATTGACGAACAAAATGTTTTACTCAATTTTCATTTCTATAGGTTATCCAGCTCTACATTAAATGGAAGAATGCAAGTGTTCCCGTTCCCAAAATACAACTCGCAGGGTTTAATAGAACGGAGATACCAGCACGAAAGTCTGTAACAGTCTCCTTCACGGTAGAACCTAGAGTAAGGGCAGTATTCACCAACGAATTAGTTGTGGAAACTGGAAACTTTGATGTGTACATTGGTGGTCAACAACCTGAACAGAAAGTGAAGCTAAGTTCAAACGTTTTGAAGGGAAAATTCACTGTTAATGGTGTAACAACTGCATTGAAAAAATGCACAAGCTGATAGTCAAAAGTCTCCCATGCAAGAATCTTTGGTTGTCTTTAGAAGATTCTTTTTGGATAATTACCCAGTTTAATTTGAGTCTAATTTTTTATTGCAGCTGTTTCTAGTATTATCTTTATTTAAGGTGCTAGCATTTAATTTGAGATCTTTTGGTAGCTGAAAATCAAGATTTTTTATTTAAGTTTTATATGGCATGCATTGGAGGTTGTTATATAAAGTACATGGATTGGCTGGGCTGTAAAAGGCATCCACATGTTTATATGATATAAACACTTATCCAACCAACCACCTTGCTCTTTTTGGGCAATATGAAATTTGCTTTGTAAATTGGTTTTTATCACAATTTTGCTCTTTTAATGTTATGATTATATTTTTTAGATTGATGTTATTGTACTAAAAATAATGTCCAGCTTATTTCATTGTACATGTTTCTTTTTAATTATTTGAATAGGAAGAGGTTGGTGGGGAAGGGGTGGGGAGATGAGTTGGAAGTTGGAATTTAAAGTTGAGGAGGTTTAGTCTCATTCGAAGATTTCATGTAATTAAATGTGCAGTGATGTTCAAAATATGCTCTTTTTCGCCTACACTTGGTATGATCTATCGTATAAAAGAAGTGAATATTCATAAAATAGAAATCATTCATTTAGTTTTAGCTTGACTGTTCAAAGAATAGTAGGAGCCATTCTACTCACCTTGGCATTGGCGGACGCGTATGCCTTGGCATTGGTTAAAGTTATTTAGGGAGCAAGGTCTACAAAAAGCTTGTCGTCATTTGAAAATGTACATTATTTAAAAGTGGAATAAATATATAGAATGTGCCATAGATGGTAATCAAAATAAATGATTAGGTTTGAATAGAACTGAAAAGTTTTAAAATATCCAAAATATTGTTTTAAAGATTTTTTAGTGGAAATTATTAGACTGCCTTAATTATTTAAGTTGACTTACTTTGCAAAAAGTTGTTATATGAACTGACTTTTATTTATGTATGAGCACAAACAAACAAAAAAAGTATGCAATTTATATTGGAAAGAGACATAGACCATTGATTACTCTTTTCATTCTTCGAAGAACACAAATAACTTCTACCAATGTACTACAGATGGCCAGTTATTTAACCCGTACTCTACCAGCACTTCTTGGAAAACGTGCTTGAGAGACGGGGTTAAAGATGGGGCACCCAAAACGGCGATAATATTGCTGCGTGGTAGAGGAAGAGTTAATTAAAAAAATTGGCATTCATTCAGCAATAGGATGTGCTTCATTGACTAATTTCAGAAGTGTTCATTGCACTATTAGAATAGGCACTTAGAATTTAGAACTTGAATAAAAGGATCTTAAAGAATGACATGTAAGACAGTAATTATATATGGGAGGGATGGCATTGGGGAGGGAGGGATGGCATCAGGGAGTGAGGAATAGATGGCATCAGGGAGGGAGGAATGGATGGCATCAGGGAGGGATGAATAGACGGCATCAGGGAGGGAGGTATAGATGGCATCAGGAAGGGATGAATAGATGGCATCAGGGAGTGAGGAATAGATGGCATCAGGGAGGGAGGAATAGATGGCATCAGGAAGGGATGAATAGATGGCATCAGGGAGGGAGGAATAGATGGCATCAGGGAGGGAGGAATAGATTGCTTTAGGGAGGGAGGAATAGATGGCATCAGGGAGGGAGGAAAAGATGGCATCAGGGAGGGATGAATAGATGGCATCGGGGAGGGAGGAATAGATGGCATCAGGGAGGGATGAATAGATGACATCAGGGAGGGAGGGATAGATGGCATCAGAGGGGGAGGATGATGGATGGATGGCATCGGGTAGGGATGGATGGATGGCAATGGGGAGGATGGATAGAGAGCTTCGGGGAGGGAGATGGATGGATGGCTTTCAGAAGGAATGGATGATGACATCGGGGAGGGTGGGAAGGTAGCATCAGGGCTGGAGTGATGGCTATGGGGAAGGATGGATGGCATCGGGGAGGGATGGATGGATGGCTTTGGGGAGGGATGGATGGATGGCTTTGGGGAGGGATGGATGTCATTGAGGAGGGACTGATGGCATCAGGGAGGGAGGGAAGGATAGATAGTATTAGGGAGGGAGGGAGAGGTGGATAGTATCAGGGAGGGAGAGAGGGATGGATAGCATCAGGGAGGGAGTGATATCATCAGGGAGGGAGTGATGGATGACATTAGGTAGGGAAGGAGGGATGAATGGCATCTGGGAGGTAGGGATGGATGGCATTGGGGGGTAGGGATGGATAGCATCAGGGAGGGAGAGATGGATGGCATTGGTGAGGGATGGGTGGATGCATTGGGGAGGGGGGATGGATGGGATTGCCAAATGATCATTTCAAACCAAATAATATTTTTGTGGCTAAATAATATTTTGGTGGCCAAGTAACATTTTTGTGACCAATTAATATTTTTGTGGCCAAATAATATTTTTAAAATAATATTTTTGTGGCTAGATAATATTTTTGTGGCCAAATAATATGTTAGTTGCCAAATAATATCTTTGTTGCCAAACAGGTCTCAAAAAGTCCAGAAAAAGTCAAATTATCATTTCAAGCTAAATAATAGTTTTGTTGCCAACTGATGTTTTTGTGGCCAAACAAGTCTTAAAAAAGCCAAATTATTTAGTTGAAAACTGACACAAAGTTGGTAATCAAATCAACTATATTTAATGTTTACCTTTAAATAAAGAATTCGTTTTTGCAAATTTCACAGATATATTATCCACAACAGATCGATAAATTTCTTGCATCCATGGCCCACAGACGACATGAGGGCAAAGGTCACTTGAATATTTACTTCCAAGGTATATATTACCTTCCATGCTCTAAATATGCAATCTGGTCCAATGACCTGATTCTAGCACACTTCTAACCGACCTTAAAAACATAGTTACCAGACCAGCCCTAACCTCCATAATACCTCTAACACCCTCACTTCTTTTCAGTGCGTTGCTGTCACAACATTTCTGGAACTGGCTGAGAATTGCTTTTAAATTCACCTTTTTCTAACCCAAGGCTTTCTAATTGGGTCGACGGTCATAGACTCGTGACCACTGGGTAATTTAGCCAAAAAGAATCTAATCTTCTTATAAAGACGACCAAAATTTCTTGCATCCCTGTGGGTCATGCAAGTTGTCTTAGGCACACTGGTGGAAGCTCTGCTTGTCCACTTAGGGAGTTGACGCTTAAAAGAGTTGTCTGCTTTCCCCGAACTCTACTAAGCACAGAGGTGCTTTCATGCGCTTCCTCCGAATGCTCTCTCTATTTGCATGTTTTTTGAGTTATCTAACTCCGGTTCATGCGGCGATTACCTCAGTTATTGATAACGGGTAGTGACCTGTTTGGCTTGACTGTAAGTAGGAGTTATTTACTATGGTTTAATAATTCCTATTTTGAGGTTTTTGTCCTTAAGAGGATAAGGAAGCTAATCCCTTAAGTAGGATAGAACTAGTGCGAGTATTAGGACCAGCCTTTTAAAAATTGGGCTTCGACCTGAACTTCCTTCCTTTCGTTCCTCGGTTGCAATCTGATTGCATTTTAGCAACAAATTTTAAACCAGTTCCAGCGATGTTTTGATAACAATGCGCTGAAAAGAAGTGAGGGTTATTAGGAAATTAGGTATTATGGAAATCAGGGCTGGGCTGGTTGCTACATTTTTAAGGTCGGTTAGAAGTGCGTTCGAATCAGGTCATGGACCATATTTATAGCATGGAAGGTAAGGTATAACTCTCGGAAATATCCCAGCTACGCTTAGCGGGATAAATCTATAGCATAGACGGTAAGATATAGCTTGAAGTAAATTTACCCCGCTAAGCATAGCGAGGGTTATTTACGAGAGTTATACTTACCTTCCATGCGTCGGCCGCCTCCCCTCTCATTCAGGCCTCAGTGGAATGTTAAGTGAGGGATTTTAGAGGTATTATGGAGGTTAGGGCTGGGCTGGTAACTACGTTTTTAAAGTCGGTTAGAAGTGCGTTAGAATCAGGTCATTGGACCAGATTGCATATTTATAGCATGGAAGGTAAGTATAACTTTCGTAAATATCCCCGCTATGCTTAGCGGGGTAAATTCATACTAACCAGAAAATTGTTATACTGTTGCATGCTTGATCAAAAATATGCTTTTTGGTCTACTGCTCCTGTAATGAAGTTAGCTGAAGTTGGATAAATAAGAAAACAACTTCTTGCAAACATCCGCTGTTAATAGAGCATTGTAAGCGATAAGGGTTTATCTGATGCCATTTCAGTAACTTGAGTTTTATCTTTTCTTCTTTAAAGTTTGTAACTGATCATCTCATGCTATTATAACAAAGAACTGCAAAGCAAAGCTGACTGTATGCCTGAGAATGTGATTTAACCTATTTGGTCAGGTATATTTTTAGACAAGGTGATTCATGTCTGTCATAATGATTTTTAGATGGAATTAAGAAATGAGCGTCTGGGAAATACAAAATCTTTAAACACGGTGCTAAATCATTTTTGATAACTTCTTCCATTAAATGCATTGCTGCTGTAGGAACCTGCTTGACCAATTGATAGTAGATTTTCAGGTCGTAGGTTGTTGCTATAGAACAAGTTTCTTAATTAATTTTTTTCAAGGGCCATCATTTTACAACAGCCTCAGGCTGCGGGCCAATCACATGGCAAAACCAGCGTCATGTGACAAACAAAACCTGTCAAAACAATCCCTGAATACAAACAAGCTGAGAGCATGCGGGATAAGAAGGATGTACGCCAGATGTCCATGATTCTCTTATCAGCCTTTTTTCGACAAACTGCTAGTCTGCCCATTTTATAGCAGAACTAAAGATAACATTTTGCTTGATAAGCCACGATGTTATAGTGTGCTGATCTGTCTAGGGAAACCAAAATAAATAAGTATTTTGTGATTTTTACCGATCTCATTCAGATTTTTTTCCAAAACGACTATTGTATCCTGGCCAGACTGGATTGTCTGGCGAGCCAGATTTGGCCCGCGGGCCGCCTATTAAGAATCGCCGCTATAGAATGTAACCTGATGATGCCTTTGTTGGTACTTGATATTATTTTTATTTGTTGTGTAAGCCTTTTCTTATCAGAAGTATGAGAAGTAAATGTTGTTGCAATCTTTCCAAGCTATATTGATTATAAAATCTATAACTTTTATATGCTTTGGAATGACTTAGTCCATTACTTTCTTCCTTGAACCGCAATCTTGCCAATCTTGCATCTATTATGGAGCTTTGTATATATCTTTAAACACTTTGTTTTCATCATATAATCATAGTATTTATTAATTTGGTATTCATAAATCGTTATTGGAATGACATTTAAAAAAAAATTTTTAAGTTAGCACAGAATATAGAAATATGAAAGTGTGATTACCAGGCTTATATGGCAAGAGGTTGTTTTCCCACAGGGGACTAAAGTGTGAGACAAATGTCAGTTAATTCCACACTTTGCCTATTTCCCCCTCCCTGTGATTAGGAATTGTTGGAGGGGGAGGCTGTTCCATCCTATCTGTATCTTATTTAATTTATTCTTCTCTTTCCCTAATTTTTTTTAAAGGTTTTGCCTTTTCATGCTGGCAATGCATTCGGCAATGCATGCTGGCAATACACATGCATGCTGGCAATGCATGCTGGCAATACACATGCATGCTGGCAATGCATGCTGGCAATACACATGCTGGCAAAATGCACTGGCAATGCATGCTGGCAATACACATGCTGTCAATACGCGTGCTGGCAATGCGCGTGCTGGCAATGTATGTTAGAAGTACATGTGAAATCTGTGAGAAAGTTCTCATGTTGCATAACAAATTTGCATGTTTTCTGCAATAATAATTTTGTAAGATTACAAAAAAGCTTCCAAGTTGATTGGATTTTTAACTGTCATGATTTTTGGACTTCACAAAAAGGAACCATCAAATTTAGACCTAAACTTTCTGACAATTTCTTTATATCCCCCGTTTGGTCATCTTTTCAAAATATTTCATTTAATTGATTGTTAATCTTTCTACTGTAATGTTTAACCTGGTTTAACTCTGTCTGTCATTATAGATAATGTGCTTTTCCATTTTTTCAAGATAATTTTTAGGCATATTTTTTCTTTGTATTTTTATATTTTGCTAAAATTTTTACTCAATTCTTTTTTATGCAATTTTGCACAGTTTGAGCTTCATTTACTTTCTAGCATATTTTTATTGATATTTATGTGTATTGTGCTTAATTGACCTCTCTGAGTTACTTGATTGACAGCTTTTTCAGCCAATCACCGCATGAATTGCCTATCAACAAATCTGCGTTACTAAGTGGGGCAAAAATCCTATGTGATACTGGTACAGTACAGCTAGCTAGCGGCGCACACTCATGTAGTCAATGCATTACACTGCACAAAACAAAATTTCTGCACACACAGACTGGGTGACGACAAGATAGTGAACAAAAATTGCGTCTACGGGCCCGCTTAGAGCTTTGTAAATTTGATTCCTGTTACCCAGAGTGGTAAGCAAACAAAAATTTGTTAATTCTTTTTGCTAAAAACTCTAAAGATCTGAATAAGTGTCATAGATGGTTCAAAGAATACGGCAGGCCACATGAACATCTAAAATTTCAATGCATTGGTTATGCATGATTCTAGATTTGAGGTTTGTTTGCCCCACTTAGTTACCACATTGCTATGGTGGGTGTGGCCTATTTCAGTACGCAGAGAGGTCAATTGCTTGAAAGGTAAATAATTGGTTCTATGTTAGTATGTGTGATGTCAAGGTTGTTAAATTGTCTCAAGTGCAAAAAGCCAAATCGGTTTAAAAAAAATCCAAATTATGCTTTCAAAGAAAGCCAAATTATGCTTTAAAAGAAAGCCAAATAATGCTTTAAAAGAAAGCCAAATAATGCTTTAAAAGAAAGCCAAATAATGCTTTAAAAGAAAGCCAAATTATGCTCTAAAAGAAAGCCAAATTATGCTTTCAAAGAAAGCCAAATAATGTTTAAAATAAAGCCGAATTGTTTATAAAAAAAAAAACAAATTATACTTTAAAAGAAAAGCCATATTATGCTATAAAAGAAAGCCAATTTATGTTTAAAAAAAAAAGCTAAATTATGTTTTTTTTAAAAGAAGTCAATTTATGCTTTATATAAAAGCCAAATTATGCTTGAAATAAGCCAAATTATGTTTGAAAAAGTCAAATCACGAACAATCCAAATTCTGACTGGAATCTGCCCCTGGCAAGCTTTACTAGGAGGGGTAAAATGTACTGAAATGCCCAAAAAAAAAAAAAAATGATTTTAGGGGAACACATGCAAAGTATCATGTCATCAGAAATTATTGTTTACTTTATTCTTATTCTCCATCAAAGCCCATGATGTCGTAGTTTGAGAAAAGACCAGAATTAAACCAAGTGAGATATTTTACAGCCGAAAAAGTCTCCAAGAATAAAAAAAAACAGCCAACTTCTCAAATTCAATAAAGCCAAACAATATTTTTTGCAGCCAAAAGACTGAGAAAAACATTTATTCAAATTTTACTTCTAAAAGATTGATATACCAACCCTGTGTGGTGTCAGTTCTTGCCTGTGATTGCATCTTATCCCACAAAAAATGATGTTGCACGGGTATCATATAACTTCTAAAGTTATTAGAATTTTCTTGAATATTTTAATTGATGCATTTCTTTACTTGACTTAACATATTTTTAGTCATGATAATCTAATAATCAAGAATTGAAAGAATTGTTTATTAGAAGCTTCAGTTGAAGTAAAATGCCTAAAAAGGGTATATATAGGAGCATAGGCAGGATTTGCCAACCGAAAGTGGGGGGAAAGTCAAAAGTGGGGAAAAAGTCAAAAGTGGGAGGCAAGACCACAAAATCATGCTAAGATCAAAAAAAGAACATGCCAAAAAGTTTCTCTTTAAGCCTACCTGCATGTGATACCTAAGTTGATCCTGAAAACTCATGTATGGCGATTACCAACCTGACTTCCTGTTCAGTGTATTGTGTTTCCACTCCAAACAATGACTGTTTATCTGCCATTCCCATGCACATCACAGCCAAGTAGTCCAAGGCTATTTGTGTGTATAAGATAACAAAAGCCAGTGCTGAGAAATCAGGGCACTTTGGTGATTGAAATCACTCATCCAAGTTAGGTTTCTTAGTGGGAGAAGTTTGTTTTCAAACTGGTGATAAAAATAGCTGTGTATCATAATCTGAGGTATTAATGTGCATTAACTGTGATTGATTGATGGACCATTTCTCCTAAGAAAAGATATTGCTTCATGAAATTCTGAAAAAAAAAATTGTGGGGGAAGAGTGCCCCCCCCCCTCTCCCTCTCTCTCTTCCCACCACACACACCCCACTTTCAATATATATATATATATATATATAGGAGGGTTTTTTCTTTTAAAACCTTTTATTGAGATGGGAGAGGTAGAATGATTTTTTAGTGTTCCAAATACAGAATTATATTATAACAAGGCGAACATCCATTTTAGCATGTCTCCTATTGTTCACTATGCATGTAACAGTGTTAAAACATTGAAGCTTTTAATCCCACATATTATGCTATATAGCTGCATTTTAAATTTGTAACTATCATTTATTCACTTTTCTGCTGATGTTATAAAAGTTTAATCTGTTGTCCCAAAATTCATTTGAGAGAAATGTTATATTTGATAACGTATATGATGTATTGCATATGTTTAGAAACTGATGATCAATATAAAGTATAGAAGTGTAAACTTATTTTCTTAAACATTTTACCAGATGAATTTTGAAAATATACAGAGGTTTTGGTTACTTTGATGAATTTCCAGAATTTATATTATGAGAAATGCTTTGTTAATAATTGTAAATGCAGAACTTCTCATGCATTAATGTTGTTTGCTTTGGAATCTTGTTAACTCACAAATTTAGGGGGCGTAATGTCAAGAGGGGCACAATATCTTTAGGGGAACAATGCCAACAGGGGCACAATATCAAGGGGCACAAAATTAACATGGCCACCATATCAACAAGGGCCACCGTATCAATAGGAGGAATGACATCAACAGGGGCGCAATATCAACAGAGGCACAAGGGGAACAACATCAACAGAATAACAAGATCAACAGGGGCATAATACGCTCCTGTTTGGTGACTCTAGGGGTGTAACTTGACTTCGAGCCCAGGGGGAGAGAGGGGGAGGGGGTGTGAGACAAATTTACCAGAAGAAAATTTGCATTTGCCCGACTTATTAAAAAAGGATGTACATGTGTCTATAATCCTTCCCCCCCCCCTCCCCCCCCCCCTCCCCACCTGTGGCATCGCCAGAGATTTTTGCTTGGGCGTGGTACTGAAGTGCCAAACATGGCACTGTGTAACACTGTGCCTGTTATGGTCCCTGGCGAAGTCTATAGGGGTAAATCCTTGGTTGGGGTCCAGGGGGCAAAGCACCTGGAAGCTCTGAAGACTTCTTTTTGATGCTCCAAAATGGCTGGAAATCAACAAAGTTTCATAATTTGATTGATGAAATGAAGACAAATTTTACATTTTATTGTTAAAATCTACTCAGATAATCATTTGGGTTACCATTTCCAAACAGGCAGAGGGAAAATTTTCCCTGCAAAATGAGAAAATTTGGGCAAACTTGTACGACTCATGAGCGAAGCCTCGAAAAGGGTCCAGAGGCGAAAGGGAAGCCCTGGATTCTCTAAAGATTTCTTTATTTTGATGCCTCACAATGGTTTCAAACCAACACAAATTTCCAAAATGTAAGTGATGAATAGAAGACTTAATTTTGATTTATTGTTAATATCTAATCGGATAAAATTTACCATTTCTAAACAGGCAGAGGACAAATTTCCCCTGAAAATAGGAAAATATTGTGTGACTCCTGGGCGAAGTATTGTAAGGGGTCCAGGGGTGAAACCCCAGAGTCTAAAGATTTCTTGATTTTGATGCCCCACAATGGTTTCAAATCGACACGAATTTCCAAAAAGTAAATGATGAAAAGAAGCCAATTTCAATTCTAATGTTAATATCTAATCGGATAAAAATTACCATTTCTAATTTCAGGAGAAATTTAACCTGAAATAAAAAAGAATTAATTGTGCAACTCATGGGTGAGCCTTGGAAGGGGTCCAGGGGCGAAGTCCCTGCAGCTGAAGATTTCTTGTTTTTGATGCCCGAAAAATGATTTAAAATCAATGCCAAGTTCCAAAATGTAAGTTATAAAAGAGGACAATTTCAAATTCAAATGTTGAAATCTATTCAGATAACTGGATGAGCATTTGGGTTACCATTTATAGGTACCATGTAGGCTAAAATCAAGAAAATTGTGTGGTTCATGGAAGCCCTGGTCTAAAGTTTCATGTTTCAATTGATGCCCCAAAATGGCTTAAAATTAACGTTAAGTTAAAAAAATGTCAATTGTCAGAACCTTGGTAGGGTCCAGGGGGCGAAAACTTCGCAAGCTTTGAAGATTTATTGTCTATTTTGATGCCCAAAAAGTTCGAAAAATTTAAGTGATGATAAGAAGCCATTTTCAAATTCTTCCCTGAAAACAGAAAATTCTGGCAAATTTGTGCAGGGCTTCATAGGTGAAGCCATATGATTTGAAGATTTCTTGTTTTGCATGCCCCAAAATGGCTTAAAATCTTCACAAACAGACATAGTTCCAAAATGTAATTGATAAAAAGAAGACAATTTTAGATTATAATGTTAGAATGTGATAAGCATTTGGGTTACCATTACTAAACAGGAAGATGAGAAATTTTCCCTGAAAATTGTGGGGCTCAAGGGTGAAATCTTTGGTCTAAAGATTTCTTCTTTTTTTTTGCCCAAAGTAGCTTAAAATCAATACAAAACTCCAAAATGTAATTGGTAAAAAGAAGAAAACATAATAATGTTAAAATCTAATCAGATAAGCATTTGGGTAGTACCATTCCTAAGCAGGCAGAGAAGAAATGTCCCCTAAATATTCTTTAACAATTATTGGATTCATGGACGCAGCTCTGATTGGGTCCAACTTCTAGTTCTTTATGCCCAAAAATGACCCATGATCATTAGAACTCTTGACTTTGAACGCGTGTGTGCACTTTTGGGCTGGCATTTGTATATACTTCTGCAGTGGGCCAACCCGAGCCCAATTAGCATCATGCTGAGTCGAGTGGAGATGATTCAGACGCATATGGGAATGTTTTACCTCAAAACGCGCATAAGGGGAAAACAATTTGAATAAACTTTGTAAGATTTGGATTGTACCATTGTTATGTGGGTTGGTTTTAAGAACGAAGTCATTTACGGTTGAATATATTTAGTTTGCACGCTCGTTAAGATTTTCTTTGAGGGCGAAAAAAATCAAATTACGGATTTATCGACACACATAAAAGGCCGTTCATATGTGATATTTTTTTTCCCCGACGAAATAGTCAATATTGTAATTGGACGACGAAAAAATGTTCTAGGACAGTAAGAGGTGTTACCACCACCACCTTAAGTTACGTCCCCGAGTGACTCATACAAAGATATTCCTTTAGTACACAATATTGAATTTTATATTATATGCAGAATAATAAATACAGAATCTACTGCAGAACACAATTTACATTCATCGCCATAAGCTGGTTGATACACTAATTTTCATCATTGGGTGATGGTGACTTGTGTTGCGTTGTGAATTGAACCTAACACATCTCTATGCTTCATCGGCCAGAGCTGACGCAGTTAACCTACTCCGTTAAGCTGTCAATCCATCTTGCTCGCGGAGACCAGTAGACAACCTTTGATAAATCTCCGCTCTCAGGTCTATGCCACGGGATAGGTACAAAATTTTCAATTTAACCACGAACCGTAAAGAACACTAACTTATTAATTTTGAGAAAAAAAGCACGCGTTGTTTTCAAGTTATAGGTAATGAAAATTTGACATTTTGAAAAATATTAAACAAATATGAACAGAAAAACACCTTAAAATGCTTTTGTTTTTCTTTATATTTCTTCCCTTAATTTCAGGCCTTAAAAATTCTTTCTCCGGCTCCAGCCACATGGGTGGTTAGGGGATGTAGTAAAGATCAAATCTTCTTTATTAGAATTATCTTCCCTTTTGCAAAGAGAAATGTCAGAGGGTTAATATGCAATTGGTTTACAAAAGAAAGTAGAGACTGTCCTTCATACATCACAAGAGTAAAATCGTCTATATCTGCACACAAATTTTAATAAGCTGTAAATTGACCAATGTTTAACCGATTTTGATAATTTTTGTGTGCTTTTTTTCTGTTTTTAAGGGTTTTTACATTAAATTAGCTAATGTTATCTTTACTTGTCCATATACCTCTAAGAAGAGATTTCCTGAAGAGCAATAACACAATTTTGCAATTTAATTGTGTTCCCACCCTCTTAGTTCCCTCATAGGTGACCATGCCCTGAGCCAAATTGGGAGCTTTTACGTGACCTGTATATGGTTGCGCGGGAGTTTAGAATGCCTGCGTACAATTTATAAATTGATATTGTCACCATGCACCGGTCCCGCATGCATTAGGGACAATCTTGGTATAATCCTATAATAACGACATAATGTTTCATTTTAAATGATGAAGTTCTGAGGGAGGTCGACATATCCAAGCTTTCTGCTCAATTTGCAAATGAAAGATGCATCCTGTATTACCGTTTTGTTTCCTTCCTGATAGGATTAAAATTTGCTATAAAGAAAATCTAAACTAACAGCAAATTCAGCAAAAATCCAGACATTTATTTAGAAAAGTCCTCACCCTAAACAGGCCTGTACTCTCTCATCAATGTTCAGTTTTGCCACATGCACAGTATTCCCCGATCTGAAAAGTGACTAAACAAGCAAATGAAGATGATTATAAGAAATATATAAGAAATGCATTACGTATGAAAATATTCACTTTCATTTTCTGTCCAAGGCCAATTTTCGAAGGCAGTTTTAAACGGTATTCCCTCCCAAAAAGTTTAGAAAATATTTACAAGGGATTTTTTTATATTTTGTATTATATATGAGCCTGGGCCCCTTTCAAAACACCCTTGCATATCAAATATTCACCTTTGTAGTTCAACTTCTCAGTTGTTGAAGCTCTGAAAGTTTTATTTTTCAAGAAACCTTGAAAAAACATGTGTTTAGCATATAACATGAACACAGTCTCCTTGACTAGCAATACGATAATTTGTTTAAAATTGACAGTGACCCTTTATCAAATTAAACGATTAGTTCAGCGGTCAAGCAAGTTTATCTTATATGAATGAGGACTTTAAAAGAAACAAATTATTGAAGAAAGCATTCAAAATTGTATTCTGTGAAGGAGATATCTCAGTTTAAAGTTTGGTATCATTTGTGTAGAAACGACTGAAATCAGACTAGTTGTGATGTAATAGACTCAGATTCCTTAAATTCTTTATGTATGCTATCATATTAGTTGTCCTACGATTTTGTGGTTTAAAAACCATGGGATATCATGTCAAAAAAGTAGTAAAACTGAATTTAGGAAGGGTATTCAGAATAAACCAACTAGCGAAAATTAGAGAAAAAATAAATAAAATAACAACAAAAAATGAAATAAATTTTCTTCAAAATACATTATCAATTGTTAAGAATGTGAGGATGAACTTTCCATAGTACACTTACTACACCAATCATTTCTACACAAATAAGACAAAGCTTTAAACTTTAATATATCCCTACGCTTGCTTCACCATTTTGTTTCTTTTGAAATCTTTTTTCACATCAGATGGACATGCTCGACCACTAAACCAATCCTTTAATATTTTCTGTTTGTTGGTTTACTCAGGTAGCGATAGTGAGATTTGTAAAAGTACTGTGCTATTGTCAGACTGTTTACATTTCAGCTGAGCTTTTTTGGACAGCGGATAGTAAAACTGCGGTTTATTTATGCATAAGAATATAATTATTGTTTTTATTGCAATGTAGTGAAAGGAATATAACATTATTCTTTAAAGGATAAATTCGTTTTTTTACTGTTTTCAAGGACAGTGCGATTAGTAAGATTTTCATTTTAATTCTGTACCTACACCATTTCCGCGAAAACGGAAGTCATGGTATTTTTTGGACTTTGCATATCACATGCAGACTTTACATATCACATGCAGACGCATACAGACTTATCGTCCGCCGTAACGCGCAAAGCTATGTTTTCACTCTAAATATAGGCTTTTCCCGGAAGTGATGTGGCACCAACTAAGCAAATAGTCTTCCAACTGGAGTACTAACGTACTGCGAGCAGAGCTCCTGGTATGAAATCACAATTTCAGACAAAGTGGTGCATACATTACAACCAATATACAGGCGCAAGTAAAAACTCTTTATGTTAAGAATGCAATAACAAAGGGGAGGGAGGAGGTACTAACGCGTGGTGATTGATGCAGGGACGATGACATGCCAGCAGCGTAGGAAGATATTTGACTAGTACTCCCCGTAGTACCGCCCACAGGTTTTCTTAGCGTTATGGCAACCTATGATATATATTATGTAGCCTAGATGAGTAGGTTGCCATAATGCTAGGAACACCTGTGGTACCGTCGGACTGATGCCAGCCGTGTTGGCTGCTGTTAGTGGTGGCTGGCCGTTTGAGGCTAAAAAAAAGTCAAAAGTCTAGTATACCCTGCTGTGCTGTTTTAAACGCTGTGTTAAAACAGGAAAATTTCAGTTTTAAGATCTTTATGAAAACGAACAAATTTTACCCCTTTTTTTTTCACTGACAAAGCTTATTCATGGCATTTGAAGCCCATCAATGTCTTCAATAATTGTTTTTACGGTGATTTTAGTTCCTTTTATCAAAGCATTTACTGAACTGTTTTTTATTGTGTAAACATCAACTGACGAGCTCTCAAAAGCACTGTTAAAGTTCAAAACATTGCTGGGGTTAATACTTTTAGCAGGGGTAATATGTTTGAGATTATTTGAGGAAAAATGAAGATAATATTTGCAAATTACTATTATATTATCTAAACATTTCTTAATGTTTCATTTATTTTTTCTCACACGTTTTTTTTTGACAAACTATTTATTAGAATTATATGAACACAAAAATTGTTGTCAGCAAGAAATAAACTTGCAGTTTAGTGGAATATCCTAAAACTTAAATGCGGAGGTTTTAATACTTGAAAACAAACGTGCGGTGACTAAGAAAGACGACGACCAAAACATGAATTGGAGAAATTAATACCAATATAATTTTTTGACATGGGGTGGGAGGGGGTGGAAGGGAGGTGGGAGTGGGGGGAGAGTTGGGTGTTATAAAAAACACAAAAAACGATTGCAATATATGAAATGTGAAGTTGATATTTAATGGGGTTTTTCTTTTCAGATATTATTGCCAGAATGTTTTCCTACCACAGATTCTTCAGCCTGCTGGTGGGTCATGTGTTATTCACCGTTGCAGTCAGTGGTCAGCACAACATCAAACAACAATTTGGAGCTAAATATCCTTTTCAGAATACATCTCTTCCATGGGCTGAAAGAGTTGATGACCTAATATCAAGGTACATGATGAAGAATATTCTTCTACTGCATTGACTATTATATGGACTATGGATACTGCAGGAGATATTTTTGTATTTTTTTTCCTTTTCAGAAAGTGTTTTCATTTCAGTTAAAGAGGTATTATAATTTTTGCAATCAGGATTCGATATGTAGCATGCCGAGAATGGCGTTCACTTAGTAGTGGAATCAAAATGCAAACATAGAAATTAAGTTTATAGCTGTGTATTCACTCTTCTAACTTGATAGATAAACAGAAAGTATGATGAATACTACATGTCTGAATCGGAGTAGAGTCGAAGTATTTTCCAAGAAATGAGGATATAATCAAAAGCTAATTAATATTAGTAATTCACCATCTACAGTATAAGCATCCCATGGCAACTTGACTTGATAAATAAACTTACTAAGCCTCTTCCAAGTACCAATGTAACATCAATCACCCAATTCAGAGAACCTCTCCAAGCCTTCTGAATGGTAGCCATTATCCCTATTCAATATTAACAAATGATGAACCACCTTGAGAAACCAAGCTGAAATGTGGGTGATAAAACAAGGTCACTAAAAAAATTACTTAAGGATAACATATGAGATAACTTGTGCTAATGCTGGAAATAGATTGCTCTACATTACAATTAATAATGGAAAATGACTGATCAGAGTTTGAGCTTTTCAGGTTTTTAAATTCCTATCTTGTAAGTTGTAATGTTGCTTTGACTTCCTGTAATTTCTTGTATGCTTCAGCTAATCCTAATGTGATACATGGTCACAGTTAGAAGTTGACGAAAGAGTTTTCATGGATTGTTGTTCGACATTTTAGCTATTCTCAAAGGGTTGTAAATGAGCAGTATGTTTTGCCTGAGTGGGGTGGTTAATAGCTCCGATTCTGATCACAGTTTCAAAATCAACATTGATAAGTTCTTTACTACAGTAAGTCTGGCTGTCTTTAATTTTGCTTTTTTGTTTGTTAAGAGCTTTTTGTAGGTGACTGACCCTTAGCAATCATTGTGCTATGATATTTTGTTTTGTTTATGATCTGGTATGTATGAATTGCTCATGTGACTGCACATAAATTGACCAGATTGTAACTTAATTTTATAGTTTGTTTCACTATGGTGATTTCAGCCATTTTGAATTCAGTGTAGCAAGCATTAGATCCCATTCTGGCATATTCATTCACTGAAAACAATTCAAAGGTGATTCCTCACCAACACCCAGAACCCTGTTTACAACCTCATTAGGTACCTCAATTTCTCCACCCTCTTTGATAGGACTAAAACCCTATCCCCTCCCTTCAGCTTACGCATTAAATCAGACCTCTTCCATCTTGGCATCAACTCCACCACTCTGGGCACCTTCTCCTGGCCCACTTTTCCTCCTTGGGCCACCCCCCCTCCCTTCTGTCCACCTGGGCCTCTCCACTCATCACAAAGCTCAAACCCATCCTAACCTCTTCATCAATCCCCACAACCAAGTCAAAGACCAACTCTCAAATTACACCTCCATCTATACTGATGGGTCCAAGGAGGGCAACAAGACAGCTGCTGCTGCGGTCATCCAAGACATCACCCTCAGTAGCAGACTTCCCGACTAACTCATCCATTTTTTCAGCCGAGGCTAAGGCCATTCTCCTTGCCCTCAACTTTATTGAGTAATCCCCGCTCAGCCACTTTGTTATTTTCTCCGACTCAAAGGCTGTTCTTACTTCTTTACTCAACCTTAAATGGGATAACCTCACATGCCACCTCCCCCTTCGCAAACTCCTTTCTCCCACCCTCTGCAGGAAACGTATTCTTTTCTCCTGGATACCCAGCCATGTTGGCATCCTGGGTAATGACAGGTCTGATGCAGCCGCTAAGCTTGCCCTCACCCTCCTCCCTGCCACTTTTCCCAAAACCCTTTCTAACATCAAACCGCTTATCGCTTCTCTTGTTCGGGACCGCTGGCAAACCTCATGGAAGTCCCAAATTGATAACAAACTCCATGTCATCCAGCCCACAATTCCGATCAAAGCCACCATCAACAACCTCTCTCGTATTGACAACGTTCATATTACCCGTCTTAGAATTGGTCACACTCATCTCAGCCACTCCCACCTCCTTATTGGCTCCCCCCAACCCCTCTGCAACAATTGCCATTGCACCCTCACAATCCATCACGTTTTCCTTGCTTGCCCCCTGTACAACCTTCCCAGAGCTTCCCTCGCTCCCTACAACTCAATTGCTGAGTTTTTCCAGAAAAATCCTCCGGATAAAATTATCTCCTTCCTTCATCATGCCTCCCTCTACGACCATATTTAATTCTCCTCTTCCACCCCCTCTCTACTTTGTTTTGTTTCAACCATGCACCTCCCCTCACGATCACAGCTTTCTGACCTTTTGTCCTTAAATTTCTCTCATTCTCCCCCTGTTGTCTTTACTTTCTACCTCTAGAATGATCTGACCTCTCAGGCACAATTTGACCTTAGTTGTTGTGGTGCCGTTAAGCCATCATCAAACAAACAAAGGTGACTTCCCTGGCATGTGCCTAAAAGTGTGAACTGAAAATTCCAATCTCTATTTCAATATGCCTTTTAGTTATCAATGCTGTTAATTATGTCTTAAGATGCTGCTTTTTACAAACAAAATATGTGTGAGCTAATTCAGAATTGACCGAGCATAGTTTAGTTATCTTGACATGAAGATTGCTGTTGTTGAGAAAATCTCCTCTAACTTCACCTCATTTTTTCATCCACAGTATTTTTCTGCTTGCCTTCCCCTAACTTAGGTCTCATATTAAACTTCCCATTTAGTAAACTGATCTTTATAACTAGTTGACCATTTTTGAAGTATCAGGTTCAGAGCAAGACTGGTTGAAATTTTCAAAGATCCATCCTTGTTTTCCGTTTCAGACTTACAGTTGAAGAAATTATTTTGCAGCTGGCCAGAGGGGGTGCTAATAACAATGGTCCAGCACCACCTATCGACCGGCTCGGTGTGGGTCCACACCAGTGGAATACTGAGTGTCTTCGTGGAGATGTTAGGGCGGGGAATGCAACATCTTTTCCAGAAGCCCTGGGATTGGCTGCTTCTTTTAAGTAATTCATTCTATTAACTTGGCTTGGAGTGGAAGACTAAGACTAAGTGGGGTAGTGGAGTTTTAATTAAAATTTGGTTTCAATTTTATTTGGTTCTTCGCATTATTTGTTAAAGAAACAATCAGTTTGAGACCTATGAGAAGTGCAAGTATAAAATTGAAATGTTTTTAAATAATTTAAAACTTCATAAGTAAAATATGTACATACCTTCCCCCTTCCCCCCCCCTCAACCCTTAAAAAAAAAAAAAAAAAAACAGACTAAAACTAGAAATGCTTAAACAAGGTAAAGGAAATTACAGCAACAGAGTCAAATGAGTGAAAAATGTGACTGTCATAAGTAGCAAACCTCTTGTGAGTTGGCTGATTGCTTTAGCCAATGCAAGATAAAACGCTAACTTGAAAATCCTCAAAATTGAATAAAAATTCAGGAAATTCAAATATTTCACTTGAAAATAATGAATGAAACTTTTTGTAGTTACAATCGTGAAGATGTTCCAATAATTAAGAGATACAAAATTGGCATGTCGCCTCATTACATACATTGTGGGTCGCACCACTTTCTAAATAGGTAGATGCTGCAATTAGTATACTCTACTTTGAGATGATCCTGCCCTCTCAGGAAATACGACTTTATGCCAAGTTTTGTTCATTTTCTAGCACTGATTTGTTGTTTGAGGTTGCAAGAGCCACAGGGTATGAAGTACGAGCCAAGCACAACTACAACAAACTGCACAACAATTACGGGGATCACACGGGAATCAGCTGCTTCAGTCCTGTCATCAATATTCACAGACACCCTCTATGGGGAAGGAATCAGGTATTTAATTTTTTTTTCAAGGCTGTATTTTCTGGAGGACCGGGGGACAGGACTGGACATGTCCCCCCACTTTTTGGCAAGATTAGAAAAATAAAGTACATAATTTCAGAAAAAACAAAAACAAATTCGCCTTGAAATTAAGATGTACATCTTGGTTAAGTGTTGATCCTGGTGGGGGTGTAGCGCTCCAAGTGAACCACCTCTGACATCAGTCCCCCCCCTGCCATTTTTTGGAGAAGGATTACGGGTTTGCAAAGTCAGTGCCCTAGCTTAACTGTTTCAGAGGGGCAGCTTTTTAGTAAACTGTTTTGGTTGTGTTTAAACTTTGTATTCTAATGTATTAATTTTGTCCCCACTCTGTACTCCGTATTTTAAAAAATCCTGTTGAGGAATGAATTTAGGATCCTGTACTGATACAAGGTATTAAGAAAAATAGATAGGAACATTCAACACTATGTACATTTCCCGAAGGACATTTCTTGATGGAATATCAATTTTGAAAATTTCAGAAATTGCTAAATTATGGTCTATAAAATCTCTTTTGCCAGTGGCCATTTGAATAAGGTCTGTTATTAAGGTTTGTTATTGTGTGCTACTTGTGTGCTATGCATTAATTACAGTAATAGCATATTTTTCTTATGCTTTTATTTGAGGGCTAAAGATTTTGAAAATTTATCTTATCATAAATCAACACCAGAAGGAATCCTGGTAACTTTTGCTGGACTGATGGTCCAAAAATAGATTAAATGATTTCTATTGTTTGCTGCTGTTGAAATTCTTGTGATAATCCAGAATTTTTCAATAATTTGTGTGAAGGGATTGTTAGCAAAGGGGGTACTATTGGAACATGAACATAGGCCAAGCAAGCGGTGCAATAGATGATCTGTAATAAGTCTTAGTCATCAAGTCCCTCCCATTCAAATTTATTGAGGACTCTTAGGACGGTTAATTATATTACATCTGTAAAATCATGATGAAAATCTGTTGCACTGGATTTCCAGTCCAAAATCCTCAAAGCCTACAAGTTTACCAAAAACATCACTTAAAATCACTCATCAATTAACAAAAAAAAACCTTCACTGTTAAATACAGTTTCATCCTATTTGTAAATTATTGTTTCAAGCCAGACACATTGACTACAGCTAGAAGAGGGAGGGGGGGGGGGGGGGAGGATACTTTTGTCCTTGTATTGAGTGTGAAAGTCAGTGCAGCTGCAGTGAAATTTGTTTACTATCAATGTCAGATTATGGCATGGAAAGTGTGTGGAAATCCCTGGTGTAATTGCTAATTGCTTGTGCTGGATTGTGGTTTCTCTTGTGATCAATATAGACCCGACAGATTTTAGATTTTGTCGGGGCTTAAGAAACAAAATGTATTGTGAGGTTGAGACTTAATGTTATCTCTTGTACAGGAAACCTATGGCGAGGATCCATTTTTGACTGGAGAGTTTGTTAAAAAGTTTGTGAGTGGCCTGCAAGGTGATGACCCACGCTACATCTTGGCCAACGCTGGGTGCAAACATTTTGCTGCTTACTGTGGACCTGACAATAGTCGATTCTATTTCGATGCCAAGGTATAGAAAACAATGCCAAGAAATGTTTCTGAAAATAATTTTCTTCAAATGAGATTTTATGTCAATGGCCCATCATGTAAACAAACTTGTAAAGTTGGCTTATTTTCATAAATGCTCGATTTCGAAAAAAAGGCACTATCTTAATGATGATACATGTGCCAAACTCATAGTATCTCTTGTTTTATCCCAGTTAGACTATGCTAATTCCCTTCTGGCTGGCATTCCTGATAGTACACTTTGTAAACTTCAACTTGTTCAAAACAGGGCTGCCAGGATTATCTCTAAGTCATCTCGCCGTGCACATATCACCCTTATCTTACAGAATTTACATTGGCTCCCTGTAGTCTATAGGATTAAATTCAAAGTTTTATGTTTTATCTTTAAGTGTCTGATAGGCAATGCACTTCATTATCTTATTGATTTGGTTTTCCTTTATTGTCCCAGTGGTTCCCTTCATTCTGCGTCAGCAAATTTATTGACTGTCCCTCGTGTTAACAAAAGGTTTGGTGAGAGAATGTTTGCTTATGCTGGGCCAGTTCTCTGGAATGCCCTGCCCTATCATGTCAAGGAGAGCCCAAATATTATTTCATTTAAAGAGTCAGTAAAGACAATATTTTTTCATAGTGCTTTTAATTTGGGTGATTAGACTGTCATTGGTTTATTTGCTTAGGGACTTACCCTGTTATGTTATTATGTTAAGTACAAAAAAATACAAAGAAGTCGTTGTTATGATTCCCTTTGTATGCTGTAGATTTACAGTACTTTTTGTTGATAATTATTATCGGGGATAGCATTAGAATGTATTAGAATCCTGGCAGAGTGTGTTGCCTGTTTGAGGACAGGACTTGAAAAGTAGAAGCTGCTTATTTTGTAGTAAAGAAGTCCCCACCCTCAACCCCAAGAGGCCAGGGCATAATTTATTTATTCATTCATGCATATTTTATCTAGATGGCCCAATCAATATTAAGTTGGTCTACCTTGGGGCCCTGGATAACAACATAAAATTTAACAAAATGGTATAAGAAATAAACACATAGATAAGACTTAGACAATCAAAAGTAAAAAGTATAAAATATGTAAACAGATAAATATAAGATGGCCTAAGAATTAAGAACATGCTTAAAAAGGAAGAAGAAAGAAACAAAGAGTAGAAAGTTTCAGGTATAAAACATCAACAAAGAAAACAAATTAAATAAAAGTATCAATGGCAAAATAAAGCGAAATTGGCAAGAAACCGACAATCTTATATATATAAAACTTCCTGAGAGAGAGTTGCTTGTTTTAGGGACCTTTTAAATGTATTAACTAATAAACTTTCTTTAATTTTATAATCAATACTATTCCATGATGTAATTCCTCTTAAGGTAAATGAACTTTTGTAATATTTGTTGCAAGACAAGGTCATCTTGATGTGGTTGTGGTTAGTTTGACTGTGTAATGTGAATGGACGTCTTCAATTTTTGTAAATTTGTGTTTTTGGTGTGCCGGTGAAATATCATTTAGGATCTTGTACATCATGACACACTTGTCAATAAAGAAGTGCTCGGGTATTGGTACCCATTGTAATTTATCTATTATTTCAGATGATGGGGTATCCCATTCAGCACCGGTAACAATTTTTGAGTATTGTCTTTGAATTAAAATTATCTCATCAGTTCCCCTTTGTGTTTATCAGCCCACACAGTACTGCAAAAAGTTATGTGTGGCAATATAAAGGCATTGTGTTAAAAGCATGGATAAGTGTCCAATGAGCTTATAGCTTTCTTAAGCAAGCCTACCTTTCTCAGGCAAGTTTTTATTACAGCTGACACATCACATGAAAAAGTACTTTTTTGTTAGCCATCACAACTACTGTAAGCATCTGACACTGTCTACACATTCTACTTTCGTGTTGTTAATTCTAATTTGTAAATCAATTTCTCTATTTAAGATACTTTATCTTTGATTACTTGTCAGTAAGATATATTTGGTTTTGTTAACAATAAGTGCTAGTTTATTTTTGTTAATCCATTTTGTTATTTCCATCATATCAGTAGTCAATTTATTCTCGATTTCTTTGATGTTTCTACCACTTGCAGATGATGCTGTATCATCAGTATACATATCAATTCAACCATGTTTTATTGCACTGGGAAAGTCATTTATAAAAATAGTAAATAGTAATGGTCCTAAGATCGAGCCTTGTGGAACACCAATTTTGATTTGACTGAGTTTAGATAATGCATTCTTAATTTGTGTACATTGTTTCCTGTTTGATGGATGTGAATTCAACCAATTTAAAGCACTGTGTGACCATTCATACATTTTATGTTGTTAAAGGAGACATAAAGTCTGATACAATCATTATTTCATATGATAGAGGATACAAATCCTAACCAACTACCAAAAACAGCAAGTCAAAATCTTATTTCTCATTTCAAATTATTCATGTTTGAAGCTGACACATGGAGGCTGCCATTTTGTTCAATTTTGTATCAAAATATTGTGCATGATGGCATAATATCCCCAACAGGGACTTAAGGAATTTAATGTATTTCTTTATAAATGTAAATTTGTATTTCAAAATGATGTGACACAAAGTTTTAATAGCATGTTTTGTTAATTTCATGTGTACACAAAAAATTCCTTGACACTACATAACAATGTTTTTTCTCATGACCTAGAAATCTTGAGGAAGATTATAAAGAAATACAAAGCATTCCAACATCCTGCTGTGCTGATGACATCATAATCTGCATGTTTTGAAATAAAATGGTGGCTCCCATAGTACTATTTAGTAGTAGAATTAAAGTTTTTAACAATTATAAAATTGTGTTAGATTGCTTAAGGGAGGGGGAGGTATGAAACTTGGTCAAATTTTTTTATTATTTTTAATTCTATGATATGAAATAAGGGTTAAGGATTATGTCAGACTTTATGTAAATCCCATGATTTACAGTGTCAAAGCTTTCCTAAGATCTATCAATATAATACATAATAATTATAATTCATATTACACATGTCAAGCTAACAACAACCACATCAAGATGACTTTTGTGTTGCAATGAGTATCACAAAAGTTAATTTACCTTAAGAGGAATTACATCTTGGAATAGTATTGATAATAAATTTAAAGAAGTATAGCCCTTCTTCAATCTATATTTTCCAGCTATAGATCTGGCATATTTATCAGGGCTGTTTCACAAGAATGTGCAGGTCTAAAGCATGACTTGTTTTCACAAAGAAGCTTATTGTTGCTAAGATAATCATAAAAAGCTTTATTAACTGTCCTTTCAATAAGTGTTGATACCACCGGAAGGACATAATTTGGTCTATAATTACTAACATCTTGAATGTCTCCTGATTTGAAAATTGGTGTAACTCTAGTATGTTCCCATTCTTGTAGAAAAAGGCTTCTTTAAGAGATAAGTTGATAATGTATGTTAAACTATTAATAATTACAGGCAATGCAATTTTCAGTACCTTGCACCCAACATCGTTAAGACCTGTTGATTTTCCTGGTGACATAGATAATATTTCTTTCATAACAAACTCCTCAGAAACATGAGCCAAGTATTACATGTCTAGTGGGCATGAAATCGAAATGTGCATGATTGTCATTTTGATTTACAATATCAATTGCAATTTTTTTGAAAAAGTCGTTAAAAGCATTCGCTATGTCATTACTAGTCTCAAAGGTTTTATCATCATATTTTACAGACGGCGGAATTGATTTTTTATTTGAAGGGAACAACAATTTCAAATAATTCCATACATCACCACATTTTCTATTTTGTGTTATTTTTGTGCAAAAATAATATTTTTTTGTGCAAAAATAATATTTTTTCGATTATTTTAACTCCATGTTGACTTGATTTCTCATGGACTTGTACTTGTCCCAATCTAAGGGGGTTTTGTTGCTGGTCTTTTCTTATGGAAATGGTCACATGATCGTTCATCATTTTGATAAGATTTTGATTTAACCAAGGGCACGGACAATTTCAAACTTTTTTTTACCATATTTTGGACCGTGTAGATCTACAACCTTCATAAACTTAGTCCATTAGAGTTTCTATGCATCATCAACAAACAACAAATTTATATGGTCACTTCTAAAATTATTTTTGTTAAGTTTAGAGAAATTCCTATAGACAATGCAATTGCTAGAGTTGTTGATTTTAAATTTAGTAGCAACAACTGTAGCAGTTAAAGAATGGTCACTTATATTGGCTACATACACACTCGTTTCTTTATGTCTCTCCTTCATGGTTGTTAAAAGAAGGTCATTTATTGTACTTGGACTTTCTGTCACTCTGGTTGGAATTTTAATGAGATTCTATAATTGATATAAATCTGTGATAAAACCTAAGTGCCTTGCATTTGCATCACCAGCTGTTGGATCAAGATTGCAATTTAAATTACTCATAACTATTTCTTTATTTCAGATGATACCTATCTGACAAGTTGTTAAAAAAAAAAAAAAACGGTGAGCTAGGGGGACGGTAAAACTAATCATATCAGTAATGGTGCAGCCTACTTAAGCTTTATTTCTAACCAAATACTTTCAGTATTGTCATTACTAAGATCATCTCTCGGTTTGTGGGAAATTGAAGAATTAACATAATATAGCCACACCACCACAATGCCTATTTCTGTCATCACAATAAATATTGAACCTATTTAACTGAACATCACCATTATCAGTACAAGTATTACAAGATGTTTTATTTAAACATATAACATGAAAAGGATTCAATTTCAACATATGATGTAGTTGATCTAATTTTGAGGAAATTCCTCTAATGTTTAGGTGACAAATTTTAAGACCTTTTATTGGAATTGTGGGAATTGAACCATCTTCCATTGCAGAATTTTTGCTATGAGTATCACCAGAGACAGGATTCATATTTTCTGTTGAACACTCATCTCTTAAAACAATAAAGTGATTGGAATCAAACTCAACGGCACTCTCTTTTTGGCCAACTGTCTAGTGGACCATGCAATTGTTTGATTTATGACCAAAACCCAAAGTCGGGACTAACACCCCTCTACATAGTCGCAACCGCAGGGAAGACATCGTTGTCACCCGCATTTGCCTCGACCACTCCTCTCTTACTCACTCCCATCTCCTATCTGGCTCCCCTACCCCTCTCTGCCCCACTTGCAACATCGATCTCTCCATCAAACATATTTTCTTAACCTGTCCCCTATACCAGAAATCCAGATCTCTTCTCTCCTCACTCCTCAATATCGGACCTATTCGAAAACAATTCGTTCTCAAACATCATCCTTCGCAACAACAATGTCTTCCACCACATATAATCTCCCCCACTCCTCCCCTTCTACACCTAACCTTACACACCCCTTTCTTTTCACCTAACTTTTTCTCCCACATTTAGCTTTTCCCTTTATCTCCCTTACAAACCTTCCATCTCCTCACTATCCTTACTCTTACACTAATATTTACTAACACCCTCTTGGCACATTTGACTCTGACTGTCGCGGTGCACTTAAACATCAACACACCAAACTAAAATGATTGCAATTGTAGCATTTGATTTTACTGTCATATCTACAGTTGGCTTGTGAATGATTCAATCTCTACAATTAAAACAACCTCTGTTATTGGACTGTTGATGAGTTGATAAGTTAATGATGATATTAGTTTAGGGTGCACATGGAAACGTTTGTACTCATTAATGCATTTTTTTCTGTGGTTGAGGTATGTAACAGTCCACACTTCATTTCAATGGTGGTGGGAAAAGGGATTTTTAAAGGGCATATACTGCATCTTTTCCACACACACTCCTTGGGAACTGCACTCCTAGTAAACCAAATAGCTTTACCATAGCTTCTAATCTGTCTATGAAAATTATCATTTCAAAAGTTAGCTTTTCCACTTCCCAATTCTTATTTGGAGAAAATGCATTGATTGTATTACCGTCTTCATAGTCGGCGTTCGTGAAACCGCCCATAAATGGCTATCATCTTACCTATCTGACAGGCAGTTTTCAGTATGTGTGAGAAAAGAGTATTCCGAAGCTGTAGACATTGATTTCTCTGTTCCTCAAGGTAGCATAAATGGTCCGGTTCTCTTTACTTGTTATACCAGTACATGAGATGAATGTGTAACAGATGATCAAACAATCATTGGCTATACTGATGATCATAGCATCTACACCTCTTTTAAGCCAGGTGATAACGACTCCGAGGCAATGGCAATGAAAGGTCTGGAATCTACCATGGTAGATGTGCGGAATTGGATGCAAGCTAATCGTCTCAAAACGAACGATGAAAAATCTGAATTTATTGTTTTGGGAAATATTCAACAGCTAGTTAAGTGTGACACATCCTCACTGTCCAATGGTGGTGTAACCGTAGAAAGGGCTAAAACTGTAAAATTACTAGGTGTAAGTGTAGATGCGAATCTAAACCTCGAGCATCACATCTTACAAAAAGCTAAAGCAGCATCTTTTGCTTCGTACAAACTAAAAAAGATACGTCGTTACCTAGATAAGGCTACCTTACTGAAATTGGCAAATTCCCTCATTTTTTCACATATGGATTATTGTAATAATTTATTTGTCAACCTACCCTCTTCCTACTTGCAACCTCTTCAAAGAGTACAAAACCTCACAGCTAAAGTAATTCTAAAGAAACCAAATTCCATAGTTCAACAGAATGTTTACGCAGTCTACATATGCTTCCTGTTCAGGCCCGTGCTAAGTAAAAAATTCTCCTTCCTGTCTACAAGTGTCTCAACAACTTAGCCCCTTCATATCTGTCTGACTTACTCCATGTTAAAACATCCTCCTATGCCACTAGGTCTTCTGCCGCCCTCATTCTTAATGTTCCCTTTACCTAAAAGAAATTGTTTGCTGACCGCTCGTTTAGTATTGCTGGACCCACACTCTGGAATGGCCTCCCTATTAATGTTAGAAATACCGCCACCCTCCCATTGTTTAAAAAGGCTTTAAAAACCCATTTATTTACTCAGTATTTTTTGTAATTATATTTTTACTCGTAGTTCACATATCTTTTTATGTTTATTTATAATTCTTTGTTGCACTTAAGTTGTTTATTTATATTATAGTTATTTTTGTAAAGCGCCATTGAGTGCATCGTTTTGCAGTAATGTGCGCTATATAAGTTTTCTTACCATAACCATAACCATATGGGAGTGATTGGATCATATTATTTCATTCTTTCACCTTTTAATTTATGCAAGAAACATTCTTTCCTTATCAGGTGAGTGACCGTGACTTGCAAATGACCTTTTTACCTGCTTTCCATGAGTGTGTGAAAGCTGGCACCTTTAGTATCATGTGCAGTTACAACAGGTGTGTATCTAAGTAAAGAAAAGATATCAAAATATTGTTTCTCGAAAAAGAGTGAAATCTCGCTTTCATTAATACTCACACTTAGTTTTTTGTGACCATGCGAAGCCTAATGCGAACCTGTGTAATGGCGATTTCAGCTGGCTGGCCACAGTTTTTCTTGAGATTTCTTCAGAAATGTTAAAGTATTTTAAGAATTCCTCAGAAAATGTTAAAGTTTATTCAGTGTTCCTCAAAAAAAATTAAAGTTTCTTCAGATATCCTTATGGAATTTTAGAATTTCCTTACAAAATATTAAAGATTTTCAGAGACACTTAAGACAGATTGAAGATTAGTCTCCTTAAAAGTCTACAAACATTTTATATTTCCTTAGAAGATAAAATGATATAATTTTCCAATATTCTTCAGAGATCCTCAAGCATCTCTCTTGTTGTAGCATCAGGAATTTAAAATCCTTAAAATTCTTTAAAATATTTGGGCACTAATGGTTGTATCAGGCATGATTATTAAACTCTGCCTTTATTATTGCGGTCATTTGCATAAAGTTGTTACAGTATATGAAATGAACAGACTTTTGAACTTAGTATGCTCAGTCAGGGAGTGTGACAGGATGTGACTGCATATGGACATAGGGAGGGACACCATGTGGGATATGGATGGGGCCATGCGGGACATAAGATATAATATATACCATGTGGTATACACCAAGGATTATATCAGGCATAATTATTTAAGTCTGCCTTTTTTCTTATTCAACAAGTCATTTGCATATAAACTGAACTGCCACTTTCATACATACAGTATATGCTCAAATCAGGGACTGTGATAGCTTAGATAAGACTTCTTATGGAGCCTGTGGGATGTCATGTGGGACATGAGGTGGGATGCCATGGGGACATGGGGGATGCCATGTGGGACATGGGGTGGGATGCCATGAGGGACATGAATGCCATGTGGGACATGGGGGGATGCCATGTGGAAGAGGATGGAATGCCATGTAGGATATATGGTGGAATGGGATGGGACAAGGTGGAATGCTATGTCATGGGATATAATGGGGACATGGGATGTCATGTGGGACATGGGTGAGATGCCATGTGGGACATGGGGTGGGATGCCAAGAGTAACACAGAGTGTGACATAGGTTGGGATGCAAGTGTGATATAGGGTAGGAGGCTATGTGGGACATGGAAGGAGGCCATGGGATGGATGTGATGCCATGTTGCATAAAGTAGGATGTCATTGAGACATTGGGAAGGTGACCATGATGGGATATGGTGGGATCCAATGTGGGACATCAGGTGGGATGCCATGTGGAGCATCAGGTGGGAAGCCACTGATGTGGGACACAGTAAGGGATGCCATGTGGGACATAGGGATGGATGCCATGTGGGACATAGGGATGGATGCCATGTGGGACATAGGGATGGATGCCATGTGGGACATAGGGAGGGATGCCATGTGGGACATAGGGAGGGATGCCATGTGGGGCATAGGGTGGGATGCCATGTGGGACATAGGGTGGGATGCCATGTGGGACATGGTGGAATGCCATGTGGGACATGGTGGAATGCCATGTGAGACATACTGTATGGTGGAATGCCATGTGGGAGATATGGTGGAATGTCATGTGGGACAAGGCATGGGATGGGATGTCATTTGGCACTTGGGATGGGATCTATGTGGGAAATAGGGTGGGATGCCATGTGGGACAAGGGATGGGATGGGATGTCATTTGGGACATGGGATGTGATCTATGTGGGACATATGGTGGGATGCAATGTGAGTCATAGGATGGGATGCTATGTGGGACATATGGTGGAATGCCTTGTGGGACAAGGGATGGGATGGGATGTCATGTGGGACATGGGGTGGGATGCCATGTGGGAAATATGGTGGAATGCTATGTGGACAATGGATGGGATGGGATGTCATGTGGGACATGGGGTGGGATATGGGATGCCATGTGGGATATGGGATTCCATGTGGGACTTAGTAAGAGATGCCATTTTCATAATTGGCTGGGTCATATGATATGGGTGTCAATTTGCATTTGCATGCGAACCATGACAGTATTTACCGTTCTAGTTAAATCTGCACTAGACTGAATTGTGAGGATGTAAATTTTCCAAAGACTTACAAATATTCAGCATCATAGCATTCTGTACCTTTGTGAATAGTTACACAAATTCTCAACATGAATAATTATACCATTTAATTATCTGAGATTTATAATTATATCGACTTCTTTCCAGGGGTGGAGCCAGAGAGGAGGAAGAAGGGGGGGGAGCATGGATCTCCTGAAATTTTTCAGATGATACTTTTTTTTTACCATGAGATCATTCTTAGTCACGAATTACATAAATTTTCCCAAATTTTCAGGAAAATTCATTCAATGTTCGGGAAATCTTTTTCTATCTTTGGGAAATCTTTTTCAATCTTTGGGAAATTCCCTTCATTCTTGTGTAACTTTTGGAAAAGTTTTTTCATTTTGGGACAATTGTTCTTTAAATTTTCTTTAATTTTAGAAAATTCCTTCAATATTTTTGGTAACCATTTAAATGTTTGGGAAATTTCTTTCATTCTCCTGCAATTTTCTGGATTTTCCTTCATTTAGGGACAATTTTTGGTCAATTTACTTTAATTTTTAGCAAATTTTCTTATTTTGGAGCAATTTTCTTCATTTTTAGGTATGTTTTTTTCAAATTTTGGGAAATTTTTTCAACAGTTAAATGTTTGGGGTATCTCTTTTTCGATTTACAATAAATTTTCATCAATGGTTGGTAAATTTCCTTTAGTGTTTGAGAAATGTCTTTCAATTTGGGCGATTTCCTTAAGTATCGTGCAGTTTTCTTCAATTTTTGGTAAATTTCCTTCAATGTGTGGAAGATTTCCATTATTTTTGGGCAGTTTTCTTTCAGTTTCAATTTTCTGGAAATTTTCCCCATTTTAGAGTGTAAATTTCCTTTTATGTTTGGGAAATGTCTTTCAATTTGAACGATTTCCCTAATTATTGTGCAATTTTCTTCAATTTTTGGTAAATTTTCTCAATGTGTGGAAGATTTCCGTTATTTTTGGGCAGTTTTCCTCTCAGTTTTGATTTTCTGGAAATTTTCCTCATTTTAGAGCGTAAATTTCCTTCAATGTTTGGGAAATGTGTCAATTTGGGCGATTTTCCTAATCATCGTGCAGTTTTCTTCAATTTTTGGTAAATTTCCTCATTTTAGAGCAATTTTCTTCAATTTTAGGGAAGTTTTCTTCAATGTTTGGGATATCTCTTTCAATTTTTGGTATATTTCTTTCATTCAATTTTCGGAAAATTATTTTTCTTCAAATCTTGGTAAATTTCTATCAATTATTGGGCAATGTTGCCAAATTTCACTAAAGTTTTCCAATGACTGTACCTTTAAGTTTTTGTTAATAATTTTTCAATTTTCCTTATCTAGAGAAAACCTTTTCAAGGAGGACCTTTCTCTCTGCTTCTTGCTTATAAGACCATACACCCCAAAACTGCTTGTAAAACACGTTATCACATCATCCCTGGTTTGGTTTGGCTTGGCCCCCTGACATTTTATCCTGGCTACGCCCATGCTTCTTTCATACTGCGAGTATCAAAATTGTATAATTCATACTGCAGGTACCAAAAAAATGTCATACTGAGGGTATTTTTTTTCAGTTGATGGGCTGCACACCCCTACAATTTGTAGTACCTCCCCCTCCCCCCACGCCAATTCCACACAAATCTGTTTAGAAATCTAATGGGAACAAGTTTTAAAATTCTTTCTTCATCAATTCTTCACCAAGTGTCCTCTATCATATGATTAACATTCTTGGGCTCTAAATCTAATATCCTTAATTCCTATATTTTGTAGAAAATTTTTTTTTTTCATCATTTTTTCCACGCTCTTTCATGTTTTGCAAGAATATTTCTCCACTAAAACTTAAAGCGTTTGTATGCAAAAAATGTCATTTACAGTGCTTTGGTTTGGTTTTCAGTATCAATGGAATACCAGCTTGTGCCAACGAAGAATTGCTCACAAAAATACTTCGACAAGAATGGGGCTTTGATGGCTATGTAGTCAGTGATGAGGCAGCTGTGGAGATAATGTCTTCAAAGCATCATTACACAGCTGACCAAGAAGAATCGGCCATCCTCTCTCTCAAGGCAGGATGCAACCTGGACTTGACCAACCACAGGTCAAATGAAGCCTTTGGTCATCTCTCAGATGCTTTGATAAAAGGGAACATAACAAAAGAGTTGCTGAAAACCAGACTAAGACCCCTCTTATACACAAGGTTTCGTCTCGGCGAGTTTGACCCTGATGAAATGAATCCATATTCTAAACTTCAGGTATTTACACCAGTAAAATTGATGGAATTGAGGGCAATTTCTCTTCATCATATAGTGTAGTTAAGTTAGCTAAATCCATCCGATCCATTAGGTCCATAGGGTTGGTGCTTATCCCTTGGTTTCCATGGCACCAGCAGATGAGAGCACATGAATTCCCCTGGCTGGGAAACCACATGCCGAAAAGTTTCTCTTTAAGCCTACCTGCACCGGAACACTCAAGTTAGTTAATCCTGAAAACTCAGGTATGACAATTACCAACCCAACTTCCTCTTCAGTGTATTGTCTTTCCACTCCAAACAATGATTGTTTATCTGCCATTCCCATGCACACCACAGCCAAGTAGCTCAAGGTTATTTGTGTGTTTAAGATTACAGAAAGCCAGTGCTGAATAATTTAAGGCACTTTTGTGATTTAAATCCCTCATCCATGTTAGGTGTCTTAGTGGAAGAAATTTGTTGCAAACTGGTGATAAAATAGCTGTGTATCATTTGCCTGAGGTGATGTGTGCATTAACGCATTAACTGTGAATGATTGACGGACCATTTCTTCTAAGAAAGATATTGTTTCATAAGTCCATCACAGACTAACTCCCCAGCAATGCTGGTATTAGTTTTAGATTATTTAACTTAAGAGATTAAAAGTAAAAAGATTAGTTGATAGTTCCATCTGTTAAAAGTTCATGATCCTTAAGGAGAGTCATTATTAGGAGAGAATGAATGACAAGCAAGCAGCCTTGGTCAGGCACCTTGCTCTGAGCCTTAGACAGCCCCTCCCCTTCCTCTACTGTAACATCCTTGGGCCCTCTGCATCCATTTGATAGCACTGAAGATCACTGCCTCTAAAGTATTCTAGTCCAAATCTTGCAAGAGTTTTACCCGTACAAAATGAGTACTCACATGGCAACAGCTCACACCCTCGGAACATTTTACGTCATCAGTCTTAACTGATTTTTCTTTTATCACAGGTGGACAGCGTGGTTGAAAGCAAAGAACATCAGGAGCTTGCGATAAAAGCAGCCGTTCAAAGTTTTGTCTTGTTAAAAAATATGATAGACACTCTTCCATTGGATTTTTCAAACATAAAAACAGCAGCTGTGAGTATAAGAACATTGGTGTATTGTTAAAGTATTATTTTTATTGTCCGTTTCACAAACAAAGTATTTTACAAGTTCACTTTATAAAATGAGTAATCATAACATAAATTATAACAAATGGAATATATAGCTAGTACAAATAATCAATCAATATGTCGTAATGGAAAGTTTTCAAGAACGAAAAGAACACCAACTGAAACATGCAAACAGCAAACCTCCCCCCTCACTCCCCTGCTCCTCCTCCTCCCCTGTGACCCCTTCCCCACCCCTCCCCCTACCCAACAACACTCAAAATCCCAACATCAAATGAAAACCGACCAGCACCTGTCCTGGCTGTCTGACTAGTAAGTACAAAACTACAAGTAAACATCAGAAAAATTAACTTAACCAAGGTTCCAACATTTTCCTTTTAACGTGGCTTAAATTGCAAACAAGACAAAATTTCTTGAGATGCAAGTAATATTTTACAAACTAAAGAGTAGAAGTTATTTTGGGCAACACATTTCTTTCTGTTAAAACTATATTCCTGTGAATTTGTATTTATATGATAGAAGACTTACAGAAAGAAATTGGTGAAATAACCATGTTGATATTCTCATCTGTTTTGGAGCTATAATATTTCAAAGATTTCACCAGTGTGTCGAAAAGTGACCTTGTAATGTACAATGTGAGGTCATAATTGCACACCCAAGATAATTCTTGATGTATTTCTTTGAGAATTAATTGCTTCTTTATAAATCATTGGAAACAATTTTTCTTTAATTATTGAGATGGGGGTATAACATGCCCATTTCTTTTCTACATAGGTTGTGGGTCCATTCGCAAATACGACAAAATTTATTTCAGGAGATTATGCACCAGAGCCGACAGCTCCATTTATCAAGACAGTCTTGCAGGGAATTTCAGAGGTCAGCAACACCAGGTTCGCTAGTGGATGCAACAATCCTTCGTGCACAAAGTTTGATCCAACAGAGGTAGAAACTGCCGTGAAAGATGCTGATCTTATTGTTATTTGCTTAGGAACAGGTGAGATTGAGAATTTCATTGGTTTAATCACTTATTTCAACTTAAAACACATGTTACCTGTGTTTGTTGATTTGTCAAATGTTTGCATTGGAAGAAAGAATGGATCTTGATCAAATCTGATAATGTGGGTTTCTTACTTAATTCGGAGTAATATTTTGTGCACTTTGTTGACCTCTTAATAGTTTGGGAGGTGGTGAGGTGGAATGAAGGAGAGGGGATTAGGTAGGGGTGGGGCTTCGGAAGGGTGGATGTATATGGAAGGCTTGTTCACCAGTTTACAGGCACAATTTGACCCTCGTTGTCATAGTGCCGTTAAGCCCTCATCAAACAAACAAATAAACAATCACCAGTTTATTCAATTTTTTATATCTGTTATTGTATTATAAGGGAGTAACTCATAAGAAAGTGTTTTGCAAAATCTCCTCAGCCATGTACAGTGTGTTTATAAGT
Source organism: Chiridota heheva (assembly GCA_020152595.1). Taxonomy (NCBI): domain Eukaryota; kingdom Metazoa; phylum Echinodermata; class Holothuroidea; order Apodida; family Chiridotidae; genus Chiridota; species Chiridota heheva. The sequence goes on along the minus strand of JAIGNY010000962.1, from coordinate 62,035 downwards.
TAAACCATGTTACTTGTCATACAATCTCATTTAAATCTATTCAATCAATACATACATTTTCAAGATGTATCTTATTTCACTTGATGTATGTGTGTATATTTTTATAATTGTTTGTTTGGAATAAAGTACTTGAAATGAAATGAAATGGATGGGCCAGAAAGTGACAGGCATAGAGGGGATATTTGTGGTTGCGTAGCTGAATGTGTTTGAAGCAATGAATTTATGCTCTCCAATAAAATAAATTAGATTGTATCGGGGATAAGGGTTATTGAATAATAAGTACTAGATATAATGGACAATTGACTTTTGTTAGTTAACATATACCACATTTACCTCTGTTTGATAAGTTTGTGACAAATCAATAAAAATGTACTTCTACTTATCTGGTGCTCAAGCTTGTCAGTATAGTTGTACCTTGTTTAATATTTCAAATAATGTTAATGATCAGAGAGTTTGACTGGATTGTTTCTCCCACACTTTTACAATTCCATGAATTCAGGTAAAAATAAAAATCATGACTTTGTTGCAATACATTTTAGAAATAAGTAGTGTTTGCACTGGGTCCAAAATCGGACCAGGTACCCGACCTGCATTATCGGCCAGGTATCCGATGTACCGACAAACTTATTTTCAATATTTTTCAGGAAGTAGTATATGTGTTAAAATCTAACAGTGTACCTTGATATTTCTTGTTTTTCAATCGTACCTTTGTTTTTGTGAATAAATAAACAGAATACAAATGTTTCTTGTCTCTTTTATTTACCCGTTATCATAAAATACAGTAAAATAATAATATAGGCACTTCCTCCAAATTTCACGCAACGGGTCACTTGGTATTCTTGTATATTAATACACGATTCCTCCTCATTAACGCTATGCTGGGAATTACTGACTGATTCCACATTTCTGTTACGTGCACGCTCAGTAGCACGTAACAATTTTATTTGAACACAACTTGTCATTTGTTCATAATGGTACAATTTTTTTCAGCAAATAGCAGACACGCTTTTAAAACAGTTTGGTATATGTACAACTGCAATATAGTTTTTCTACAGCATACTACATACACTGCTTGTGGCGCACTGGTTTTGATATTTTTTTTTTACAGGAAGTTTAGAGAGTTAAGTTTTGCCCCACTAGTACATGTAGTACTACTATAGCGTACATACGCTACTACATGTAGCCACATTGCTCGTTCAACATCTCTTCTGCGATCTGTGACAAAATTTATGATCGTTTTATTGCATTGCGTTGGAATAGAAAGGAAATATACACTTTATAATTCTTGTAAGTTAAGATTTATTCTTTTTAACATACAATTCTGAAACAGAAACAGTCTGCAATTGGGTAATATTATGAAAATCCATACTCGGGTTGTATTTTTGGAATCGGGTAACAACACAATCAATCAGGTACCTGGATATTTCAGGTACCCTTATAAACACTAGAAACCAATGATTTTGTGGCTACATTGCCCATGTCAGCCAGTTGGTGGTCCGTGAATCTTTAATAGAGAAAACATACTGACCTTTTTTCTTGATCATGAATTTCTCTTTATGGTAGGTATATTGATTGAGACAGAATCACATGATAGAAGTACTATTGATTTACCTGGAAAGCAGAATGAAGTCCTGAAAACTGCTATCCAGCAAGGTAAGAAAAAGGGTAAGCCCCTTGGTGGGAGCCCTGTGTAAGCCTCTTTGGCAGGAGCATGGAGTGAATACTCCTGGTGGAAAAATCCCTACCCTAGTGGGAGCCCTGGGTAAATGCCCTGAGGCAACACCCCTATTGGGAACCTAGGGTAAATGCCCTCAATGTGAGCCCTGGGTAAATACCCCTGGTAAGAACCCTGGCCAGGTAAGACTCCCTGGTGCACTGGGTGAACACTAGGGTAAATGCCCTCAATGTGAGCCCTGGGTAAATACCCCTGGTAAGAACCCTGGCCAGGTAAGACTCCCTGGTGCACTAGGTGAACACTTATGGAGAGAACTCTTACTGACATGCATACTTGGCAGAAGCCCTGGGGAAATATCCCTGGATAAACACCCCTGGTTGGAGCCCTGGTAAACAACTCTTATGAGACCCATGCATTGGTAAACACCCCTGGTTGGAGCCCTGGTAAACACCCCTTCTGAGAGCCATGCATAGATAAAAAACCGTGGTTGAAGCCAAGGTAAAACCTCTTATGAGAGCCATGCATGGGTAAACACCCCTGGTTGGAGCCCTGGTAAACATCCCTTCTAAGAACCATGCATAAATAAACAACCGTGGTTGAAGCCATGATAACACCTCTTATGAGAGCCATGCATGGGTAAACACCCCTGGTTGGAGCCCTGGTAAACACCCCTTCTGAGAGCCATGCATAGATAAACAACCGTGGTTGAAGCCATGGTAACACCTCTTATGAGAGCCATGCATGGGTAAACACCCCTGGTTGGAGCCCTGTTAAACACCCCTTCTGTGAGCCATGCATAAGATAAAGAACCGTGGTTGAAGCCATGGTAACACCTCTTATGAGAGCCATGCATGGGTAAACAACTGTGGTTGAAGCCATGGTAACACCTGTTATGAGAGCCATGCATGGGTAAACACCCCTGGTTGGAGCCCTGGTAAATACCCCTTATGAGAGCCATGCATGGGTAAACACCCTGGTTGGACCCTCCCCTTGTGGGAGCCCTGGGGAGCCCTGGGTAAGCATCCCTTATGAGAGCCACACATTGGTAAACACCCCTGGTGGGAGCCCTGGGTAAATACCCCTGCCAAATACGCCTTATGAGACCCATGCATGGGTAAACACCTCTTGGAGCCCTGGTAAACACACCTTATGAGAGCCATGCATGGGTAAACACCCCTGGTTGGAGCCCTGGTAAACACCCCTTATGAGACCCATGCATTGGTAAACACCCCTGGTTGGAGCCCTGGTAAACATCCCTTCTAAGAACCATGCATAAATAAACAACTGTGGTTGAAGCCATGGTAACACCTCTTATGAGAGCCATGCATGGGTAAACACCCCTGGTTGGAGCTCTGGTAAACACCCCTTCTGAGAGCCATGCATAGATATACAACCATGGTTGAAGCCATGGTAACACCTCTTATGAGAGCCATGTATGGGTAAACACCCCTGGTTGGAGCCCTGTTAAACACCCCTTCTGTGAGCCGTGCATAAGATAAACAACGTGGTTGAAGCCATGGTAACACCTCTTATGAGAGCCATGGATGGGTAAACAACTGTGGTTGAAGCCATGGTAACACCTCTTATGAGAGCCATGCATGGGTTAACACCCCTGGTTGGAGCCCTGGTAAATACCACTTATGAGAGCCATGCATAGGTAACCCCTTGTGGGAGCCCTGGGTAAGCATCCCTTATGAGAGCCACACATTGGTAAACACCCCTGGTGGGAGCCCTGGGTAAATACCCCTGCCAAATACGCCTTATGAGACCCATGCATGGGTAAACACCTCTTGGAGCCCTGGTAAACACACCTTATGAGAGCCATGCATGGGTAAACACCCCTGGTTGGAGCCCTGGTAAACACCCCTTATGAGAGTCATGCATGGGTAAACACCCCTGGTTGGAGCCCTGGTAAACACCCCTTATGAGAGCCACACATTGGTAAACACCCCTGGTGGGAGCCCTGGGTAAATACCCCTGGTAAACACACCTTATGAGACCCATGCATGGGTAAACACCCCTGGTTGGAGCCCTGTTAAACACACCTTATGAGAGCCATGCGTGGGTAAAAACCCTGGTTGGAGCTCTGGTAAACACACCTTATGAGAGCCATGCGTGGGTAAAAACCCTGGTTGGATCCCTGGTAAACACACCTTATGAGAGCCATGCATGGGTAAACATCCCTGGTAAGAGCCCTGGGTAAATACTAATTTATCACAAATAAAATCTGATAACAAAGAATGTTGACTACTGAAATATCATATTACACTAGTGGAGTACAGATTATACATTTTCCTTTTGCCCCTGTACAGCTGAAGGTAAGAAAGTGATTCTACTTCTGTTCAACGCTGGTCCACTGAATATCTCAGAAGCCCTCTCCAATCCTGCCATTGGTGCTATTGTTGAATGCTTCTACCCATCTCAAGCCACAGGGGACGCTATTGTGAGAATGATGTCAAATGCCCCAGGGGCCAATCCAGGGGGCAGGTTGCCCGCTACTTGGCCTGCCAGTCTTGATCAGGTAAATTAACTCCTATAGAATTTTTAATAGGGCTGTTCATTTGATCAGGTAAATTAACTCCTATAGAATATTTAATAGGGCTATTTATTTGATCAGGTAAATTAACTCCCATAGAATATTGAACAAGGCTGTTCAATTGATCAGGTAAATTTAACTCCTATAGAATATTTGATAAGGCTGTTCAATTGATCAGGTAAATTAACTCCTATAGAATATTGAACAAGGCTGTCCATTTGATCAGGTAAATTAACTCCTATAGAATATTTAATAAGGCTGTCCATTTGATCAGGTAAATTAACTCCTATAGAATATTGAACAAGGCTGTTCAATTGATCAGGTAAATTAAGTCCTATAGAATATTTAATAAGGCTGTTCAATTGATCAGGTAAATTAACTCTGATAGAATATATAATAAGGCTGTTCATTTGATCAGGTAAATTAACTCCTATAGAATATTTAATAAGGCTGTTCATTTGATCAGGTTAATTAACTCCTATAGAATATTTAATAAGGCTGTTCAATTGATCAGGTAAATTAAGTCCTATAGATATTTAATAAGGCTGTTCATTTGATCAGGTAAATTAACTCCGATTTTTAATAAGGCTGTTCATTTGATCAGGTAAGTCTACTAACTGGTGTAGCGCTTATCATATCTGTCTACAGACCACGAGGCCCTGGGTTTAAGCCTAGGTTGGGTAGACACGCCAGTGCACCACAACTGGTTATCAAAGGCCGTGGACATTGACTTGGTTGTCGATATTATGTCTGTCTGTACATTGTACCTGTCTTCTTGTCCCGGTCGTATTAGGTGTTTGGTGATAGCATTGTTACTATTATAACCAAATACGCAGGCAACGACCCCATCATTGTAATTGTGTCTTCACTCGTCCTTGGCGATCAGGTAAATTAGCTCCTATAGAATATTTAATAAGGGTGTCCATTTGATCAGGTAAATTAACTCCTATAGAATATTTAATGAGGCTGTCCATTTGATCAGGTAAATCAACTCCTATAGAATATTTAATAAGGCTGTTCATTTGATCAGGTAAATTAACTCCTATAGAATATTTAATAAGGCTGTCTATATTTATTTGTTGTAACATAACTTGATTTATTGTTGCGCTGCATGAATAAATTTGAACAATTCACAGAAATTAACAATAGTTTAAATAACATAAATATGAATTGGTCAAAACAGTAGAAAATCAACTCCTGTATTGTTATGCAGTTCCCACACAGGTCATAAAATCCTAGATTTTACTACTGCTGTCATAGTCAGTCTGTTCTAGTGCTGTCATGACATGTCGATTATCGCAATATCTCTTTTCCCACGACATGAAATATGCCTCTCACAACATATCGCGATACAAAAAACTAATACTCAACTAAGAAATTTCCACGCAACTTTTTTCACAGTAGCTGGGCTACTTCGTACATTACAATTCTAACATTACGGTACTTAATCTTAAAATCAAGTTTAGGCCATTAAAAACGTGCAAAATAATTGTGAAACATAAAAATAACTAAATAAAGATTGTGCTCCATCACCACACACTGGCACGTGCCGATGTAAGTTGGCAAAAAGAACGAAAAATTGGTCTAGAATGTGCCACTCAGGCTCTCACTTCGATGATTCATGGTCACGTCGGCTGAATTACCAAACACGAACGTGATGCATGATGAACATAATAGTTACGCGATCATGTCATCTGCTAGATCTGCAAATAATATTTTCTTGCGTTCATCATATCATGGAGTAAATTGTAACTCCATGATCATATAACGTTAGTGATATTAACAATTTGTGTCTTGAGTCAGTTTTCGTGAAAAGTATCGCTATACTACGATATAACGCGATATTTTTCTCCACGATAATTGATACGTAATAGAGCCATGTCGTGACAGCACTAGATTGTACTTTGTAGATTTGTTGTTGTACATTGCTAATCATTTAACCCTGAGGGAGAAAACTATACTGGAATCTAATTTGGTAAAATTCAGACATTTTTCTTTACAAGTTTTTGTGTTATACAATTAAAAAAAAACATTTTGTTGTAGAAAGCAATCCTATAATGTCCTACTGCTAAGATTTTTTGAAAAGCAAAAAAAAAGTATTTGGAAGTGTCTGGAATTAATAACAACAAAATACACAAATCACATACATAGGAAGATCATTTATTTTGGGGGGCCAAAGTTTCAGACCATCGGTCATCACTTGGGTTTCAGGTAAAAGAATACTTAGGATCCCCACTTTTTTACTGATGGGGCCATGCCTCCTGCCCTCACCCCCAATGTCATAACGCACAACAAGAGTACTCTTTAAGATTTTGTAAAAGAGTATTGATTGCTCAAGAGTAATCATCATTTGCTCCCCTTGCCTGGTCTCTACATTTTAAAGGATTAGTTCAGGGGCCAAGCAAGTCTGTTTTATATGAAAAAGGACTTTAAAAGAAACAAATTAGTAAAGAAAGCATTCAAAAATCTTATTCTGTTAAAAAGATATCTAAATTTAAAGTTTGGTATCATTTGTGTATAAACAACTGAAATCAGACTAGTTGTGATGTCATAGCCTCAGATTCCTCAGTCTTTATGTATTCTGTCATATTTGTCCTGTGATTTTGTGGCTTAAAGTAAAAGTAGTAAAATTGTATTTATAATATACCACTAAAGAAAGTTTGAGGAAAACTAACTTAACTAGTGAACAAATGAAATAAACTTTCTTTAAAATACATTAACAATTGTTAAGAATGTGAGGATGAAGATGCGAACTTTCCATAGTAGATTAACTACACCATTTATTTCTACACAGATAGGACAGGAGCTTTAAACTGTAATATCTCATAAGATTTTTGAACGCTTTCTTTACCATTTTATTTCTTTTGAATTCCTTTTTTATATAAGATGGACTTGCTTAACCCCTGAACTAATCCTTTAAATATAGGTAATACCTGTAACACCAGTTCAGTTTTTATTTTTTTATTTTCCCAGATACCGACCATTTCAGACTACAACATGTCAGCTGGGTTGACATATCGATACTTCAAGGAGATCCCTTGTTGCCGTTTGGCTATGGTCTGTCATATACAGAATTCATGTACAGCGACCTCATCATTGTTGATTCAGTAATAAAGCCATGTGATAATCAGACAGTCAAAGTGACAGTTTCAAACATCGGGAAACTAAGTGGAAGTGAGGTAAGGGCTACTGGGAGTGATGCTTATTTTAAGATTTAAGCTTATAGTGTTTCTTTCTTGTCAAAAATTAATTTAAAGTGCAATTACAAAGCTTTGAGAAAGTTTTGAGAAGCTCAATCAATAAACCTTTCCAGGTTTCCAAATAGGCCACGCCCACCATAGCGTCGTGGTAACTATGTGGGGCAAACAAACCTCAAATCTGCAATTGTACATTACCAATGCGTTGACATTTAGATGTTTGCGAGGTCTGCCACAAGTTTTGTTTCATTTATGGCACTTCTCTGGATCTTTAGAGTATTTAGCAAATAGGATAAACAAAATTCACTTTGCTAACTATTCAGGGTAACAGCAATCAGATTTACAAAGCCCGCAGCGGCCATAAGCGCAATTTTTGTTCACCATTTTGCCGTCAGTCAGTCTGTGTGTGCAGAAATTTGTTTTGTACAGTAAGTTGCATCGACTACATGAGCGTGCGCGGTTAGCTAGCTGTACTGTACCAGTACCGCATAGAATGCTTGCCCCCATTTAGTTACGCAGATTTTATTGCTAGGCAAATTCGTGCAGTGATTGGTTCAAACAAGCTGTCAATCATTAAACCCAAAAAGGTGTATTGCCTCACTTGAGAGAAATTGCTGTATGATATTTAACCTGTAGATAATATTTTCCACAGTCAGTATAGTTGATGGTGTTTTAGCCAAAGTATAGATTTTAAAGGTTTAAGTGGGAACCTAAGTAAAAACAAAACAAATCCTTCTTCAATGATAGCTTGCCACTGACCAATTAAATCACTGCACTCCTCTGAGAATTAGTACTGTACCACCATTTTGTCAGGAATGACATTCCATGTCAGGAATGACATTTCATGTCAGGAATGACATTCCATGTCAGGAATGTGCATAAGTTTCAGCGGCACAGGGTACAAGTCATACAATGGTGTATAACTGCACTTTTGGGATGGTCATTAGTCAACTGTCATTTATTTTAATGTTTTTCAACACTTTTTCTAAAATTACAATTGATTTTTACATAATGTAACTTTCATTATTCTTATCTATAAATATCTCACCGCACCTATCAGCTTTGTGCCAGGTGGAGCTATGTGGCACATAAGGCCGCCACAGTATGCCTTCATCCATCCCTGTCAGCTGCCACTGCTCTGGCTGTTACCCAACTAGTCCACCCAGCTTTGGTCCTCTCTTTCACTACCATTTGTTACCATGTTGTTTTAGGGTGTCCACACTTTCTTTTTCCCTCCGGGGCGAAGGGCAATGGTATGTTGCAGTCATTTCCATTTTCTTATCTAAGTCTCTACCCAGCCATTTCCATCTTCTATTAATTTCTGAATATTTTATTTCAAATTTCTTTACAGGTCATTCAAGTATACATAAAATGGAGAAATGCGAGTGTTCCAGTTCCACAAATACAACTCGCAGGCTTCAACAGAACTGAAATACCAGCTGGAGAATCAGTAATCGTCTCTTTTATCGTTGAACCCCGAGTGAGAGCGGTATTTACAAATGAGCTGGTGGTCGAGCCAGGAAACTTTGATGTATTCGTAGGGGGAGAACAGCCTGAACAGAAAGTAAAGATTTCTACAAATATTCTGAAAGGAAATATTACAGTAACAGGTAGTACAACGTCACTTAAGAATTGCTAACTAATGTTGATAAAATTTTGAGTAATTTGCTGCATAAAAATGTAATTGCTGTTGTAAATTTCATCATTATTTTGTAGATTCTGACATATTGACAATATGTAATGACTTCCCATATTCTATGAAGTCCATTAATGTAAAAGAAGAAGATCCTTGGAAACATGACTGCATAAAGTAAATTTGATTGATGTACATAATTTATATCTGAAATTATTTTTGTACAATTTTTTAGCAGATTTGTTTTGTTTTTACTATCTTAGGGTCTATGAAATATGCATACTTGCTGCTCTCACTTAAATAATGTATCAATTAAAAAAAAACTAACCAATGATTATGGCTTTGCCATATTTTCTTCCTGTTCCAAGCAAGTCCTAACTGAGAAAACAAAATACCTTTAATCCCAAGATTTTCTTATTAATAACTGTTATTATCATCTTCTGACAGTGTAACTAAATTTGTTTTCAAACATAAATAAGTGACCTTTTTATTAGCTACCATTTTTAAGTATTTTGTTTATCTAAAGATTTAAAGCAAGTAAGTTATTAGTGCAATTTAAGATGAAATTAAAAATTACTTTCATATGTTTATTACTCGTTTGTTTGTTGATGTTTAATGGCACTGCAACAGTCAATAGTCAAATGTGCCAAACTGAAGTAACATGAAATAACATAAATAATGTGCTGTACTGAATTAACATCCAGTTGTCATAGACATTTTAAGAATTACATTAGTGATCAATGAAAATCATTTTCTCTCATTTTTACATTTAAGTTGAATTCTCCAATAATTCAAACATAGTTTAAAGATTTTTGCTCAAGAACAATCATGAATGCCTCCAAAGCCAGAATGCACACTATTGCCATGTCATACACAGCAACAACCAGTGCAGAGATGTAGGAAGCACAGGAGTGGGACTGCTCTGAGAGGTTACCCTTCCTATGCCTCTGAACCAGTGGTTTAGCATAAAGACACAATTCCATGACTCTTTAGCTATCACTTTCGTAATTTCAATGTACAATTTTTCTGACCTCAAAAAACAAAAAACTTACAGAAATGTTTAACTGATTTTACTTCTTTTCTGGAAAGAACAGCTGTACAGCTTTCTTCCAGTTTAACCTCCCCATGATAACAACTTTCCAAAACACGCTAGAACTATTTCAGCCAATTTAAATATAATCAGTTTTTCTTACAAACTCCTATATTCCAATCACCTTGGGCAGGAATTTAACCCCACACTAGTCCCAGAGATAAAAGGATTAAATTACTCACTGTACATTGTACTCTTTTGACTACCAGTCTGCGAACGGTATGAATAGGGCCGTAATTTCCGGGGAAACAGCGGGGACTCATCTCCTCCACTTCCCTGCAGAATTTAGAAAAATACATTCTGTACAGTTTTGAAAAACAATGACCCACCTACTTTATGGAGGAAGAGTGTGGCCCCCGCCCGCCCCCCTCCCTTTAGTTTGTAAAGGAGAATTATAGCCTTGGGTATAAATACTGAGGGAGATCTAAATTTTAAGGCAGTCAGTAAAGAAAGATTGAAGCTGAAAGAGAAAGTTGTCAGAAAAAACCTTTTGTAATGCAAAACTTGTTGAAATATTGCTTTTATGCACTTTTTTTAAATTGTGAACACATTCCAGAAACTTTCTAAACCGACATAGTTTCTTAGCAGTTCTGTTTTACTTTTGATGTACTTGTCATACAAGAAGCACTAAGAGGGGACATGGTAAAAAATAATTTTATCACGTACGTACCTAATAGTAAGTATTGATATAATAATATCACGTACGTATATAATGATCACATACATATATGATAATAAGTACGTATGTAATAGTATCACGCACGTAATGAAGTATTACGTACATACCTAATAATATTGCGTACGTGGTACTTAAGCATGTATGCAACGTTAGCGAGCCTTCGTGATACAATGCATAATACATCTACATTCCTGAGATGGATAGGGATAAACTCGTAGGTCTCTACTTTGATATAGGGTTTAGAGTCAAAAGAAATCCTGTATAATAGTTGGCTGCAAAACATTAGATAATTGTAAGCCATAGGCCAGACAAGGCCGAATTATGATATTATGTTCTTTTTAAAACAATGCACAACTTTTCAGAGCTGTCTTGTGATTTTCATACTCTAATAAATGTCAAACCAAATAATATGGTGGGTGGTGGAAATGATTAAGTATGTACGTATTATCATCTACATATGTAATACCTCATTCGTACGTAAGTGATACTATTACGTACGTACATATTATCACGTACGTATGTGATACTTCATTGTGTACGTACGTGATACTTTTACTTACGTGCATATTATTATCATGTACGTACGTAATAAAATTATTTTATACTATCCCCTCTAGTGCTTTATATATAAGAATCTAAGAACTAAAAAAAAAATTGTAAACTCAGAAAGAAACAAATTAGTAATTGTTTAATTCTATTTGTTCATTTTATTAATCTGCTCATGATGCAAACAGGTACAGAAACAGAATTGAAATAATACAATAACACTATTTTTAGAATGGATTACAGTCATTGCAAATATCTTACTCACTTATGATTTCAATTTCATTACCCATAATTCCAGAAAGTAAAAATATGTAATTCTACTGACAAAATGCTGCAAATATTTACCAAAATAACATTATAATATTGCAAATGTGTTTTAAAATTCCATAAACTAGATATTTGCATTCCTTCCCAAAAGCTGTCCTATGCAGGCTTTTTAATGTCTGGGATTTTCTAACTGGTTTAGTTTTAAGAACATTTTATCCATGTAAAAGAAGATTACAACAAAATTTACTTGAAATAATGTAAAATACCCATTTCTTGAGTTCAAAACTACCTTCAATTTTAAGTTTATTGAGTGGACAAAGCTCTCTACTGACAAAAAGTCTTGTTTAGTTTGATGAGAATTATCACTGCACAATATACACTCACAATTAAATGATGTTTAAGCTCTTCCTTCTATAAGAGTTTTGAAAATTTAAGTAAAAATTACGTGAAATAACGTAAAATGCCTATTTCTTTAATTCAAGGCTACCTTTCATTTTAAGTATGGTGAGCTAAAGTGTTACCAACAAAAATATTTGAAACCATGACATCTTAAGTTATGGCATTAATAATTTTTATCCCTTAGGCCCCTCCAACCCGACACCCTCAAAATCAGGGGTAATCCACACCTAACCCGAGAGCCTCCACACACTTTAATTGCTAGCAATCAGCTATTGCTACACCATACACACCACAGGGATAATCCACACCTTCTAACCTGAGAGCGTCTTTACACTTTACTTGCTAGCAACCAGCTATTGATACACCATACACATTCATCCGGGATAAAGCCACAAACCTTCTTTGCTGTGAAGTGGAACAAAGTAGTCCTTAATTGACCCTAAAAATAAATGTGCATTATGTGCATGGAGCAATTTGTGCAATGCCCATAAATGATTGATGGACCATTCCTCCCAAATATAATTATTTCATCATGGGTACTTTTCAGAACAAAGCATTCAGCAACTCCTCTTGATGTTTTCACTTATAAACAATAAGTTCTTTGAAGAGAACTTGAATATAAAACATATATTTCAACAATAAAAGACTAAAGGAAACATGAAATCTACTATTACAACAACGACTCAGTTTGTACAACAAAATTTATCCTACTTTTGTCATTTTTCACAACTTAATTTTTAATTTATTAATTGAAAATAAATGGTACATGGAAGGTATTAATTATCACATACATGTACTCAATTAATTATTTTGTAATAATGCAAATGAAAATAATAAAACAAAGTCATTAAATTGAACAAAGATAAAAGCTAGAAAAAAATTTCATAATCAATTGAAACCTTAAATGCTTACGACTTAAGGTTGAAACCTTTTTCTTGGACAAAAACCAATGAAGTATCAAGAAATTGAAATTAGTATTCTTCAAACCAGGGATTCTTTTCCGAATAACAAATCCTTGTTTAAAGACCCCTTTAAGAACATTTTGCTATTCTGAAGTTTCTATGGCAAAAAATATTGTCTTAACAATTTTGGTTTCATGGTGGTATTAATTAAGGATGGTTTAGGTATATCTTTGGTTTAATCGTGTTGTAACTTATATAATATAACTGGCACATAATATGACTTGGAACACGATATGAGTTTGTCATCATGGTAAGACTTTGGCATCCCAGTATAAAAAAGCAAAACATTGATCAATGTGACTATCAATAATTAAGGACACTCAGAAATGATACAGACGTTTCAACATGACTTAAGGGGAGTGGCAGACCCCACAATCTGAAAGTTACCCTGAAGAACATTAGAGTTCACTTTGGTCACCTGGTCGGGTTGTTGACCACCGACAAATACTTCAATGACCCCTGGCTCTATCATGAACTTGTCAGTAAAGACTGCCATCATACGTGGCTCGATGGTGAAGGTGACCATCACTGAATTGGTGGCTGGAATTTCTGTTCTGTTAAATCCTACCAGCTGTTGTTTGGGGACAGGTACTGTTGCGTTTATCCATCGTAAGTACACTTGAGACACCTGTGAATGAGGATTAATAGATCAATCATCAAAATGTTATGTCTTTCTTTCAAAAAAGTTTTTTTATATTTGCATCTAATCCAATTAGTTAACATTTAGACCAGTTTGGCAGTGTGGTAAAAAATACAAGTGTATGTATAATACAAAGAAAAAAGACATGTTGATCAAAAAAAAGGTTGAGGAGATTGTACAGTCCCCAAGACATGACATAAATACATTTGCAAAACAATTATAGAAACAAGAACAACCAGACATCGCAAACAATACAAATCCCCTCGCCGCTAATAACAATCTCTCCAGCCTTTGTCACATCTGCCATATCATGCTACTTCCCTCCCTACAGGAAATCATACATGAAAATCCAGATGCCATTCCACCACATGACCAATATGTCATCAGACCTGCAATCAAGATAAAATATGACTTGCCACCCTGTCCCACATGCCATCCCTCCTGTACCATGCACCGTACCATATGCCATCCCACCCTGTCCCACATGCCATCCCTCGTACCATCCTACCATGTCCCACAGACCATTTCATGCTATCCCACATGCTATCTGACCTTGCCCCACATGCCATCCCACCTGAAATCCAGATGTCTTCCATTACATGCCATCCTGTCCCAGATGTCAAAATGTCTCACATGTCATTCCACCCTGCCCCCATGCCATCCCACCTCACCCCACATGCCATCCCAAGCTGTCAAAGGGCATAACACCACCTTTCACACGCCATGCCATCTCTCCCTTTCCAAGATGCCATGACATCCTATCCCACATGCTAACCAGTTCCACATGCCAACCAGTTCCACATGCCAACCAGTTCCACATGTCAACTGGTCCCAAATGTCAACTTGTCCCATATGTCACCCTGTCCCACATGCCATCTCACCTTGTCCCATATTTCATTCCATCCTGTCCCCCATGCCATCCCATCTTCATCCTAATTCCTACATTTAAAGTACCAATCATTATGCCATCTTCCACCTGACATTCTTTCCTCCCATCCCCCACTAAGAACTATCAACCTGCCACCTCCCGCCATCCTTCATTCACCTGTCCACCCCAACCTGTCCCCATTAATCTACCTTTGCCATCCCCTGTCTACCATATATGCTCAACCAACTAATCATTCCAACCTTCAATATAACCTTCCCTATGACATCTCACTAACCCATTGCATTCAGCACCCCCCCCCATAACCAAATCTCCATCTTCATCCAAATTCCTACAATTTTTCCCCTTATAAACCAATAGAACTAATGCCATCTTCCAAATCAAAATGAAAATTCATTTCTACCATCCCCTACTTTGGAGTTCATCAGAACTTATCTTGCCCCATTCACCTGAAGACTTATTGTTTTTCCTTTCATTCAGCTGCCACCCATTATAAATTCAATTACGTTGTCAGCTCCATTATTCAAGTTTTTTCCATCCCAGAACAAACATTTTACTTGCTAATTAAGTCTGGAATGCATTTGTTCCATGTTTTTTTTACAGCAAGATTTTCCTTTATAAAAATTTATATTCACAAAAATAGTTGGAATTCCTTTTCGAGGGCTATAATTCTTTTGTTCTCAAATAGCTGAACAATGCATGAATGAGGTCTGACGGACAATGGATATGGAAAACAAGATGAAGGGTAAAGATGCTATATCCCCTCTTCATCAACTTCGTTGGTGAGGGGATAATAAAGAGTCAACGGTTGCTAGACTTCTAAAATTACAAATACAGTAACAAATCAATAGATTGGTTTATTGATTATTTTGTAATGTCATATGAATTGAATTAATATCCATTGTCTCACGTATTTTCAAACTTTTAATGTTCAGGAGCACTTAAAATGATCATACCCAATCAATATTTATGGGAAAGATGTTATAGAAATCCCCAACAACCGAATATGAAACAAACATTTTAGAATGGCATACACATATTGGACATGCCTTCAACTTTACTTAATTAAAAAGTTAGCATATATCAAATTCTTTCACCAATCAAAATTCTTCTTCTTTTTTTTATTAACTAAAGTTAATGAAAGAGGAAATTTATTGATATTTCACCTCATCTCCAGGATATTTTCCTGTGTTTGTTACTGTGACTTTGACTGTTTGATTCCCGCAAGGCTTCAATGTGGCCGATGCGATCATCAACTTGCTGTATTTGAATTCAGTGTAAGACAGTCCGTAGCCAAATGGGAAAAGCGGGTCTCCTTTGAAGAAACGGTATGTGAGGCCATCCGCAAGATTGTAATCTGATATTGAAGGTATCTAGATATAACATCGGACAAAAAAGCAGATGTGTTAAAAGGCTCTAGTGCAAAAAGTGAGGGCAATTTAACATCAGACAGAAAAGCAGCTGTATTAAAAAGGCTTTTGAGCAAAAAGTGAGGGTGCAATTTTCCAGAGACTCACAAATTTTCTGCAAAGCTTTTTGACCAATGTAGAGAGCTACAAAAAAAATTAACACCAAATTTATACCAAGTTATCTGAGATTCATAAACAATAACATTTTCTGAGGCAAGACTGGTCAATGAATGTTTGAAAAATTCACCAGAAAGCCGCCATCACATTTGGGTCCAGTGCACCTTTAATCATTAACTAGAACGGTAAATACTGTCATGGTTCGCATGCCCATGCAAATTGACACCCATATTATATGACCCTGCCAATTATGAATATGGCATCTCACACTAAGTCCCACATGGCATCCCATGTACCACATGGCATCCCATGTACCACATGGCATCTCACCTCATGTCCCACATGGCATTCCACCATATCTTCCACATGGCATCCCACCCCACATCCCACATGACATCCCATGTCCCACGTGGCATTCCATCATATGTTCCACAGGGCATCCCATCCTATGACCCACATGGCATTCTACCCTATGTCCCACATCCCATGTACCAAATGACATCCCACCTCATGTCCCACATGACATCCCATGCCTTGTCCCACATGGCATTCCACAATATCTCCCACATGGCAAACCACCATACAGTGTCTCACATGGCATTCCACCATATGTCCCACATGGCATTCCAAAATATGTTCCACATGTCATCCCACACTATGACCCACATGGATCCCATCCTACATGTATGTCCCACATTAATCCAACCATATGTACCATATGATATCCCTCCTTATATCCCACATGGCATACCTCCGTGTCCTGCATCAGTGGCTTCCCACCTGTTCCACATAGCATCCCACCATATGTTCCACATGGTATCCCTCCTAATGTCCCAATGACATCCTACTTTATGTCCCACATGGCATCACATCCCATGTCCCACATCCCCATGGCTTCCTACCCTATGTCCCACATAACCTCCTACCCTATGTCACACATGGCATACTACCTTATGTCACACATGGCATCCTACCTTATGTCACACATGGCATCCCAACCTATGTCAAACTCTGTGTTACTTGTGGCATCCCACCATGTCCCACATGGCATTCTACCCTGTTCCACATGGCATCCCACCCCATGTCCCACATGGCATCCCACCCCGTGTCCCACATGGCATCCCATTCCATGTCCCACATGGCATCCCACCCCATGTCCCACATGACATCCCATAGGCTCCATAAGAAGTGTCATCCTAGCTATCACAGTCCCTGATTGAGCATACTACTGTATGTATGAAAGTGTCAGTTCATATAACTTATATGCAAATGACTTGTTGGAATGGGTGGGATGCCATGTCCCACATTCCATCCCATATCATCCCATGTCCCACATGACATTCCATCCCATGGCAATCCACCCTATGTCCTGCATGGCATTCCACCACATATCCTATGTGACATTCCACCCAGTTCCACATGGCATCCCACCCCATGCCCCACATGTCATCCCATCCCATGTCCCACATGGCATCCCACCCTATGGCTCACATGACATCCCATAAGCTCCATAAGAAGTCTCATCCTAGCTATCACAGTCCCTGATTGAGCATATTATGTATGAAAGTGTCAGTTCATATAATAACTTATATGCAAATGACTCGTTGAAATGGGGTGGGACGCCATGTCCCACATGACATCCCATACCATCCCATGTCCCAGATGACATTCCATCCCATGGCAATCCACCTTATGTCCTGCATGGCATTCCACCACATATCCTACGTGGCATTCCATCCTGTTCCACATGGCATCCCACCCCATGTCCCACATGGCATCCCACCCCATGTCCCACATGGCATCCCACCCCATGTCCCACATGGCATTCCACCCTATGTCTCACATGACATCCCATAAGCTCCATAAGAAGTCTCATCCTAGCTATCACAGTCCCTGATTGAGCATACTATGTATTAAAGTGTCAGTTCATATAATAACTTATATGCAAATGAGTTTAAAAAAAAAAAAAAAGAGGAGTCAAATAATCATGCATGATATAGCCCTTGGTGTATACAACATGGTAAATATTATATCATATGTCCCTTATGGCCCCCATCCATGTCTCACATGGCATCCCACCCTATGTTTATATGCAATCACATCCTGTCGCACTCCCTGACTAAGCATATTAAATAAAAAAAGTCTGGTCAGGTCATATACTGTAGCAAATGAGCACAATAATAAAGGTGGAGTTTAAAAAATCATGCCTGATAAAACTGTTGGTGCCCAAATATTTTGAAATTTTTTAAGGATTTTAAATCTTAAGTACTACAAGAGAGACTTAAAGATCTCTGAAGAATATTGGAAAATTATATCATTTTACAGTTATCTTCTAAGAAAATATCAAATGTATTGTAGACTTTTTAAGGAAACTAGTCTTCAATCCTATCTTAAGTCCCCTGAAAAACTTTAACATTTTATAAGGAAATTCTAACCTTCCATAAGGATATCTGAAGAAACTTTAACTTTTTCTGAGGAACTCTGAAGAAACTTTAACATTTTCTGAGGAATTCTCAAAAAACTTTAACATTTCTGAGGAAATCTCAGGACAAATCTGTGGATGGTAAGACGGCGAGACGGACGTAATCGCCATAACATAGGTTCGCATAATGCTACGCATGCGAACCAAAAATGGCTGCGCAATTGAAAATAGTCCTCAGATTTTGACATCATGGTAAATAGATTCAGCGCTTTGAGACCTTGGCAAAAAGCTCTATATAAATGGTTATTATTATTATTATTATTATTATTATTATTATTATTATTATTATTATTATTATTATTATTATTATTATTATTATTATTATCATCATCATTATTATTATTATATTTATTATTATTATTATTATCATTAGTGCTATTATCATTATTACTATTGTTATTATTATTACTATTGTTACTGTTATTACTACTAATACTATTATTATCATTATTATTACTATTGTTATTATCATTATTTACCTGGGAAAGAGATTTAGGCCATGTCATGGGCAGTCTCCCTGCTGGGTTAGCCCCATCACCATTAGACATCATCCTCACCACTGCATCACCTGTCCCCTGAGATGAGAAGAAACAAGCAATTATAGCACCCACGCCCGTATTGTTCAAAGCTTCTGCGACATTCAGAGGACCAGCGTTGAACAAGAGAACAATCACAGGCTTCCCATTGGCTGAAAGTAATGAAAAAGCAGAAGAATTTTTAATAGAAATCATAATATGACCATTCATGTGCATTTTATGTGATACAATTCAATTCAATTTATTGGTAAAGTGGGCCTCGACCCTTGACACACATACAAAACATAATACAACAAATGACTGATATACAGTAAGAATTAAAGGGAACCAATCCATATCAAAAAAATTCAAAATGTGAAAAACAATAGACTGATAAATGGTGGCATGATGTTTATCAGCACATGATTTTCACGTGCATCCTTGGCATATTTGATTAAAAAAAAAAAAAAAGATAATAGTAAATGATTGGAATCTGTAATCAAAATATTTTTAAACTTCAACCTGTCTGGGTGCGTTATGTAGTACTGTGGTAAAAACCTCTTACGAATAATTAATAAGAATGGTCAGACAGGAAGAAAATTGTATTCATCATCAACGACATTCAAATTACAATATATGCGAACCCTATCCGCATAGTCAATGTTGTTATATCTTCCAGTGTGTACATTGAGTTTCAATGTACCACAACAGAAACTAGCAATCAATTTTCTTATAAAGAAGTTATCAAAATACATTACTTAAGTTTCAATATAATTTCTATTCTTGAATAACTTATAAGTACGAAGGAATACATCAAATAAGATGGAGATGAGAGCACTCAGCGACTCTGAGATCACGTCTTAGTTAAATCTGTACCAGACTTCCCTCTTCATAACACTTTTAACCGGAATATCAAATGTCTATATCCGGCTTGGATCGGTTACATTATTTGTGGTGACCCTGTCATTACCTAAAGACATATCCCATAGCTACTGTAGATTGCTTACTGAAATTTATGGCAAATCCATAAGAGCTACTAAAGCACTGCTTAAAAATTTGGCTTGCAATTTTCAAGCAACAAATTAACCACATCATTCCACAAGATTAACTTTGCATTATAACATTGAGGTATAAATCGTTCTATGTTCAAAGTTCATTTTACCTTTCCCAGGCAGCAAAGACACACAATGCCAGCATTGAGTACGGTTACTACTTACATTACACAGGATTGCCATTATATTTAGATGTGTGTCACTAAAAATACCATGTAATACCAGTGGGAGTAGTTGTTATCTTGAAGGACCCTTAAAGAGGTGAAACTGTATACAGTTTTATGGTTTAGGGAAACAAAGAAATATATCATTTTTCTTTGACTGGCCCTCCTCCATTCAAGGGCAGGTTGAGATGTTCCTGGTTTAAAGCAAAGCCATTTTCATGAACATAAAGGTTTGAAGAAAAAAAATGCACCTAAGTGACAATACAGGCACTTCAAAACACTATAACTGTTTTTTACAATTTGTGTATGGATCTAATGGGTTTGTAAATACCAGCTTATGGAGTCATAGTCAGGTTCTTAAGAATCCAAAATATAAATATGCTCAATGTAGTTTTTATTATAATAGCATCACCATAAAGTTACATGATCTCATACTTCCTGATGTAACAATGTTAATAATCCTTCGTCACCCATGAGGTCGTGGCATGACCGATTGGACATGCACTTTCCAAAAAATCATTTTACTTTGTCAAATAGGCCCACAGCAGTGATTCTGGTAACGAAAGGAAAATTAATTTTGAAAAAAAAAAAAGTTGTAGTCACGTTTTGGACCCCTGGGACTATAGGAGTTAAGGAAAGGTACCTTATCACACATCCTTTCTATCATTGACTAACCATTACCCCTTCACCTCCCCCTCACTTTTCAATTTCGCTCTGAAGTACCCACTTGTTTTTACATCTACCACCATTCCCCAACCATTCATCATTCATCATGTCATATTCTAGCCACCATTGTTCCCTCTGACTAAGAGCCTCGCCCCCCTTTCCCATCAAAATTATTTACTTTAAATTCCCTTCCTTATCTCATACACCTATCACCCTCTATCAATTTATCCTCTCCATTTTTTTCCTTTTAAGCAAAACAAAACAACAGAATATATTTCCAAGAACTAATCATTTCCAGTAATTGAATGTTGGGATAGACGGACACACAGATGGGTGGGCAAAGGGATGGACAGACATGCGGACTGATGGACACTCAAAAGTTAAAGATGGTATATCATGTTAACCAACTTCGTGCTCACCTGCTGCCACTGCATCACTGACCAATTGTGATTGTTTTCCTGGCAGGTCAATGGTCAGTCTGTCCACAGCTTCAGACTCAATTGTGGTTCCTGGATGGTAAAATAGATGTACAACATTAACACACAATTAATCTTGGTTTAGTGGTTTTATTATTGTTGTATATAGCAGAGTATACTATATCTTCACCTTTAACCATGTGTATATCACCCCTTTAAAGCAACATCAGACAGAGAGATTTTGATTCTCACGGTAATTGCTAACTTATGTCGTTTTGAAGCCGATCAAAACTAGGTTATCTAAACAAAAGACGCTTGTCTTCTTCCAATTTCTTAGAATCGGTGCACTCTGCACCACCTCAATAGAATTTGCTTGATTTAAGGTAATTCGTATACATATTAATCTATCCATTGGTTACTTCACTGCGCATACTTTATACTGATTGGTTATTCATTCCAAGTGGGCGTGTCTAATCCCAATGTCACAGAACATTTTTTTGAAAATGTAGGGAGTCTTGTTACCAACGTCAAAAGTGAGCAGGTGGAAAAGATTTAAAGTTGAAGGAAAATGTAATATATTTTTTGTGAATTCTATGTATACTGTGTGATTATGTTTGTGCTGGTTACCGAAGACAGAAAGAAATATAGAAACACAAGTAATTTAACTTACTGTTCGAATTGTTAATTAATGTGCATCCTAAGTTTTTCTCTTATCGGAAGTGAATACATTTATTAGTAATATACTACTTGTGCAAAAAACGTACACAGTTTTGAAAATGTTCTCCAAGCGGACATTTTTTTTTTGCGGGGTTTAAGGATTTTGACTTTTTCTTTGATGCCTGGAAACACCCAAATCTAACATTATGCAAGATGTATGATTGGGCAGACCACTCCACCCTTGCCAAAAGGACACACCCCCTGCCGAAAGGACACACCCCCTGCCGAAAGGACACCCCCTGCCGAAAGGACACACCCCCTGCTGAGAGGACACACACCCTGCCGAAAGGACACACCCCCTGCCAAAAGGACACACCCCTGCCAAAAGAACACACCCCCTGCCAAAAGGACACACCCCTGCCAAAAGGACACACCCCCCTGCCAAAAGGACACACCCCTGCCAAAAGGACACACCCCCTGCCAAAAGGACACACCCCTGCCAAAAGGACACACCCCTGCCAAAAGGACACACCCCTGTCAAAAGGACACACCTCCAAACACCTTCTTCAAACTGAAATGACAGTTGCATCTTTTTCAGGGTTCTCAAAAAGTTGAGTTGTCTACCCTTTTTTCTACAATTTTGCACATATCTAAAAAAATTAATATATAATTTTTTTTTATTCAAGATGCAATTTTTAAGACCTAAAGAATTTAATCCTCTTTTTGATTTGTTGCTAAATACTACACACCTAGTGACCTTTGAAATGGATATTTCCTAACACACATTTCCCACTTAACACCGATTCCAAATCCTTTCATTGGGAAAGATAGGAAGCAGCGAAGATGCACAGAATAGAAAACACAATCGATAATAAAATCTGTATTCATGAATAGAATCCTACCTGTTCCAAGACAAATAACAACCAAATCTGCTCCTTGAACAGCATTCGTGACCTGTGATTGGTCGTAATCCTCGCAAACAGTATTCACACAACCCTTGCCATACTTGACATTAGCAACACGTTCCTTGAGAGCTTGGTAGGGGGTCTTGACAAACTTTCTCAGGGTGGCTGGGGCATAATCACCAAAGAGGTCCGCAGAGTCATCTGCTAGAGGACCAACAACCTGTGATGGTATGAATAATCATAAGCAATGTTTTTATGTATGTATTCTGCAATAAATGCAAAACTCTTGCTTCTTACTGTAATGACCTTATGAGGTATTGAATAAGCAGGATTAAACCACAACCATTCTCAAAATTACCATAAAACCTGGGTTCCACTCCCCCTCCCCATCCCCACCATGAAGATGAAAATATGGGAGGAAAATGATGTTATATAGAATGATGTTGCATATAATGTTGAATCATTCTTATATGTGATATCGAGTCCAAGAGGAGCAATGCAAAACAAAGATGGAAACCTACAACTAACAAATTTAACCCCCGAAAATGGTATCGACCATTAACAATACTGGCATATATTGGAATATTTCCCCTTAAAATAGAAAATTTTCATCAGTGTAACCTGTAACATTGAATGACCTGGAAAGCAACACAGAACAAATGACAAACCAACATCACCAGCCTCATTGAGGGTGCAGATGTACTCCTGTGCGTATAGGGACACAATTTAGGAATTCCTTTTTCATTCAAATGACTGATTGGAGGATTTTCCAATTGTATATTCTCTAAGCAGCTCAAAACACAAAGTGAAATGACTATTATGAAGAATCATTTAAGGTACAGGCCTAAAAGACACAATTTTGAGACATAAAAGAGTAACATGTAACAATATGTAATAATCTCTAGTTTCACAATCATGTTTCAAAAAATTTGTTGATGGTCTTTAAAATCTCTGCCAAAATTGCATGACATTGCAGGAAAAACAAACCAAGATCTTCTTGAAATTCTAAAGAATATTCTTTTTTAACTTTAAATATAGTACCCATAAGGTTACCTTTGTTAATTGACAATGGATGAAAGCCTTACTAAGTGTAAGGTTTACCTACAGTAAGTTCCTCCCTTTCAAAATCCCAGAGCAGAGAATGAAGACTGAATTTACATTAGAGAATTCAGTGGATTAACTCCTATGTCATCATCATTTTTTCTTCTATCTATTTTAAAAATTAAAATATGTGTAAATTAAAATTTTGAAGCCATTCTGTTGGGCTTTCCCTTTTGTATAATGAATGCAGTTAACTTCAGAAAATCCACCCAATGTTTCTCTGTCATGTTTGTCAAACTTCAAATTAAGTGGTTTCTCTCTAGTATCCCTTTTGCCAACTTCTGTTGGAACAAGGAGCTGCTGAATAAGGCTTCCTAGTCAGAGCATGGAATACGTACTATATAATGAAACTGTATGAAGTACTTACCATATGATGTCATCGCTAGAATCTATGATGTCATTGATGATGTAAAACATCTGATGGACATACACATATGGAAACGATCACAATCAGAGTGATGACCATGATAGTGGATGGAATGACTACAAATAATGAAAAGAACATCAAACAAATCTATAAAATATCAATGGTGTGCACCTACTAGGATGGCAGTAGAAGACAATTTATTGGCAATAGAAGGCAATTTATTTTGGCAAGTCCTACCAGATATCAGGATTTAAAAAAAAAAAATTCACGGCTACAGTTTTAATTTGTGATGTATAAGATTTTATTTATGGCTTCAGGTCCAGCTTGTGATGTACGAGATAAAAGAAAGTTACAAGAGTAATATGAATATATTTGTCATCTTTAAGAAAAAACCTGGGACAGGTATCCCCAGGATTATCACAATTGATCTAAGCTTTTATACAGTGTTCCTTGCACAGGAGACCTAAGTCTAAAGGTCTCTACATTGACTGGACAACACATTAATACAAACTTCTTCAAACCTTACCTAGACATATTCTACTTAACCTAATACCATACAAATACCACCATATTCTAGAGCAAGACACTTGCTGAGAAGTTGACGGAATGGTGCAGTAACATCCAGGGAATGTCAAGTACATGAAGCAATATCTTTCCATAGGAGAAATGGTCTGTCAATCATTCACAGTTAATGCACACATCACCTCAAGCATATAATACACAACTATTTTTATCACCAGTTTGCAAACAAATATCTCCCACTAAGACACCTAACACGAATGAGTGATTTCAATCACAAAAGTGCCCTGATTACTCAGCACTAGCTTTTGTAATTTTATGCACACAAATAGCCTTGGGCTACTTGACTGTGGTGTGCATGGGAATGGCAGATAAACAATCATTGTTTGGAGTGGAAACGCAATACACTAAACAGGAAGTCAGGTTGGTAATTGCCATACCTGAGTTTTCAGGGTCAACTCAGTTGTCGAGTGCGGGTAGGCTTAAAAAGAAACTTATCGTTATGTACTTTTATCCACTTGCAATAAGGAAACCGGGGATAAGTACCTGCCAAGATGAGCCTTTGTTGCTTCCAAAGAAAGGGGAGGAGGAACTACAGGAAATTCCATACTTCCAAGATGTTCTACAACCATCTTTAATACATTTCTAGAACTTTCCTCAAAAACATGCCGAAAAGTTTCTCTTTAAGTCTACCCACACCCGACACCTGAGTTTATCCTGAAAATTCAGGTATGACAATTACCAACCTGACTTCCTGTTCAGCATATTGTGTTTCCACTCAAAACAATGATTGTTTATTTTCCATTTCAATGCAAACCACAACCAAAGGTTATTTGTGTGAATAAGATTACAAAAGCCAGTGCTGAATAATCAAGGCACTTTTGTGATTGAAATCATTCATTTATGTTAGGTGTTTAGTGGAGAAATTTGTTTTTAAACTGGTGATAAAATAGCTGTGTATCATATGCCTGAAATAATATGTGCATTAATTGTGAATGATTGAGGACCATTTCTCCTAAAGAAAGATATTGCTTAATGAACTATTCATATTCTATATCAAATGGGGTATTTTCAAATGATAAAAATATCTTTGTTTCAGAAAATATTCACAAATATCACACATCTTTGCTGATACTTACAGCAACAGTATTCAGCATTTTCAAGTCAACTGGCAAGGTTTCGTTTGCATTTTTGAGGAGAACGAAACTTTTCACAGCTGCTGTGATGGCTATTTCTTGGTGCCGTGGACTCTCTACGATGGCATCCATCTACAGACAAATTAAATAAAAGTCCTTCTCTGTGGTATTCCAAACACATTAATATCAAAATATTTATATCACAGAAATAAAAAAGGACCAAATAGCAGAATTTTTTTCTCCTTTGAAGGTATATGCATGTTGTGTCAAGCCAACATTATCTACATTGCTTTGAAGCCTACCTCATGAAAATTGTACAACCAAATGTTTACAGCTTTTTTGAATTTTCAGCTTTAATATGAACATTTTATGTGACTCTTGTGATGTATATTTTATGACCAGCTGATTTGTCAAAGTCAACCATTTTAAAATATGTTAAACAGTTGTTCTTTAAACTCCAATATGGAATTATCTTTTCACTTCCTAGCAATGGAATATCCAAGAAAGTAAATACATGTACGCATCCATTTCAGCCATATACATTTATTACCAAAAGGAACACTCAAATTCTTCATTAAATGTTATGCAAAGGAAAGACCAGGAGTATGGCCTAATGCACCCCCTCCAAAACTCCTTCCCCATTCCACCCCTCCCACCAGTAAAAACATGTGAATATATATATTTTTGTAGATATCAATAGATACACATGTCTCTAGTTATGGCTTTTCTGAGGGGTTCTCCACTCTGCCCCTATTTTATATTTCAAGTGCCCCCATATTCTTGCAGAAAGGCACTTGCTACCTTGTACATGCCTTTTTCAGTCTATGCCACACTGTCCCTTTCTGATTCAAACTGGGGGTTTGGCACATACATGAATGTGAGGGGAAAAGTGACACTCACCGATAACTTGTTGTATGGATTCATTTCCACTGGATCGAACTCGCCCAATCGAAACCTTGTATAAAACAAAGGCCGCAATCGTTTATTGATGAGATCTTTCGATATAGCTCCATTCCTATAGGCATCGCCAAGATGGTTGTACGCTGCAGCGATATCTAAAGCAGCAAGATCTAAGTTGCAGCCGGCCTTCAGAGAAGCGACAGCTGCCTCTTCTTGAGTTTTTGTGAAGTGGTGAGTAATTGGCATGATCTCCACAGCTGTTTCGTCACTTACTACATAACCGGTGAAACCCCATTCATTTCGTAGAATATCAGTCAGGAGACGCTGATTTGCACAGGCTGGAGTTCCATTAATGCTGTTCAAATATGAAAACAATAATAATAATAATATAAACAAGTTTTCATGACATTCTTTGTGGCCCACATAGTTCATATCATTTGAAAAACAATCATATGATCATATTTTGCAATAGCCAATCAGATATTTAAGCACTTATGTATGCTGGAAATCAGCCAACCAGTCAACAACTGACTTTCTGAATTACTTGTCTGGCACCTCTCCACCATGGCACCTCTCCACCACTGCTTTAAAGGAATGATAAGAAGTGAGTGAAAAATTTGAGTGGCAGAAGAAAAAATACCTAGTTTAGTACCATCTCCAATGCTACTACCAAGAAAAAGTTAGCCATTGACCCTTAGAAATAACAAATTAAAATTCATAATTCATTCACATATCAATTTTCACTCATAATTTTTATTTATGTCATGGGGTCAAAATCTGACCTTTTGCATGCTTTCCACCCTCTGTCACAACTGCCATCCTACCCATTGTGCTACATGACATCTCATCCTACATCCCTTCTAACAGAAAATCATACATGAAATCCAGATAATATTCCACCACATGACCAATATGTCATCATACCTGTATCAAGATGACATCCCACCATATGCCTTGTCACCCTGTCCCATATACCATGCCACCCTGTCCCACATGCCATCCCTCCCTGTACCACATGCCACCCCACCCTTTCCTACAGGCCATTCCAATGTTATCCCATCCTGTCCCATATGCCATCCCACCTGAAATCAAGATGACATTCCATTACATATGCCATCCTGTCCCACATGCCATCCCACCCTGTCATAAATGCCATGATATCACCTTGTTCACATGCCATGCCAACCTGTCCCACATGCCATCCCACCTTGTCCTACATGCCATGACATCCTGTCCCACAATCCATGGCACCCTATCCCACACACCATTCCACCCTGTCTCACATTTCATTCCATCCTGACCCCCATCCCACCTTCATCCCAAATCCTACATCTACCAATCATTCTGCAATCTTCCACCCAACATTCCTTCCTCTAACTCCCATCCCCTCACTTCTATCAACCCAACAGCCCCATTTACCTACCTTCCCCCTTCACAATCCATAATGGGATAATTTTTTGCTATTCATTCCCAAGGTACTTAAATTATAAATTTTATTGTTTGTTTTTTAATACCAGAAC
The DNA here is from genome assembly GCA_020152595.1 of Chiridota heheva. NCBI lineage: Eukaryota > Metazoa > Echinodermata > Holothuroidea > Apodida > Chiridotidae > Chiridota > Chiridota heheva. The sequence continues at coordinate 33,599 of JAIGNY010000962.1, read as the reverse complement.
AAATCCTTTAATTGCTGCTATTTAAGTCTGGGATTCAATTGTTTTAGGCTCTTTCAAAGCTACAGTCTCCTTTATATACATTTCTTTTCATAAAAATAGTGGAATTCCATTCTGAGGGCAGAAATCTGTTGTTCCCCAGTAGCTAAAGTAGAGGTTGGACGGACAATGCATGAGATTGGACGGACAATGCATGAGGTTGGACGGACAATGAATGAGGTGGGACAGACAATGCAAAAGGTTGGACGGACAACGCAAAAGGTTGGACGGACAACGCATGAGGTGGGACGGACAACGCATGAGGTGGGACGGACAACGCATGAGGTGGGACGGACAACGCATGAGGTGGGACGGACAACGCATGAGGTGGGACGGACAACGCATGAGGTGGGGCGGACAACGCATGAGGTGAAGCGGACAACGCGCATGAGGTGGGGCGGACAGCGCGCCCATGAGGTGGGGCGGACAACGCGCGCCCGATGAGTGGGGCGGACAACGCCGCAGTGGGGCGGACAACGCCGAGGTGGGACGGACAACGCATGAGGTGGGACGGACAACGCATGAGGTGGGACGGACAACGCATGAGGTGGGACGGACAACGCATGAGGTGGGACGGACAACGCATGAGGTGGGACAGACAATGGATATGGAAGGACAACGCATGAGGTGGGACGGACAACGCATGAGGTGGGACGGACAACGCATGAGGTGGGACGGACAACGCATGAGGTGGGACGGACAATGCATGAGGTGGGACAGACAATGGATATGGAAGGACAACGTATGAGGTGGGGCGGACAACGCGCCGAGGTGGGACGGACAACGCATGAGGTGGGACGGACAACGCATGAGTGGGGCGGACAACGCGCGATGAGTGGGGCGGACAACGCGAGGTGGGGCGGACAACGCATGAGGTGGGGCGGGCAGCGCGCCCATGAGGTGGGACGGACAGCGCGAGGTGGGGCGGACAACGCGCATGAGGTGGGACGGACAACGCATGAGGTGGGACGGACAACGCATGAGGTGGGACGGACAATGCATGAGGTGGGACAGACAATGGATATGGAAGGACAAATAAATGGATGGACGGTAAGATGCTATATTCCCTATTCACCAACTTTGTTGGCAAGGGGATAATAAGCTGCATCATCCTTATCAGTGTTGGACGTACCTGTTATAGCTGCACATGACGCTGTATGTCCCAGCCTTGACACACTCGTGGAATGGAGCTAAAAATGTTGTCTGAAAATCTCTCTCGGGAACCTATATAATTTGATTTAAAAAAACGGTTGAGCAAACTTATCAATTCTAATAAAACAAAACATTTATTATGAATTTAAGTTGAAAAAATTCATATATATATATATATATATATATATATATATATATATATATATATATATATATATATATATATATATATATATATATATATATATATATATATATATATATATATGTAAATATATATATATATATATATATATATATATATATATATATATATATATATATATATATATATATATATATCTCTAGGTGTCGAGTCTGGAACAGACATTGGCGATCATGGCCCTCTAGTCACTTCTGTTTAGAGCTAAATGTACAAACTTATTATTACTTAGGCTGTTGTTGGTTGCCCAGTTGTTTAAGCTTTGGACATATTTAACTCGCTGCCTTCCTCTGCTTCTTTTGCCCTCAATTTTCCCACATACTGCAAGCTGTTCCGACCCATCCTCCTGATAAACATGCCTGAAAAATTCCATCTGTCTCATTCTAATGGCATTGAGTAGGGATCTGTCCATGCCTGAAGCTATCAGGACATCATCATTTGTTTTCCTTTCTGTCCAAGATATTTTCAATATTCTCCTAATAAACCACATTTCCGTAGCTTCTACTCTTTCTTGATGTCACAGGTAATTGTCCAGCATTCATAGCCATAGAGAAGAGTAGACCATACATAGGCCTTCAAGACACAGACTTTCGGGTCCATTCCAATATTTCTATTCTTCAGAATTGGATTCATTTTTGTAAACATGTCTTTGGCAATTGCAATGCTTTGTCTAACTTCGTTAATGTTCCGACTATCTGATGTTAGTGTGTCGCCCAAGTACTTTAAGTGTTGTACTTGTTTACTTATTTCTCCTTGGCTTTGTATACTTCATAATGGGTTTATGGCTTTTTTTTAAACCAACATACATTCTGTTTTCTTTACATTTAAAAACAGCCCTTTCTTTTCACTTTTCTCTACAAGCTTATCATGAAGAGACTGCAGTTTTTCCTCTGACTCTGCTATAAGTACCGTGTCATCTGCATAGCGTAGGCTAAGTATCGTGTCATTTGCATAGCGTAGGTTATTCATATTATAGTCTCCAACTCTCAGCCCCTGAAGACTGTTCATGTTACAAAGTATTGTTTCACTGTAAATGTTGAAAAGATTTGGTGACAAAACACACCCCTGCCTGACTCCTCTTCGGATTACCTTAAATTCACTGTAATCTCCTTCAAGTCTTATTGCTGCTTCCTGGTCCCAGTATAGGTTTCTTATAACTCTTAGGTCTTAACCGTCAATGTTCAAATTACTGAGTATTTCAAAAAGATCTTCATGCTTGACTTTGTCAAAAGCTTTGGAGTAATCAATGAAACATAAATATAAATCTGTCTGTACTTCTATGCACCTTTCCATGATCATTGATAGTGTAATTATTGCATTCCTAGTGCCTTTGTCTACAGCAAAACCAAATTGTGTTTCTAAAATTTCTGGCCGAATACTATTTCTCATCCTGGACATTAAAACACAAAGCAAGACATTGGTGATATGGCTCATCAAGCTAATGGTCCTGTGTAGTTCGCATTCTGTTGCACCTGGTTTCCTGGGTAAGGTTATGCAGCTACATTTGCTCATATCTGGTGGTATCTCTCCTGTATCATATATTATATTTAAAAGCCTAGTTATAGTTTCAATACCTACATCATCAAGAGCCACAAAAATTTCAATTGGCATTTTGTCAGGTCCTGATGCTTTGCCATGTTTCATGTTACTGATGGCTTTTTGCACTTCTTCCTTTAGTATTGGTGGGCCCTCCATGTTCTTTTTTCTCCTCTGTTATCATGAAAGAGTTCTTGGATGTATTCTGACCATCGGGGTAGGATGTCCTCTTTGTCCATGAGGATGGTACCAACTTTTGATTTAATGCAACCTGTCTGTGTACAGGTACGTTTTCCTGTTAGTTCTCGACTTTTCCATGCATGTATTTACTGTTTATGTTACTTGTATTCTTAATTTCTTTGCACTGTTGATTGATCCAGGTGTCTTTGGCTTCATTGCATTTTTTCTTTACTACTCAGTTTATTAAAAAACAAGGGAAAAAAACCCCGTGATAAGCGTTTTCCCGAATGGCAGCACGAGAAATCCCGTGAAAGGGGCTATGCCTCGAACCCGAGTGCATACCCCAGCCATTCTATGAAGAGTGTCAATTACTTTAAGAGATTGCTTCTGGACGATCCATCTGAGGAAAATGTCTCGTGACACAATACGATTAGATCTCCATGTATCTTCCCAGTGGTTGCGATTCAATGACCGTCGACCCAACTGGAAAATCTCGGTGGATGGCTGCAAGCTCTTCTAGAGCCTGTGGCTGAACCAAGTCTGAGAGAGCCCCCCCTCCAAAATGGGAGGGGTGAACAACTCCTCAAAAGGTCTTGCTATGCCGAGGATTGGCGGACAAAGGCCACACTATCAAACGAAGTGCTCTGGGACTGTGATGCATTTGCCAAAGCCCAGGAAACAAACAAAAGTCGTCCCTGACCTGAGGACTCGTACAGGAAGTCTGCAAGGTCTTGAGCAGTTAAGGGAACCGCAGTTGGCCGAACCAAGTGGGCGCTATCGTCGTATATCGCCTTGCTTTGCATACTTGGTACTAGCGTGAAAGGTGGAAAACGTAACTCACATAGTGAGTCCCTTTGAAACTAAATCGACCCCAAAACCGCGGGTCAGGAAATAGGACGCAAAGGATCGATAGCTTGCGATTGTCAACAGATGCGGACAGACCTACGTCCGGGAGACGGAATAAAGTCTTGATTGCTCTGGTCACCTATGGGAAGCATGCCCATCCTGTATGGGTTCTACTAAAGCGAGACAATTGTGATCATGTTCTCGTAGTCCGAGGTGAGCAGCCTTAAGGCTGGCATAGTTCGTCCTGCACCAAGACAAGATGAAGGATTTCATAAACTCTTGGGGTCCTTTCCTTTTTGTCCCAAAAGGGGACCACAACAGTGGTGTAAAGTCAGCGCGAATCTGAACTACCTCTCTCAGCACTAGCGGTAAAAGGTGAAAAATGCCCGGCATACTGCCTGTAAAAAGACCAAGTACCTGTCCAAGTTTCTGTTATAGGGGGGTCACATGAAATATGCCCCTACTTTGACCAAGATGCATACGTCGGCACTGACGGTGAAAGTCTGACAGGTGGAAACTTCGTTCCTTCTGTTTGGTGGGAGCATCCGCACCACCACCAAATGGGGGTGGCCACCAACTAAATGTGTAAAGCGGAGGTACTAAATGAAAGAAGACTTCAACACCATCCTCTCCATGACTCGCCAAGTCTGGGGGTGTCGAAAATACGCATCGGTCGCTAATGGCCGGTGGTGTGTGGGAGGCAACAGCCTCTCCTCCATGGCCTGTGTGATCCAAGATGGAAGTCTGGACGTAAAGGGGTCCATGAAGAAGGAAACATCCTCCCATGGATGGAACTAAAATTCTTCCCAATACAGCTTCCAGCTTCTTTCTCTGTCCCTACTCCAGGACCTGCTCCATTGTGGAGAGAACCGGGGGAAGAGAAAAAGGGAAATGCCAAACGTCGGCGAAATGCCCAGGGTGAAGTGCCATTGAGCGGGAAGAGTCATTCAGGCTGATAGTACTGATAAGTTAATTCTAACTTAGGGTTAACGTACGTCAAAACTTTACGTGCCGTTAACTCTCTAAAAAAGTCATACAACAGTATGGAGCCCCAGTGATTGAGGAGCAACGTAGCAGATAAGACTGCTGACCCTGAGCAAAGTTTGCTTAAACTTTACTGAACTAAACCAATGGTTAGCGAATTAAAAGGCAGGCTGTTAATATAAAACGTATACATTACAGGCTGCTAACTGTGTGAGGCTATGTAGTTGCGAGACGGTTTTGGGTCGTAAGACCGCGGAGCCATAAGTCATTGTCTATGAGACTGTAGCATTGTCTGAAGACTGTAGCAGTTGCGTAGCTCTATCCACAGCGAAACTTGTCTATGAAGTTGATTGGAAAAGGTGTTTACGTACTGCGTAAAGTTACAACCTTGGAAATGCGGAGCTGATGGCTACGGATGTGGAGAAAACTAATACCGTATGTCTGTGCGGGTAGTTAACTAACAGGCCGTGAAGCCGCAAGCCGCGTTGAACCGCTTAAGAAGGTGTTAAAGTATAGTATAAACTATACGTGCCGTTGTTTTTAATAGCTACCCCAATCGTGAGATTGTCTATCAAAGGTCACCTATGTCAAGAAAAGTATCCTTCATGGAGTTAATTTTGACAGGGGGTTTACCATACTACGTTAACTGTATGAGTCGTTAACCCAAGCACTGGGGTAGAAATCACGAAAGAGTTGACGTCCTGTGTATACTACATGGGCCGTTTATTCTGTTAACACACTTCACCACGGAGCTGGACAACTCGTGGCTTCTTGAAGGGACTAACGTCGTACTTAGTACGCGTCCCCGGTAAGTAGTATAAAGCCGTTATGGATCTACAAAGGCGTCAACGTGACAAGTAACTTCCATTAGCCGTCCGCCCAGTTTGTCTCTGTTCACTACGGAGCAACAAAGCTAGTGGCTACGCGAAGGGGGACTACTGCCATACTGGTATGTGTACCTAACGTAATAGCTATCAGTACAAAAGAACCATCTGAATCTATGATAGCATTAACATACTACATCTGTTACATGAGTCGTTACCTCAGTATACTTCTATTCACCATGGGTCCACTGAGTAAGTGGCTACGTGTGAGGGAGTAAAGTGGTACTCAGTACGCGTTCCTGTTGGAATAGCTAAAAATATACTGGAGCCGTATGGGATACGTAGGAGTTCACATGCTACGCAAGCTATACGAGCCGTAAACTCTGTTTGTTTCACTACGAAGCTACGACGCTGGAAGCTGAGTGGGGAAGGGGGAAACTACTGTCATACTCAGTACGTGTCCCAGTAAGAATAACGGCCGCAGAACTCTGTAGCACCTGGTCACTTACTACGCAGTTGCACTGCTGGTGTATGCCGTTAACTCTGTTTGTATCTGTTCACCATGAAGCAGCGTAGCCAGTGACTACGTGTGGGGGTCTGCCGTCGAACGCTGTACGTGTCCCGGTAAGAATGATGACAGCGGAACTCTGTAGCATGCAGATATTCATCGCATTATCCGGAAGTTGTGTTACCCAGGTTGATCGTATGTTGTACGTTATCCCGTGTAGGTCCTGTGGGGGCCGTAATGGCCCGTTAACCGAGACATGTAAGGCTAGGCTCTAAAAGCGTGAGGGCCCATAAAGGGCCACACAACGGAGCTGTAAGGGCTTGTAGAGTGTAGCTACGGAACTGTACAGACCTTTAAAGCCGTGTCCTGGACTCGTGAACTCATGTTTGGAGCCGTAGGGACCGGTACGGAGCCATAGGGACCGGTACAGAGCAGTTCAGAGGGCCCGAAAAATTGTGGTACTCCCGGGGCTACCGTACGTTGTACCTAAAACCGTGCTAATCTCTTTATAGTTTGAGCGGAACGTTGCGTTTAACGCAAAAATTATATTCAGTGTAGTTCAGATGGTCGTGGAACTACATAACACAGAGAAAATAGCTCTCATGATGCTATGCCTCTCGTGGAGATAGTTTTTTTTATCAACCGACCACCAAGCTTCGTAACCCAAGGAAGCGCTTACATGCGACACATCGAGGGGCATCATAGGTGCGTAATGCACCAACATTCGGGGACCTGTCCTCCGTCTCCATGATGCTGGTAAAAACTTTGCGTTCAACGTGGAAATCTTACTAAGGTAACTTACACGGACGTGGAACTGCATAGCTCTGGTGACGCTATGCTCCTTGTGAAGATTGTTATTTATCACCTAACCATGTAGCTTCATAGCTAAAGGGTCGATTTTCGGGTTTGTTGTACATTGTATGTTACCCCACTAAAGAACTATGGAGCAGTACCAACCCATTGGTCAGAACCATATGGAACCAAAAGCCGTTGGTTGTGAAACTGTACGGACCCGTCCCATGACCCATACAGAGCCATAGGGCCGTGTCACAGACCCTTATGGGGCCATGGAAACAAGCCATGGGGCCGTACGGAACCAATCACCGGAGCCGTACAGACCCATATGGACCCGTGAAAGTCATTCAATGGCTCTACAACGAATGGTAAAAAAGTTTGTAACTTACGTATAACCCCTAAGGGCGTACGCCTCTTGTCCACAGCGGTGGTCATGAGTTTTTTCTTTGGATATCACAGTGGTGTTTACACAGCACTGTGGGATCTGTTTTTCCGTGTCCATGATATTGATGAAAAATATCTGTAACCTTCAACGCGGAAAATCTTACTCGCAGTTCGCACGGCTAACTAAAAGAAACAAGAAGAAAATAGCTTACGTGATGCTATTTTTTGTGAAGATTGTCACTTATCACCTGACCACGGGATGTCTATTTCGAATCGCGTTATCCCGTTACAAAACTTTGGAGCCGTCGAGACCTGTCACCGAACTTAGAGAAGCGTGTCCACATGACATCTTAGGTGCCCAAAATAATCAGGGACCTGTCGTCCGTGTCCATGATATTGGTGAAAATAATTGCGTTCAACGCGCAGACAATCTTATTAATGGCGTTCACACGGTTGTGGAACTGCGTAGGTAATGGCTACGGGACCAAGAAGAAAATAGCTCTCGTGGTGCTATACTTCTTGCAAAGATTGTAACTTGTCACCTGACCATGTAGCTTCTTACCTAATGGGTGTATTTCCGGGTTAATCGTACGGTGTATGTTATCCCGTTACAAAACTCTGGAGCCGTACAGACCTGTTCACTGAAGCTGTATGGAACCGTGGACCACAATGGACCATAAAACTGACCGGCCGTTTAATGGACCCGTAAACATGGGCCATGGAGCCGTCTAATGGACCCGTACAGACCCATAAAGATGGGCTGTGGAGCCATCCAATGGACCAATATGGAGTAAACACGGGCCGTGGAGCCATATGTAGCAGTCCAATGGACCTGTACGGAGCCATAAACACGGACCGTGGAGCCGTATGGAACTGTCCAATGGACCCGTACGGAGCTGTCACGGACCCATGAACACGGGCCGTGGAACCATATGGATCCAATCACCGGAGCCGTACAGACCAGAAAGGACCCGTGAAATCACTTGTGACTCATGTATAACCTCTTTGGGCGCCGCTTATACGTGGCCCTACTAGTCCCTATCGTGGAACCGTGGACCACAGCGGTGTACAAAGGGTACTAAAAATCCACGCCACTAAAAATCCACGGTTTTACCCACTAAAATATAGACTACCTTGCCCTCCACTCAGTAAATCTTCAGAGGCCTCCAGGGGTTAATCAAGAAAAAGGTAACAAAGAAACTCTGAAACTAATTGATTTATATTGCCTCTTGGTGTTTATCTGAAAAGTAAAAATATATATATATAAATGCAGACATATACACTTACACCAAAATGCCCCTACGGGGGTGTACCTACAACCTTTCGTCACACATAGAGAGGCAAGCCACAGCAATTTAGTACTTCAAAAAGTTTTATCAGAAAAATTTATATCTGATTTTTTTTTTTAAACACGAGAAAATGCACCGAATGTAAATTCTTTAATGGCGTAGAAAACACGAACCACTAAGTGACTTGGCGTCAGTGGAGATAAAAAGAAAAGATTAGATTTCTGTAAAGAGGACGTCAGAGAGACTTCCCAATGCCTCTCCAACTCCCCAAAATTCAAGCTTGAAAAATAAAAACTTTTGTCTTAAATATATGCAAGAAAAACGAATACACGATATGTTGAATAAAAAGTAGGCTCTTTTGTAACAACTGTAGCTCCTTAAAGCTGTAAGAAGCCCAATACCCAATACGCATGCGCCAACATCGATTGAAGAAATTTGCCTAATGCATACGAGAACCTGTACTGAAGATATTCTAACATCTTAATACAATGCATAGTATAATGCTAGGCTCTCCTCGTGGAAGGGCAGGCCTAGTGTGAAATACACTTAAACCCAGGAGCAGGAGGTACACTAGACAGGCACACTTGGTGCATTAGGGCCTGAATACACCTGCCACGAGAGTGGGACTCTCTCGAACTAGCCACCGCTTGTCGGATGGAGAAAAACCACTTTATCCTAAGTGTAGACTACACGGAAAAGTCCTGTTAGTCGGACCGGAAGAAATCCGGACCCATGGCTACCTCGTCTTACCTCAGAAGACTTGAAAAGGCGAACCAGATAAGATAAAGCTAAAAACCTGCAAAGGCAAAGGAGAAAATTGTTTGAAAAAGATTAAATTTATAAAAGAAAATTTTTCCAGTTTCAGCGATGTTGTGAAAACATTGCTTTGAAAAAAGTGAGGACTTAGTAGAGGTTATATGGAGGTCAGGACTGGGCTGGTAACTGCGTTTTTAGGGTCGGTTAGAAGTGCGTTAGAATCAGGTCATGTGACCAGATTGCATATTTACAGCATGGGAAGTAAATTAGGTATAACTTGAAGTAAATATATATATATATATATATATGTATATGTATATATATATATATATATATATATATATATAAATATATATATATATATATATATATATATATATATATATATATATATATATATATATATATATATATATATATATATATATATATATATATATATATATATATATATATGTATGTATACATATATATATATATAAATATATATATATATATATATATATATATATATATATATATATATATATATATATATATATATATATATCTATATATATATATACATATACTGTATATATATACAAATATATATATATATATATATTATGTATATATATATATATATATATATATATACATATATACATAAATATATTTATATATATATATATATATATATCCTATAATATATACTGCACAAGTAGAACATCTTATAAAGTAGAATCCTTTAATATATATCTTAATCTCTACATGGTTTCACAGTAAGTTCTGCACCCAGGCTATTGGCACATTTGACTCTGACTGTCGCAGTGCCGTTAAACTTCAACAAACCAAACCTAGGCTACAGTATGGTGCATAAAGTAACTTGTACACATCCCAAACATATCTAGTTCTGCAAGCAAAATAAGGTTCACTTCAAGTTGTCAATGGAACACTCAGTTTGTTGTTTGTTTGATGAGGGCTCAATGGCACCATGACAGGGAGGGTCAAATTGTGCCTGTGAGGTTAGATCATTCCAGAGGTAGGAAGACAAGAAAACAGGGGTGATTGAGAGAAACACGGGAACTAAAAGCCAGAAAGCTGGGATCGAGAGAGGAAGTGCATGGGTGAAGAAAAAAAAAAAAGTGGAGAGAGGGTGGGAGAGGAGAACTAAATATGGTTATAGAGGGAAGCATGATAAAGGAAGGTGATAATTTCATCCAGAGGCTTTTCTGGAAGAGCTCAGCTATTTAATTTGCTGTCTTTAAAAAAAGAAAAAAAAACTTTGATCTTGATTGCTCACCACAGAGTTAAGGTAGAATCTGCCATCGTCAGGACCACTATAAGCTGCAAAATGCTTGCACCCAGCATTGGCCAGTATGTAACGCTCATCATCACCCTGCAGCCCATGCACAAACCTCTTAGCAAGTTCACCAGATAGGTATGGGTCTTCTCCGTAAGTTTCCTGTTGCCATGAAAAGAAAGGAGAAATTGACTTCAATCAAATCACGCTGAAGTTGACTCCTAATAACGAACTAAGATTTCTCCTCTCAGAAAGATATGAAACATTGAGGTTTACATATTAAAGTGTTCCTGTGTTTACCTTATGAACAGATACAATTTTGGGTAGAACTGTCTTTAAATGGCCTCGATAGCACTTATAGATTTTAGGTTATGACAAATGTGCCAAAATGATGTTTTGAACAGCTAAACTTTGTCAATGTAATTCTTTACATTCTTCTCCCAAATTTCAACTATCAGAGGTTGTCATATTGCATTCTACTACTAATTCTAGGTGAAGGTTTATGATATCCAATTTAATGTTCACCATAGATAATTTCTTCTATTCAAAATATTTGGGAAGGACTGAAAAAACAATAAGTTAACATGAGCATTTTTCTAGTTATCACTCTTATGTTGTCACAATTTATGCTAATTAGGTATCTAAATTCTAAAATGCTGTAAATTAAATTGATAATTTATAAACATTTTTGATGGACCTTTTGCTCTTTTTATGGTTTTTGGTATTTTTGTAACCTTTTAAGCTCATGTTGTTACTACCTGTCCATATACAGGACCTTTAATTAAACATATTATGTGTTTAATAAATATAAAATTTGCATTTCTGAAAAACAGGTGGATGGAAATAACTGGTACATGTGCACAAAATGATGTGTTTGTATTAAAAGTATTTATAAAGTTTTAATGGAGTACTTGCATTGTCATGACCCATGCATTAAATTCACGTAATGCATGACCTTCAGTATTTGGTTTAGTCTATTTCTACAACAGGTGAAATTCTTAACAAGGCAAAAAATTGTATGTAAACATTTCTCGTTTTTCATTCTTTTTTGTTGTTTTTTATGCATCATGTTTATATGCGTATCTAACTCACGGTTCAAAGGACTTTGCATTCATTCTACTCTGGTAAAAATCCTTTGACCCGTGCATTAAATACACATATAAACACTCCGCCTCAACATTAATCTTTAATTATAGTCATGATATTTTCTCCAAATGTCTATATTTGTTTATAAAAATAATTTTGCTTACTGACTTGTTATTGATACAAAAAGCTACTTCTAAAACAATTACACAAAGTTTACCACTTTTTTTCTGTGTATGTACCTGTAATTTTTATGAACCCATGTTTCAGAAATGCTTATATTACAAACCTTCAAGCATCTAACTTTCATTGAATGTGTAAAATGTTAATGTCATATTTACTGACGATTAGCTCTATATATCAAAGGATTAACACAAACCTGGTTTCGCCCCCAGAGGGGATGTTTCGCAGTGTTGATGACAGGGCTGAAGCAACTTATCCCAGTGTGGTCACGGTAATTATCCGCTTTCTTATTATTGTTGTATTTGGCTCTGACTTCGAAGCCTGTAGCTCTGGCCACATCAAAAAGCAGATCATGACTGGAATAAATGCGCAGCAAAAGTCATAAAACAATTTTATAACTGTATATCACAAAACATGATAGATTTGTTTTAAGGTTAATTACGCTTTATTTCATATATATTGTGAGCTTTGTCACTGTAGAAAAGTTGAAAGTTTAAATAGTCATATACGGGATTTTCCTACTTAAGGGGTAATAATAATAATAATGAATACTTGTTATGCGCCAGTATCCATCAAAAAAGATGCTCATGGCGCAGTGACACAACAATTAATGCAAAACAATGTGAACAAAAAAGAAATGTTAGTTAAGAATACTGCAAAAAAACAAAACAAACATACATACAAGAACAAATATAAGCTTAAAATTGAACAGAATTAGAACACATGAGGAATGTCTTTAATGATGATTTAAAAGAATTGAGGGAAGGACTAAGTTTGATGTTGTCTGGAAGTCTGTTCCATAAAAAGGGGGCAGCAGAAGAAAATGAACGTTTACCCCATGTTCTAGAAGTACGTGGAATAGCTAATTGAAGTTTGAAATTAGAACGCATGAACTGGCGGGGAGACTTATATGGGATTAAAAGATCAGAAATATATGTGGGAGACCATGCATGAGTAGACTTATACACAAAAACAAGTATTCTAAAAACAATTCTATGATGAATTGGTAGCCAGTGTAAATTCCTTAAAATGGGAGTAATGTGTTCATTTGGTTTACTTAGGGTAACAATCCTGGCAGCAATATTTTGTAAAGCGGGAGAGACGTTTGATTTGATTCGCTGGGAGACCATATAAAAAAAGAGTTACAAATATCAAGGCGGGAAGAGACAAAAGCATGAACTAGTTGTTCAGTGGCAGGCATTGTTAAATATTTTCTGATTGGGAGGAATTCGCCAATACGCAAGTGATGGTAAGGAAATCCTTTGAAACAAATGGACAAATTAATCATAAATATTTCTTATGAATACTTAAAGAATTAGTTCAGTGGTCAGACAGTTTAAAGCTCTCTCTTATCTTTGAAGTAATGACTGGTGTAGTAAGTCTACTATGGAAGGTTGGCGCCCTCATCCTCACATTCTTAATGCACTTGTCAATTGTGTGACTCACCCCTACACCCCCGAGCAAGGTAAGTTATTGCACCAAAATGGGTGGACAAAACATGTACAATGACGTACCCCTCGGTCACCTAAGTGACTGACATTTTTGTGAAATGACTTAACCCAAATCAATCACCTCTGTACAAAGTCAATGGGTCTGAAGTAAATTGACTCATCCCAGAGTCACACTGGTGCTGACAATTTGGTACAATGACACACATGTGAGTCACTAATCATGTCAATGACTCCCCTTTGATTGACATTGCCGGGGAAGTAGGGGTGAGTCATACAACTGACAAGTGCATAACAATTATCTATGCAACTTTTTTATTATTTGAAATATTTTCCTGAAACTTTCTCAGATAGTAAATTATAATTACCCTTACAAGATTCTGTTTTACTGCTTTCCTGACATATCCAATAGTTTTTAAGCCACAAAATATGATGGAACATAAAAACTTGAGGTATAGGAGGCTGTGATATGATCACAACTAGTCTGATTTCAGCCATTTCTTCACAAATAATACCAAACACTAAATTTAAATATCTAGATACAAAGTAAAATATTAAGATTTTGAATGCTTTCTTCACCATTTTGTCTTGTTTTAAAATCCTCTTTCATATAATTCTTTAGGTAATTTTTCAATGACAAGAGTATCAAAATGAAATCTGTGCAATGTGCTTTTTCAAAATTTCTGTTCACTTTTCAGCTGCTTCCTTCTTCAATCTATTTGACAATTATCCTCATTTCCCTGGTAGATTCACTAATAGTATAATATTTCTAACCAAAAGTGAATCAAAATATTTATTAAATATTCCATGCACACACACATGCACACACACACACACACACAAATCAATTTACCAGTAAAACTGATAACACACCTGAAACTTGCAGCCAAGCCTAAAGCTTGTGGGAAACCAGTTGCGTTTCCTGCAGCCACTGCCCCTCGCAGGCACTCATTGTTCCACTGATGTGGACCAATCCCGAGCTCAGGAATGGCTGGAGCTGGTCCATTTGTCTGCCCTCCGCCACGAGCAAGCTGGAGAATCTTCTCATTAATACTCAACCTGAAACAACAATATAATCATTTCACCAATAAAATAATTAAAATGCAGAAGAATTTGATATATATTTTACAAAGACAAAAATGAAAAATTTCAAAGTTTTTTTTCTTTCTTTTCTCCAGGAGCTTCTATTGTATGAATTTACAGTCCTGTCCAAAACTCAACGACTATTCACAGAGATGAAGATTTTATGATTGCAGAAATATTACATAAAGTCACATGAGATAATACCTTGAAATAAGATCTTCTACCCGTTTGTCCCAAGGGAGGGATGTATTTCTAAATGGAAAATCATCTTGCAATGGTGGTAACTTCTGTCTTTGTTCGAAAGGGTCTCTCTTCACAACAGCCAATAAGCTGCTCTCTCTTAGCAAAACTTGAATTTCACTTTTGCTTAAGTGGCTACATGAGACTTGTGCCACTACTGCTGATATTACAACAAGAAAAATGAATACTTTCTGCATGGCTGAATGTAGTGTTCTCCTCTAGATTATATCTGTAAAACAGTAAGAGAAAATTCAACTTTAGGACTATACAAATTATTTACAAAGTGTTAAGATTTCAACAAAGCAGCATGAAACTTTGCATAATCATATCCTCCAGACATACAAATTTAAATTGTTTGAAAGAGAATCTAAATCTGAGCAGATCAGTTTTGAATATAATTTTAATAGAAAATAAATGTTGCTTCTACTAAGTAGGATGGTGATACCCAATTTTGTTCACTTAAGTAACACCTACATAGGAGGATGCATTCATACGCTCAAGGTTGAATAGGCAATGCAGATACTCACTCAAAATATGTCAATCATTTTCTTACGCAAGCATCTTATCTTCTTATTGGTCAGGAAAAATGCTTACGTGCGTATCACATTTTTGTGAAGACGCGCACAGAAAATCTGTAAAACTTTATTTTTGAACAAAAAATGTGTCTCCTTGATTAAACTTTTAGGAAAGCAATTGAGTTATTACAATATTTACAATGTGTAAAACCAATTCAAGTTTCTGTGTGCTGATTTTCATGTTAAAATATGGAAGTCTTCATACAGAAAATTAATTTGCCCAGGAATTTTTATGAAAACACACGTTGAAGCCCATTAACTTTGCTTAAGCCTTAAGCATGTAAAAATTGTATGCATGTAACGTTAATCATTTATAACTCTAAATCAGAGATGCAGAGCGAATGAGTTGAAGTATGAAGATTCGTACTACCACCACCTAAAAACTGTCACCAACCTCCCTGTACTGTAGCCTACACTTATTTTCTGGAATTGTCAATTCTAAAATGTTTAACTTAGAATAGAAAGAAGCAAAAATCAACAAACTTAAAATTAAGGTCCAAATTTTTCCTATGTAGCCTTATTCTAGTCTATTAAAATACTATTAGTGGCCTACTCCTATGATTGGAATCTTAAGTCTGAATAATGTCTGACTGTAGTCTAGTGCCAGTGGTAAAGTTTATTGTGTACTGCTGAGTGCTACGGTAAACTGATTGTTAGAAATTTCAATTTCAGAAAGATTTCATGATGTAATTTTAATACAAAACAAGTGCAAAATATAACCAACCTTATTAAATTCAGAATCACACGCTGTTTATTGTTACCAATAATGTACACTATTTCTCGCAGTTCCTCTGCAAACCAAAAGCCACAAAATTAATCTTTAACTTTAACTTCCTACACTAACTATACTGTATAGGTTACGTTAGTGTTATGGTCATGTCATGTGCTCGATTATCGAGGGAACGTATATTTACTTAAGGTAGCACAAAACTAATTATTTGCCACATTGCAGCCTTTGAAGAAAAAGTCAAGTTCGGGGTCCTTTTTGTACCAGAATGTTATAGATTTAGGATCTTTTGTGATGTTTTCCAAAAAGTACCATCTGATATCTCTCGGATGAGGGTACTTTCAATAGGTTTTTACCAGAGGTTTTGGCCCTTTTTGGGGGGCTGAAGTGAAGAGGTGTTATACACCCTCACCAAATCACTAAAATTTGGGTATGGGTTTAAGATAAAATAGTTCCCCATGAAAGTTTTACTGAATAAAATCTCATCAAGTTTGGATATGCATAGTCAAGACCTGTCTTTTCTCTACCACTACTGATATTTTCAATTTCTCAACTTTCTGTCCCATGACATGGAACTTCTCGAAAATATTTTTATTAGCCTTTCTCTGAGGGTTCTCATTTTTTAAATGGCGGAGTGATACTAGAAGGAATAGTCAACCCTATGAATAAGATTTGCCGTGGTGAGCCTGACGTGTGGAAAGGGGCCCTGAGAGGGAGGGAGGGCCCTGAGAGGGAGGGAGGGCCCCGGGACGGAGGGAGGGCCCCGGGACGTGAGAAGGGCCCGGGACGGAGGGAGGGCCCCGGGACGGAGGGTGGGGCCCGCGATGGAGGGAGGGACCCGGGATGGAGGGAGGGGCCCAGAACGGAGAAAATTACCATATTCGGAAAAAGTGGGATAAATGCCCAACCGCTGCTACCCCAAATTCCGCCTATGGTCAACCCATTCAAAAACGCCAATACAGTTTTAATATCATTGTTGATTTTTTCAGAGCTATGCTGTACAGGCCTCTTATTCCACTCTGCCTCAACTTGACCTTCTAGAACCTGCTCTTTATACTCTTCCAAATTCCTGGATTTGACGGAATGTCATCATTGCATCATTGGCCTGCATATTTAGGTCTCCAACCCCGAGTCATTATGACTGGTTGTAAAATATAAGATTTACCTTAAATTAAACTATTTCCAGAGAGGATTTTTTTAGGAAAGTGTATCCAATAATAAAGTTAATCCCAATAATAGGCCTCTAAGTCCCTTTAAAGGATTAGTTAAGTGGTCAGGAAAGTCTATCTTATATGTAAGAGGCTTCAAAAGAAACAAAGTTTAAAGTCTGGTACCGTTAGTGTAGAAACGACTGAAATCAGACTAGTTGTGATGTCATAGCCTCAGATTCCTCAAAGTCTTTATGTATTCTATAATATTATGTCCTGCAATTCTGTGGCTTAAAAACCATGGGATATGTATGAAAAAAAAAAGTAGTAAAATTGAATCTATGAAGGGTGTTTATAATATACCACCTGAAGAAAACTTGAGGCTAAATAATTTAAATAACAAAAAAATTTCAACAAACTTTCTTTTAAATACATAAAGACTTTGAGGAATGTCAGGCTGTGACATAATAACTAGTCTGATTTCAGTCGTTTCTACAGAAATGATACCAAACTTTAAAATTGAATTTCTCCTTAATGGAATTTTTTTTTGAATGCCTTCTTCACCATTTTGTTTCCTTGAAGACTTCTTTCAAAAAAATAAACATGCTTAACCCCTGAACTAAGCCTTTATATGATATAATTTATCCAAAAGAGTTGATACATCTTACTCTTTTGTTGAAGCGGGAGGTCATTATTGTGTGATTCAATGTCCCTCGATTATGCTCGTTCTTGGATATTTCGCATGGAAACAAGTTTTCGTCCAATCAGATACTTTTATTCACTTTTTCCCGCTCCCAAACTTTTAGACAAAGATATTGACGGGAATGGTGGTGACGAAATAAGTTAGGCAGAGAGAAGAGAAGGAGTTCAGGTTTTGAAGTGGAAGACGTGTTTGTGTGTAATTTAACCATATGTGATTTTGGACCCATACGGTGGATTATATTTTGGATGATAGTTTGAATTTACAGTGATGGAGAAGTTATAATTAAATGTCAGACGGACTGCATAATTGCAAAGCGAGCCATTTTTGTGTTTTATTTATTATCTGGAACGGTTTTGCCGACAATTTCACAAGTTTTCCCGAATGTGTGATTTCTTCCAGGTTGGATGCAGATACAAATTGGTAATTTATTAAGATAAAATTGGTAAAACTGAAGGAATTAAATTTGTTAAAATGTTTGGACTATTTGCTAGAATTTGGCGGTTTGGTAGTATCACCTGAAAATTGAAGAAAATATCCCGAATATCTAAATATGAAGGAAATTTCCCCAAAATGAAGACAATCTTTTTAAGTGTATGCTTTTCCCAGTGGAGATGTCAAATAAAAAAAAAGTTCTAAAACACAATTGGTAACATTGAAGGGAAAATTTGGTAAAATTATTGAAATTTTGGCAACATTTCCCGAAAATTGCAGAAAGGTTTGAGCAGAAAAACTTGTAACTCGGGAAAATAGGGATGTCGCATGCCTCGCACCCCCTCCCTTCCCCCTCCCACACACAAAGCCCGGCATCTACGGTAAGTTGTAACCACTTCCGAATCGGAGAAGTCTTAACATACAAAGCTTGTGAAAATAAATTTACAAAACACTGCAAAATAGTCACTTGCTTCTTCGGATCTACGATTTATATTTTGTTAAGAATACAATTTTTTCCGACAAAGGATTATTCTTCCGACGAAACTCTTATATCATAAAACGGAAAATCTACCGTTATATATTAACCTTTATATGTTTTGAAATTTTCACAGTTATTAGGAATCATGGTTCTCAATTTATCGATTTCTGCCATGGATGGTAAATGTAATTCCCGCGTATTCAAATCTGTTATTGGAAGATTACGGTCTCAGACTACATTAACATTATCATGTAAATTTAGGCATGTCAAAATTAATAGCAAATAGAAACTTCTTTCATGCTATTTTTTTTTTAATTACTGTCGGACTTCCTTAATGTGGAGTACTGACGCCAATTAAATTCTAGTAGCCAGACGTACAACAACTGCCAGTCTCGTGTGCAAAGCACAACATATTTTATGTTTTTCATTTTGAATTACAGATTGGAAAATTTATCTTGACCTTGACCAAGGCGTCGGCACGGGTGTGTGGGCACACTGCCTTGCCATCTAGTTCGTGATGTCTTTCCACGCCTCTCGGTCATTTGCAATCTCCCTAGTGATGTGTTGTGGATGACGCTATAAGGTCTTATCTGATGCAATCCATGCATCGTTCAGTTTTGCAGGCGGCGCAACCCTCCTCTTGGACGAGTTCCTTGGACCCTTGCTTCCAGTGATTTTTTAACATGCTAACTGGGCGACCATTTGGTCGCCCAGTGAGAAATTTTGGTCGTCCAGTGAAAAAAATTCTGATGCACTGGGAAACCATAATTTTTGCCTTGGTTTAGCAAAAAGGCTGCTACCATATAGTCGTAGAATATATATATATATATATATATACATATATATATATATATATATATATATATATATATATATATATATATATATATATATATATATATATATATATATATATATATATATATATATATATATATATATATATATATATATATATATATATATATATATATATATATATATATATATATATATATATATATATATATATATATATATATATATATATTCATTCAGTCATTCATTCATTCATGTTCATTTGTAGTAGGCGCCTTTTCCATAGGATACAAAGCAATATACAATATATTTATATATTAATATACAATATATTTATATATATAAATAAATATATATATATATATATATATATATATATATATATATATATATATATATATATATATATATATATATATATATATATATATATATATATATATATATATATATATATATATATATATATATATATATATATATATATATATATATATATATATATATATATATATATATATATATATATATTCATTCAGTCATTCATTCATTCATGTTCATTTGTAGTAAGCGCCTTTTCCATAGGATACAAAGCGCCCAGAATGCTACCCCAAAGTTTAGTAAGTAATACATGATTAAAAAAGAAAAGTCTTGAGACGTGTTTTGAACTGTCCAAGTGAACTGGCATGGCGAATGTGTGAAGGCAAAGAGTTCCAAACATGGGGTGCTGCAGCTGAAAAAGCCCTAGAACCAGCTTTGGTGTTAGTTCTGGGTTCAGTCAGAAAGTTTTCAGAAGAGGAGCGAAGGGATCGTGCTGGTGTATAAAGTTTCAGACTGTTGGATACCGGTATATATTCAGGTGATTGATGTGTCAGGGATTTGTAGACAATAAGACATGTTTTGTATAAAATTCGCTGTGACACAGGGAGCCAATGCAATTTGTTGAGCAAGGGTGAGGCATGATCACGACGACGTTTCCTGAAGATAAGCTTAGCAGCTTTATTTTGGAGTTTCTGTAGGCGATTTACATTTTTCATGGTAATACCATTCAAAAGGGAATTACAGTAGTCCAAACGTGATAGGATGAGTGATCGAACAACATAATGACAGGTTTCAACGTCAATGTACCGACGAATCTTGCCAATGTTTCTAATGTGATAATTAATTGTTTTACTAAGTTGTGTCACATGGTTGTCCATTGACATTCTATTATCGAAAGCAACTCCCAGATTTTTAACTGAAGTGACTGGTGAGATGCAAGTATTGCCAAATACAAACTTGAGGTTCTCAAGGGCTTTACTAGCATTTAATGAAGAGATTATGATACACTCTGTTTTGTCCTCATTAAGTTTAAGTTTGTTTGCAATCATCCACTGTTGGATAATTTGCACACAGGAGGTCAGTTTGAATAAAGCACATTCAGCATCGAGTGGAACTTTAGGGTTAAAGGCTAAGAAAATCTGTATATCATCAGCATATATGTGATACTCGATCTTGTGCTTCCGCAATATGTCAGCTTTTGGGATAGTATAAAGTGTGAATGACAAAGGTCCTAAAACAGAGCCTTGTGGGGTCCCATATTCAAGATTTACAGTGTTGGAGTCAGCTCCATGAACATGGACATGGTTAGTCCGACAATTAAAATATGATGATAGCCAATCCAAAGCGTTGCCAGAAATGCCAAAGCTATGCTCAAAACGACGAAGCATGATTTGGTGGTCTAGCGTATCAAACGCGGCAGACAGATCCAACATAGGAAATAAAATAGCTTTCTGCTGGTCGAGCGATTGAAGAACATAATCTTGCACATGTAGTAGGGCAGACTCAGTACTGTGTGAAGTTCGGTAGGCCGATTGTAGTGGCTCAAAAGTTTGTGTTTGTTGATGTGTTCAGTGAGTCTACTGGTTACAACTTTTTCAATATATTTTGAAACTGTAGCAATGTTTGAGACTGGGAGGTAGTTTTGAGTTCATTTTGTCCAAAGATTGTTTTTGATGATGGGAGTTACAATTGCATGTCCATAGGCTTTCGGAAAATACCATGTTCCAAGGAAGCATTCACAACTTCTGTAAGTTTCAGGAGGATAGTTTTCACATGTTGTTTCAACAGCCATGTTGGAATCATATCAAGAGCACATGTCTTGGAAGGTGACTTCGCGATTATATTCATAAGTTCATCTTCAGTGACAGGCTGGAAATCAGAAAGAAGTGAACAATTGAAAGGAAACCTTCTTTCTATCAGAATAGATGGTATATATATATATACCATACATATAGATGGTGTATATATATGTATATATATATATATATATATATTCGATTTCTACCATGGATGGAAATTGTAATTTTGAATTTGGAACGTTTATCGTTATTTCCATTAATCTGTGGCAGCTTTAGAAATCGAAATATTTCTCCTTGAGTGTAAACATATAAATTTCTAACACAAAAAACCTTATAAATTGCTGGAAATTCCCAGACCTTCTGGAAGATTACCCCCACTAGATCCTTTTGGATCTTTTATGTATACAGAATAAACACATTGGAAAAAAACCACATTATTTTTTTTGAAATGCGGGTAAAAATTCCCATCAACTAAACAAGGAGTGTCTGAATATTAAGCTTAAAGGATGACATAAAGTCTGCTATAATCCTTATTTCAAATGATAGAATTAACAATAACAATTTTTTCTGACCAAGTTTCTTACCCCCTAATTAAGTAATCTAAGACAATTTTGATAATTATTAAAACTTTAATTCTACTACTAAATAGTACTTACTATGGGAGCCGCCATTTTGATTTCAAAACATGCAAATTATGATGTCATTAGCCCAGCAGAATGTTGGACTGCTTTGTATTTATTTATAATCTACCTCAGATTTCTAGGTTATGAGAAAAACTATTTCTTATGTACGGGTCAAGGAATTTTTCGTGTACACATGAAATTAACAAAACATGCTGTTTGAACTTTGTGGCACATCATTTTGGAATAAAAACTTTAATCACATTTATAAAGAAATACTTTAAATTCCTTATGTCCCTGTTGAGAAATTAATGTCATCATGCACAACATTTCAGCACAGAATTGAACAAAATTCAGCCTCTATGTGTCAACTTCAAACATGAATAACTTGAGATAGAAATAAGATTTTGACTTGCTGTTTTTGGTAGTTGGTTAAGATTTGTATCAGCTATCATATGAGATAATGATTGTATTAGATTTTATGTCTCCTTTAAACTGAATTTGCAATTTGAAAGAAGAAACAAAAATCACCTGTCACAAAAACAGAATACACCAAATAATAAAGGTACTGCAGTATCGAGATTCAGAAAATATCTTTGAAGTATTTGCATTATTATGACCCAACAATGATTATTGGGTTTATTTCATTTTCAAAACAGGTAAAACAAAAATAATAAAGCGATCAAATGTATGTAAACATTTCTCGTTTTGTATTCTTTTTAGTTGTTTTTATTCATTTGAAACAATCTAACACGAAAATTGAATAATGAGATGAATGTTTTGGCATCGTTTTTATGTGTATTTAATGCACGGTTCAAGGGACTTTCGACTTGGGAATAAAGTGGGGCCAGCATTCCACTCGTGTCAAAGTCCTTTGCCCTGTGCATTGAATACTCCGCTTCAACATTAATTTCTAATTAATGCACCCGTCATGACAATGCAAATACAAAAGCAATATTATAATGTATAAGATATCACTCTGGGCGCGCCCGCATCATGTCTGTACAATTAATCCATGGCTTTAAACATTGTGACACAGCATAAAAAAAGAAAAGGCAAGGGAACGTCTGTATGGCTTCATTGAATTGGTGTACCTATATACAGAATCACAGTATTCATGATGTCTGTGATGTCCCCATGCATTCCAAATATATAACGCGCTGTACCACGTGCAAATGCTTTTGTTATGCACACTTTCGATCATCTTTGTACCATAAACACAATAATTCGTGATTTTGTGGAGAATTCCATGCACTATATTGTCAGATTATGTGAAGTGTTATTTTGCTAAAACTAGAAATCTCTAAATAACAGATTTCTGGTTAACTGGTTAAACTGAGTTTTCGAATTTGTAGAAATGTCTGTATTGCACGATTCCAGGAAAACACCAAGGACCTACTACCTTCCTTGACTAGAAAGGGGTGGGGGTGCATTGCTTTAGCCAATGGAAAATTGTTCAATTCGAGGTGAAATTGATTCATGAATTCCTAATAAAACAAAAATGAAGGACCGTCGATTCGCAAAAATAGGTATGTTTTAGATCATGAGTAAAGTATGATCCCAACTTGGTGTATTTCATGCATGTTTTTGACCCCCGGATAAAAACGTAAAAACAATCTAGAGCTACGTCACTGTTGTTTGCAAAACTCTCGTTGATTTCGATTAAGTTGAAAACTACGAGCTTTTGGACCCAGGCCACTTAGTAGCCCAGAGAGCACCATCTGTTACACCACATGTTTTTGGAAAGCGGATCTAAACGCAATTTGAAACCTTGAGAACTCCCTTCGTCCTCTACTTCATCTACAGGCTATTCCAGCAACTTTACCGTTCTCCCCGACTGAGGCTCTTCCCTCAACTTCCACCCTCCCCAACATATGCTGCTCCTTCAACTTTCCACCCTCCCAGACAAGTTGTTCCCTCAACTTTCCATCCAACCCTGACTGAGGCTGTTCTCGCAACTTTACATCCTCTCTGTGGATGAGGCTGATCGCACCTTTTCACCCTTCCTTATCATAATGTTACTTCTACATTATACAGATATATACTTCTAAACAAAGTACAAAAGAGGGTATTCTAGCTTGGTGATGAGGCTGATCGCACCTTTTCACCCTTCCTTATCATAATGTTACTACATTATACAGATATATACTTCTAAACAAATTACAAAAGAGGGTATTCTAGCTTGGTGAAATGTCGAAATATATTGGACCGCGCAAGGCTAGAGATGAATTATCAAGCATTCTCACGGTGGACAGTATGTGATCGCGATTTTAATTAAATTACACCCTCTATTTTCAATTACTAACATTCTAAATAACTAAATCCTGATTCATGTCATAATGCATCCGTTTGGAAAAAAATACTCAGTTGATTGTCTTGACTTTGATGCATAAATACTGGGCGGCTCTTGAAAGAACTGCTATTCCACTTTTAAGGGGTAAACCAGCTGACAACCGACTGGATTCATGTCATATTGTAACAATTTTAGGGGCTGACAACCGACTGGGTAACAAGCCTGGTCCAACGTTCATTTTCTTAAAAGAGTAATTTTGTAATTATGAACAAGTTTACTTGTATTTTACATGATCCTTCCTTGTGGGAAGTTGGCTGTTTAGGTCACTTTGAGGTTGAAGTAAATAAATATTCAGAAAATTATTCTTTTTTAACATGAAAAAACGCATGTTAAAATATCGGCTTTACTCCGCTGTTGTGGCGGTATCTTTGTTTCTTGATATATTTGCTTCGGTTTAAAATTCCCGCATATCCAAATCTGTTATAGGAAGAATACGGTCTCAGACTATATTAACATTTTCAGTGAATTTAAGAATGTCAAAATTGATAGCAAATATAAACTTCTTTCATGCTATTTTTTTAATCACTTTCGGACTCCTTAATGTGGAGTACTGACGCCAATTAGATTCAAGCAACCAGACGCTGACTACAACAACTGCCAGTCTCGTGTGCAAAACACAACATAATTTATGTCTATCATTTTGAATTACAGATTGGAAACTTATCTTGATCTTGACCAAGACGTCGGCACGGGTGTGTGAGTACACTGCCTTGCCATCTAGATTATGACGTCTTTCCACGCCTCTTGGTCATTTACCAATCTCCCAAGTGATGTATTGTGCATGGCCCTATAAGGTCTTGTCTGATGCAATCCATGCATCGTTTTGCAGGCGGCGCAACCCTTCCTCTTGGACGAGTTCCTTGGACCCTTGCTTCCAGTGATTTTTTTAACATGCTAACTGGGCGACCATTTGGTCGCCCAGTGAGAAATTTTGGTCGTTCAGTGAAAAAATTCTGATGCACTGGGCAACCAGGATTTTTGCCCTGTGTTTAGCAAAATGGCTTCTCCCATACAGTCGTAGAATAGTATAAATATATATATATATATATATATATATATATATATATATATATATATATATATATATATATATATATATATATATATATATATATATATATATATATATATATATATATATATATATATATATATATATATATATATATATATATATATATATATATATATATATATATATATATATATATATATTTATATATGTATATATATATATAAATATATATATATATATATATATATATAAATATATATATATATATATATATATATATATATAGAGAGAGAGAGAGAGATATATATATAGAGATATATATATATATATATTTATGTATATATATATATATATATATATATATATATATATATATATATATATATATATATATATATATATATATATATATATATATATATATATATATATATATATATATATATATATGTATATATATATATATATATATATATATATATATATATATATATATATATATATATATATATATATATATATATATATATATATATATATATATATATATATATATATATATATATATATATATATATATATATATATATATATATATATATATATATATATATATATATATATATATATATATATATGGAGCCTATGGGTTTAGCTTAGCTGATTACAGTTCCCCCAAATGAAAATATGCAGTGACCATCTACTTGTTGTATTGATTACTCCCTTATTACATTTCAAATACCCTAAAACATGGCCACCGTGCCAAAATCCCCTTGATGTTTTATAAATTCCCCTTGAAGCCAGGGGTTTGTCTATAACTACGGCGAGATATTTAAAAGCCCTAGCTGAAATCCCTATTTAGATTCATTATGATACTGAGAGGTGGCGCAGGACCATGAACACAAAACGTTCAAAAACGTTCTTAATAATTTTCTACTTGAAAACAAATCGGTAAAATTAAATGAACAGAACCACAATTTCTCTTCATCGTTTGTGCAAATTCTATTATCTTCATAATCCACACGGTATTATGCAAATGTTATCTATTGTACTGTATGCAACCGACATTCTTCCCAGGCTTATCCTACTACAATGTATTCGTATTGTATGTATGTTGCTTATTTTATCGATCAATTATAATTCACACTTGTTTTGCCCTTATAGTATATGGCAGAGGTTTCTTTTTGTTCTCTTAATGTCTGGCGTTTGAGAGATGTGAAAAGACGTTTGTATCCGTTTTACGTGTATTAGAACTTTTTTATAAGTCATCTGGTTTAAGGCCTAATTTGAATAAATCTTGCCTTTTCCCACTAGGACCTTCTAGTCACTTACTTCCAGACTATATTGACATTTTGATTTCCCGATTATAACTGGCCCGATTAAATATCTTGGTATTTTTTAGTCTTAACTACCTGCCGAAACTCTCTAGAGTTAAAGATAAGTTGCGGATGTGGTCCCAGCGGAATCTTTCCCCTCTGGGAAAAATTACCGTTATAAAAGTTTCAGCCTTTTCCCACTTATTTTACGTTGCGTCGATCTTGCCAAATCCACCTCGTGGGTTTTATAAGGCTGTAAGGAGCTTGATTGTGTTTTGTATAATTTTATCTGGAATGGGAAACCCGACAAAATAAAACGTCGTGTTCTTATTAATTCAACTGAGTCTGGAGGTCTTAACATGGTACACATCGAGTCTTTTTTAATGCTTTAAAGATTGCATGGTTAAAACGTTACTTGGTTCGATACAATTCATCTTGGTCTTTTTTTTTTTTTATCTACCTCTCGTCGAAGGGAAATATTTTCCTTTTTAAGTGTAATCAAATGCCAGGTGATGTAACATTTAGAATAAATTCATTAACGATGTCTGTCGGGCATGGGCTTATCTTAATTGCAATGACCAGAGTTTTTTTTCTAACGAGATAATTTGGAATAATACTTATATCCGTATTAACAACAAATCCATTTTCATTTCTACCTTGCTGGCAAAAAATTGTGCTAGAGTTTGTGATTTGTTAGCTGTTGATGGTAACTTTTAGACTATGAAGATTTTTGCCAAAAGTGTTATGTTTTCTCTGTGCCATTTACTACGTATTATGGTATTACTAGGGCGATTCCTAAAGAATGGATAAGCTCTCGTGCAAACACGGATGTTGATACTAGCATCACTCCGCCTGAATTATTAGTTCTAAAAATTGGTAAAATAAAGGTAACAAGATTTTTGTGTATAAGATTCTCAGTCGTTTAAGTCTAAATTCAATCGCTTAGCGGAAATGGTTAATTGATTTTCAGGATAAAGTTTTAAATTGGAATTCTATTTACCGTTCTTGTCATGTTTCTGTCATGGATACCAACAACCAAGGTGAGGTATTCCCGGTACAAATTCCTTAACCGCTTCATTGCCACAAATCAGTATTTGTGTAAAGTGGGAATTTGTAACGATTCTCTGTGTAGCTTATGTCATTCTGAAATTGAGACAATGATGCATCTTTTTTGGAGCTGCCATTTTACACATTCCTTCTGGGTGTGTTTGCAAAACTTCCGCGGTGTAGCAGTTTGCCACTTACATACGAGACTATTTGCTTCAGCGATATAAGTGGTAGAGAAAGTTTATCTGAACTTTGTTATTTTTAATGCTAAGCTTTTTATTTTTTCTTGTAAATTTGATAAAAATATTCCTGTTGTTAGAAACTTCATTTCGAGGTTGAGTCACCTCTTAAAGGTCGAGAAGTATATTTATGTTAAAAACGATCGGTTAACCACTTTTTTGAGAAAGCTTGACTCACTTCCCAAATTAAGAGATCTTCGTTTTGAGATTTAACCTTTTTTTCATTTCTTATAATTAATCCACTTGGTTTTAGTTGTTGCTTTGCGCTATTGATTGTTTAATACGTTATTCTATTTTAAAATGTGTTCTTTAATTTTGTCTTCTTTTCTTTAACTTATCCCTTCCTTTTCTTCCCTTTTCCTGTTTTTTCTGAGAAACTTATTTTTGCATATGTTGTTATCATTGTAGATAGTGTTCCTGAATCTATTGTGATTTTCATCATGTTTCTGATATCATAATGATACTACTGAAGGAGCACCGCTAGATTTCAGAGTACCAGGTTGTTGTTTTTTTTTTTTTTTTTTAAACGCGGAAAATGCAAAAAAAAATAAAAAAAAGTTTGTGCAAGGGGTACAAGGGGCTCTAAATCAAAGTACTGACTCAATATTGACTTTCAGGGTGGGTCTCGCACTCACAGTGTAAGATATGTTCTTTTTCAAAGAGTCATTGCAAATCAAAAAGAAAATTACAAAACTGTTTCATCTATCGGAATTACATCCATGCAGGTGCGTTTGTGGAATTGGAAGGAAGGTGGGGCATGACGGGATGTAAAATAATGACATTTACCGACGACATCAAATTTATATATATCTCATTTGGGAAAAATGCTTTCCTGGGAGGATTTTACTTCCCGATTTGGAAGAAAAATTGAGAAATTATTAACATAAAGTTGACAAGAATTCATTTGGTAAAACTAAAGGAAAAGGTGTTAAAATTGTTGGGAACTTTTGAAGAATTTGGCAAAATTTCTTTAAAATTGAAGGAAAATTCCCGTAAATTGACAACAAATTTCCAAAAATTGACAAAATATTCCCCAAAATAAAGAAAACCTGATGAGAGGAATTTACATCGGTTGCATGTTTTCCCCGAGGTTGGGAAGTCAAATTGGAAGGGAAAAAAGAGGAAATTTTAAAAGAAATTTGAAACAAATTGACAACAAATTTATGACACTTAAGGAAATTTTCCGAAAATTTAGAAAAAATCAAAGGAAAATTGGTACCTCAGAGGATTTCTTCTCGGTTGTATGCTTTCTTCCCGATTAGGATGGAAAGAAAATTTGGCAACATTTCCCAAAAATTGCAGTTTTGGGGTAGCTGGTTAGCAGTATCAATGAAAAAGTGTGATTTGCGCGCTTCTTATCCTTAAGACTGTCTGAGTGCAGGACAGCTATTTCGGGTACGACAGCGCCTAAGTTAATTTGCGTAACTTGCTGTCTGACTTAAACAGGTACACTATTTGTTAATGGATATATTACCCAGAGACACGGCAAATTTTACCGAGGCACATTGTCCTTTAGCCCTCTCTTTGATTTTGTTCAGAAACAGCCCGACTCTATTGCTCTAGCTCTAGACTTATGTAGATATCAACCATAATTTAAATGAAAGTGGGAGCTTTAAATAAAAAGAGATTAAGTGCGGAGGAATATGCGGTCTGAAAGGGATAGGGGGGCCTTGATCTATCAATCAATTGTGATTTTTCAGATTTTTGTTTCACCAGACCGATCCAAATGGATTGACGTTATAGATCATTCTTATAGATTATCGAAAGAATTAAAACATGAATTAAGTCTTTGTTAGTTTGTTAATATGTTCAAGAAATGTCACCAGAAGATATACAAAAAATGATATTGCACGGATATTAGGTGGATATTTCTGATAATGGTAGTTAAGTTAAGTCTTCGGCTGTTCGGTCTTAATCCTCAAACTAAACCTAAATCATTATTACGTTTTTTGTATTCTGAGATTAACTTAAATTACTTTAATTTTCTTTAACTCTTAGAAATTTTTTGAAACTGATGTTAAAGCTTTATTTGAGCATATTAAAAACTAATGCCAGATACGTATGAAACGTCATCTTTAAGAAAGATCCTAGGCAAGATCAGAGGTGTAGGAAGATTTCGAAATGTGTGTGTGTGTGTGTGGGGGGGGGGGGGAAGGGAGGGGGAAGGCAACAGTGGCGTAACCAGCATTAAAAAAAAAGTACAGAATGAGGCAGTGCGAGAAGGTCCTAGACCCCATCACAAGAACACTTCTTAGGGCAATTTTGTTTTGTAAAAGCAAAAAAGATATAAAAACAAAGTTTATCCCCATTTTTTTTAATACGCCCCCATTTACCACGACCTATTAGGGGTTACTTTCCAAGTCATATGCATATATCCGCCCCACATAATAAAGAAAAGTAAAAGGGGCACTTCACATTTTTAGATAGGGCACTTTTCCAATGGGGACACATATTCCCCCGTACATGGGACTAACAAAAGTCGCCAGTTTCCTACTATTGGGTCAGTAATTGGAAGTACTTTTCATTTTCAAAAGGGGCACTTTTGTTATTTCTCAGAAATGTGAAGGGAATGTTCTCCCCGGACCCCAGCTCCTACACCTATGAGCAAGAACCCTATATATCCCATTTGAATTGCAAGCAGAACATTTGCACTGGTAAATTGCGTTTTTATATTATCTGCTACATCAAATTTGTTGCCGCTATAATCGTTAAATCTTTTTCAAGTTTAGGGAAATCTTCACCAATTGCCGCGAGATTTACTTCATTTTCGGGAAAAATTTAAACATTTTGGGAAACTTTTCTTCATCTTCCGGGAATTTTCTGGAAATGTTGCCACATTTTACTCAAATTTCCAATAGGCCTACAATTGTATGAAAATCTTCCACCACCCATAGTTTTAACACATGAGAAACTGATTTATTTTCATTATATGTTTGTTGGGACAACAATCAAGGCTGCCTACTCTCCCATTTCAAATATTTTCCTACGCCGTCTTTGAAATCGGTATGTGTAGTGGCGTAGCAAAATGGGACGAGGAGGTCATTCTCTAAAATCCGTCGGTTGAGATTTGTACATGACGGCACTTTTTGTCGGTTCACTAGTTCCATTACGTCTATACTTGCCTGCACCCCCCTCCTCCCTTCTCCCCCTCCCCTCCTCTCAATATATACATTCTTGTTACGTCATTACGTATATGTGTATGGGTACCGCGGCAGTTATGACAACTTTTAAGTTTGTGGAGTTGTGTAGGAATAGGCTGCAAGATTACCGAAGACTTGAAGACTAGTGAGGATGGCCACGGAAATGTGGCTTATCATATCATAATGGAGAATAGTAAGAAGGGGCCCCGGCAATGTGGAGGCCAAAGACAGCGGCCTGCAGGGGGTGGATATAGAGAGGGCGAGAGAACTTGGCACCTGACCTTTTATCGATGATACTTTTTTTACCATGAGACCATTCTTAGTCACGGTTTATGAAGATTTGCTTCAATTTTCCTAAAATTTCATGTTTGGGAAATTTCTTTCCATGTATAAAAAATTTTCTTCAATTTTGAGAAATTTCCTTCAGTGTTTGCTTCCGGGGCTTCACCCTTTGGGATCATACCAGGGTTTTTTCCAAGGTTTGATACAATTTTCTGCTGTCAAAATCCCAAGAAACGTATGTTTCCGGGGGCTTTGCCCCTTGCGGTCATACCAGGGTCCCTATTTGGCTACATGTCCATAGTGGGCTATGTGCCCCTAGTGGGCTACGTTCCCTAGTGGGCTACGTACCCCTAGTGGGTTACATACCCCTAGTGGGTTACGTACCTCTAGAGGGCAAGGTGCCGCAAGTGGATTGCCCCTGGTGGACTACGTGCCCCTATTGCACTACGTGCGCCTAGTGGGCTACGGTGCCCCTAGATTTGACACAACTTGAAGCATTTTATGCTACCAATATCGCGGGGCTTTCGAAGCCCTGAATTTGATACAAGTCTAAGCAATTTTCCGTTATTAAATCACAAGAAGCGCAGGGCTGCCGGAGGCTTCGCCCTTAGGTTTGACACAATTTTAAACAATTTTCTGCTGTCAGAATCCCGAGAAACGTTTCGCTTCCGGAGACGTTGCCCCCTGGAGTCACACCAGGGTTTCACCTCAAGATTGGACACAATTTTAAGCAATTTTCTGATATCAAAATCACTAAGCTTCCGTGACTTCGCCCCTGGCAGCCTGGAAATCTAGCTACGAGGACTTCGAATCTGAACTTGACATAATATTAAGAAATTTTCTACTATGCGAGAAATGTAATGCTTCCGGAGGCTTCGCCAATAGATTTGACATCATTTTATGCAATTTTGGCTACCGAAATCACCAAAAGCACAGACTGGCAGTTTCCGATTTGACACAAGTTTAAGCAATTTCTGCTATCAAAATCACGAGCAACGTATACGGTTTCCAGGTTTTCAAAATCACTTGAAACCGTTCCGGGGGCTTCAGCCCTAGAATCCCCATGAGCGGCTTCGCACTTCAGCAATTTCCTAAACATGCCATCTAAACGGTGCATGCAAATTTAGATCTATGTGCCCAACGTTTTACTATTATGAACATTTTTTTTTGGGGGGGGCGCTAAAATGCCATTGCTCCCCCCCCCCCTCAGTGAAACCGTGGGCCCACCACGCCAGTGCTCCCCGCATAAGACTGTAACCTTGTCTCAATATGTTCCATTAATCATGAAAATCTGCTCATAAAACATGCTATCACATCATACCTGGTTTGGTTTGGTTTTCCCCCTCCTCCTGACATTTTATCCAGGCTCCGCCCCTCGCCCAGTACCGAGTATATCTCCCTTCTCATTTATTTGATTTGCAACAAACTTTCCAATCGTATAATTATTTCACCATTTAAATTTTTCTTTCCAAGAAATATTACGATATCTACGATTATTAATCTTATACAATAAACATATTTTTATGAATTCAAATTTGAATCGACGTTGTGTAAAAAAAAATGGGTTTCCCTCGTCGTCTTATCTAATGGTAAAATACCTCCAAAAATGGCTCGTTCCACAAAGTAAAAAAATTACCTAAATTTATATTTTTTAAAATCCTTTATTACACTATTTGCTAGATATATAATTTATTTAGTAGTTATAATATATTTGATATAATTAGAAATACAACACAATATAAATAAAAACTATCTGTGTATAGAAATAATAATACTTTATGAAATGTGACGG
>JAIGNY010000954.1:5000-37773 GCA_020152595.1 Chiridota heheva | reverse complement strand
CCTCATACTCACTTGATGCAGACATATTCTTTGTGGTTTAGCCAACTCTGGACATGTGTCTGAAAATTTGTTCCATGTCCTCTCCCGCAGTACTTCTGGCATTCTCTTGGTTGTCACCAGACCAAACAACCTGCAACCATAAGAAAGAAAGTATGCATATATTGTAGGTCTTTAAGTTTAGTGACTACCACTTAAATACATCATGTATATGCAAACAAATTGAAGATAATCATACCTGGCAGTTCCAAGCATGAGCTTTGGCATGCATCACTGATAGAGCTGGTCTGACTTTATCCACAGCGTCCCTGAAAATAGTGTGCCTCTTGGCGACCTTCTCTGCCCAAGGCCAGTACTTGCAAATGACGTCTTGCCACAGGAAACTCACTTTCCTTGGTAGGACATGGCTCACATGAAGGTAATGGTGAAAGGCATATCTCTCCCCTGTAAACATATTTACTGCTTTAGATGCCATGGCATGCCTACAGCCAGCGACGACAAGCCCCGTCTCATCTAATGAAGCTCAAATTTTGCTTCGAAACCTCGAGCAGCTCTCCAATATGAGGATCCACATAGGTTGTCTGAGCCAGTCCCCTAAATAGATTATGATTGGTAGAAATAAAATGAGCCGTTAGATGTAAAATTATGTTTAAAGTTTAAGAAATGATTGCACTAAATTTTCAAACATTATTCAAAACTTAAAATTACAAAACGAGCAATACTCTGTTATCTACAAATGAGGAACAGCCTAAAATTAAAAAGCTTTAGTGTTCAACAATTTTTTTCTTGCAAATAAAGAGAAATTAAAAAAATGTCTTTTACTTGTGTCATCTTACTATCATACTTATCATCAAAATAATAATTATCATTGTAATCAACATAAAAATCAGACCCACTCTAATAAGCGCACACCCCACTTTTTTTGACTGATAACGTAATTTATTTGATTAATTTGAAGACTAAAAATAAGTTATGTTACATTATTTGGATATTTTCTGTAATGCTCACGATGTTTTTGTGGTGGTTATTGTGGGGCTAGTATAGAACCAGTTCACACAATGCCGGCAGTTTGAACAGCTTGTTGTACACAGCTGGACTATGGGTGTTTATCAGAGAGAGACTTCAGGCCTAAAAAGTGGTGCACTTCTATTTTGTTTATGTCCATTATGATACTTAGGATTTAGGCTCTTCTGCCAGTCATTCGGCATAGGCTGCCAACAAGATTTCTCAATTGTCCTGTATCCCTGGCAGCACACTCTATGTGAATATGTCCATTATGATAGTTAGGATTTAGGCTCTTCTGCCAGTCATTCGGCATAGGCTGCCAACAAGATTTCTCAATTGTCCTGTATCCCTGGCAACACACTCTATGTGAATATGTCCATTATGATAGTTAGGATTTAGGCCCTTCTGCCAGTCATTCGGCATAGGCTGCCAACAAGATTTCTCAATTGTCCTGTATCCCTGGCAGCACACTCTATGTGAATATGTCGATTATGATACTTAGGATTTAGGCCCTTCTGCCAGTCATTCGGCATAGGCTGCCAACAAGATTTCTCAATTGTCCTGTATCCCTGGCAGCACACTCTATGTGAATATGTCCATTATGATAGTTAGATTTAGGCCCTTCTGCCAGTCATTCGGCATAGGCTGCAAACAAGATTTCTCAATTGTCCTGTATCCCTGGCAGCACACTCTATGAATATGTCGATTATGATACTTAGGATTTAGGCCCTTCTGCCAGTCATTCGGCATAGGCTGCCAACAAGATTTCTCAATTGTCCTGTATCCCTGGCAGCACACTCTATGTGAATATGTCCATTATGATAGTTAGGATTTAGGCCCTTCTGCCAGTCATTCAACATAGGCTGCCAACAAGATTTCTCAATTGTCCTGTATCCCTGGCAACACACTCTATGTGAATATGTCCATTATGATACTTAGGATTTAGGCCCTTCTGCCAGTCATTCAACATAGGCTGCCAACAAGGTTTCTCAATTGTCCTGTATCCCTGGCAGCACACTCTATGTGAATATGTCCATTATGATAGTTAGGATTTAGGCCCTTCTGCCAGTCATTCGGCATAGGCTGCCAACAAGATTTCTCAATTGTCCTGTATCCCTGGCAGCACACTCTATGTGAATATGTCCATTATGATACTTAGGATTTAGGCCCTTCTGCCAGTCATTCAACATAGGCTGCCAACAAGGTTTCTCAATTGTCCTGTATCCCTGGCAGCACACTCTATGTGAATATGTCCATTATGATAGTTAGATTTAGGCCCTTCTGCCAGTCATTCAACATAGGCTGCCAACAAGATTTCTCAATTGTCCTGTATCCCTGGCAACACACTCTATGTGAATATGTCCATTATGATACTTAGGATTTAGGCCCTTCTGCCAGTCATTCAACATAGGCTGCCAACAAGGTTTCTCAATTGTCCTGTATCCCTGGCAGCACACTCTATGTGAATATGTCCATTATGATAGTTAGGATTTAGGCCCTTCTGCCAGTCATTCGGCATAGGCTGCCAACAAGATTTCTCAATTGTCCTGTATCCCTGGCAACACACTCTATGTGAATATGTCCATTATGATAGTTAGGATTTAGGCTCTTCTGCCAGTCATTCGGCATAGGCTGCCAACAAGATTTCTCAATTGTCCTGTATCCCTGGCAACACACTCTATGTGAATATGTCCATTATGATAGTTAGGATTTAGGCCCTTCTGCCAGTCATTCGGCATAGGCTGCCAACAAGATTTCTCAATTGTCCTGTATCCCTGGCAGCACACTCTATGTGAATATGTCCATTATGATACTTAGGATTTAGGCCCTTCTGCCAGTCATTCAACATAGGCTGCCAACAAGGTTTCTCAATTGTCCTGTATCCCTGGCAGCACACTCTATGTGAATATGTCCATTATGATAGTTAGGATTTAGGCCCTTCTGCCAGTCATTCAACATAGGCTGCCAACAAGATTTCTCAATTGTCCTGTATCCCTGGCAACACACTCTATGTGAATATGTCCATTATGATACTTAGGATTTAGGCCCTTCTGCCAGTCATTCAACATAGGCTGCCAACAAGGTTTCTCAATTGTCCTGTATCCCTGGCAGCACACTCTATGTGAATATGTCCATTATGATAGTTAGGATTTAGGCCCTTCTGCCAGTCATTCGGCATAGGCTGCCAACAAGATTTCTCAATTGTCCTGTATCCCTGGCAACACACTCTATGTGAATATGTCCATTATGATAGTTAGGATTTAGGCCCTTCTGCCAGTCATTCGGCATAGGCTGCCAACAAGATTTCTCAATTGTCCTGTATCCCTGGCAACACACTCTATGTGAATATGTCCATTATGATAGTTAGGATTTAGGCCCTTCTGCCAGTCATTCGGCATAGGCTGCCAACAAGATTTCTCAATTGTCCTGTATCCCTGGCAACACACTCTATGTGAATATGTCCATTATGATAGTTAGGATTTAGGCTCTTCTGCCAGTCATTCGCATAGGCTGCCAACAAGATTTCTCAATTGTCCTGTATCCCTGGCAACACACTCTATGTGAATATGTCCATTATGATAGTTAGGATTTAGGCTCTTCTGCCAGTCATTCGGCATAGGCTGCCAACAAGATTTCTCAATTGTCCTGTATCCCTGGCAACACACTCTATGTGAATATGTCCATTATGATAGTTAGGATTTAGGCCCTTCTGCCAGTCATTCGGCATAGGCTGCCAACAAGATTTCTCAATTGTCCTGTATCCCTGGCAACACACTCTATGTGAATATGTCCATTATGATAGTTAGGATTTAGGCTCTTCTGCCAGTCATTCGGCATAGGCTGCCAACAAGATTTCTCAATTGTCCTGTATCCCTGGCAACACACTCTATGTGAATATGTCCATTATGATAGTTAGGATTTAGGCTCTTCTGCCAGTCATTCGGCATAGGCTGCCAACAAGATTTCTCAATTGTCCTGTATCCCTGGCAGCACACTCTATGTGAATATGTCCATTATGATAGTTAGGATTTAGGCTCTTCTGCCAGTCATTCGGCATAGGCTGCCAACAAGATTTCTCAATTGTCCTGTATCCCTGGCAACACACTCTATGTGAATATGTCCATTATGATAGTTAGGATTTAGGCTCTTCTGCCAGTCATTCGGCATAGGCTGCCAACAAGATTTCTCAATTGTCCTGTATCCCTGGCAACACACTCTATGTGAATATGTCCATTATGATAGTTAGGATTTAGGCCCTTCTGCCAGTCATTCGGCATAGGCTGCCAACAAGATTTCTCAATTGTCCTGTATCCCTGGCAACACACTCTATGTGAATATGTCCATTATGATAGTTAGGATTTAGGCTCTTCTGCCAGTCATTCGGCATAGGCTGCCAACAAGATTTCTCAATTGTCCTGTATCCCTGGCAACACACTCTATGTGAATATGTCCATTATGATAGTTAGGATTTAGGCTCTTCTGCCAGTCATTCGGCATAGGCTGCCAACAAGATTTCTCAATTGTCCTGTATCCCTGGCAGCACACTCTATGTGAATATGTCCATTATGATAGTTAGGATTTAGGCTCTTCTGCCAGTCATTCGGCATAGGCTGCCAACAAGATTTCTCAATTGTCCTGTATCCCTGGCAACACACTCTATGTGAATATGTCCATTATGATAGTTAGGATTTAGGCTCTTCTGCCAGTCATTCGGCATAGGCTGCCAACAAGATTTCTCAATTGTCCTGTATCCCTGGCAACACACTCTATGTGAATATGTCCATTATGATAGTTAGGATTTAGGCCTTCTGCCAGTCATTCGGCATAGGCTGCCAACAAGATTTCTCAATTGTCCTGTATCCCTGGCAACACACTCTATGTGAATATGTCCATTATGATAGTTAGGATTTAGGCCCTTCTGCCAGTCATTCGGCATAGGCTGCCAACAAGATTTCTCAATTGTCCTGTATCCCTGGCAACACACTCTATGTGAATATGTCCATTATGATAGTTAGGATTTAGGCCCTTCTGCCAGTCATTCGGCATAGGCTGCCAACAAGATTTCTCAATTGTCCTGTATCCCTGGCAACACACTCTATGTGAATATGTCCATTATGATAGTTAGGATTTAGGCCCTTCTGCCAGTCATTCAACATAGGCTGCCAACAAGATTTCTCAATTGTCCTGTATCCCTGGCAACACACTCTATGTGAATATGTCCATTATGATAGTTAGGATTTAGGCCCTTCTGCCAGTCATTCGGCATAGGCTGCCAACAAGATTTCTCAATTGTCCTGTATCCCTGGCAACACACTCTATGTGAATATGTCCATTATGATAGTTAGGATTTAGGCTCTTCTGCCAGTCATTCGGCATAGGCTGCCAACAAGATTTCTCAATTGTCCTGTATCCCTGGCAACACACTCTATGTGAATATGTCCATTATGATAGTTAGGATTTAGGCTCTTCTGCCAGTCATTCGGCATAGGCTGCCAACAAGATTTCTCAATTGTCCTGTATCCCTGGCAACACACTCTATGTGAATATGTCCATTATGATAGTTAGGATTTAGGCTCTTCTGCCAGTCATTCGGCATAGGCTGCCAACAAGATTTCTCAATTGCCCTGTATCCCTGGCAACACACTCTATGTGAATATGTCCATTATGATAGTTAGGATTTAGGCTCTTCTGCCAGTCATTCGGCATAGGCTGCCAACAAGATTTCTCAATTGTCCTGTATCCCTGGCAACACACTCTATGTGAATATGTCCATTATGATAGTTAGGATTTAGGCTCTTCTGCCAGTCATTCGGCATAGGCTGCCAACAAGATTTCTCAATTGTCCTGTATCCCTGGCAGCACACTCTATGTGAATATGTCCATTATGATAGTTAGGATTTAGGCTCTTCTGCCAGTCATTCGGCATAGGCTGCCAACAAGATTTCTCAATTGTCCTGTATCCCTGGCAACACACTCTATGTGAATATGTCCATTATGATAGTTAGGATTTAGGCTCTTCTGCCAGTCATTCGGCATAGGCTGCCAACAAGATTTCTCAATTGTCCTGTATCCCTGGCAACACACTCTATGTGAATATGTCCATTATGATAGTTAGGATTTAGGCTCTTCTGCCAGTCATTCGGCATAGGCTGCCAACAAGATTTCTCAATTGTCCTGTATCCCTGGCAACTTCTGCACACTCTATGTGAATATGTCCATTATGATAGTTAGGATTTAGGCTCTTCTGCCAGTCATTCGGCATAGGCTGCCAACAAGATTTCTCAATTGTCCTGTATCCCTGGCAACACACTCTATGTGAATATGTCCATTATGATAGTTAGGATTTAGGCTCTTCTGCCAGTCATTCGGCATAGGCTGCCAACAAGATTTCTCAATTGTCCTGTATCCCTGGCAGCACACTCTATGTGAATATGTCCATTATGATAGTTAGGATTTAGGCTCTTCTGCCAGTCATTCGGCATAGGCTGCCAACAAGATTTCAATTGTCCTGTATCCCTATGAATAGTTAGGGATTTAGGCTCTTCTGCCAGTCATTCGGCATAGGCTGCCAACAAGATTTCTCAATTGTCCTGTATCCCTGGCAACACACTCTATGTGAATATGTCCATTATGATAGTTAGGATTTAGGCTCTTCTGCCAGTCATTCGGCATAGGCTGCCAACAAGATTTCTCAATTGTCCTGTATCCCTGGCAGCACACTCTATGTGAATATGTCCATTATGATAGTTAGGATTTAGGCTCTTCTGCCAGTCATTCGGCATAGGCTGCCAACAAGATTTCTCAATTGTCCTGTATCCCTGGCAACACACTCTATGTGAATATGTCCATTATGATAGTTAGGATTTAGGCTCTTCTGCCAGTCATTCGGCATAGGCTGCCAACAAGATTTCTCAATTGTCCTGTATCCCTGGCAGCACACTCTATGTGAATATGTCCATTATGATAGTTAGGATTTAGGCTCTTCTGCCAGTCATTCGGCATAGGCTGCCAACAAGATTTCTCAATTGTCCTGTATCCCTGGCAGCACACTCTATGTGAATATGTCCATTATGATAGTTAGGATTTAGGCCCTTCTGCCAGTCATTCGGCATAGGCTGCCAACAAGATTTCTCAATTGTCCTGTATCCCTGGCAACACACTCTATGTGAATTTTAATTATTCCAATAAAGTCAGTTCAAGGCTAACTTTTACATTTTCTTTATTATCTTTAAGTCCAAGGAGATGTTTCACTATACAATTTTGTAGATTCTAAATAAAACTTTAAGCACCAAATAAATATATGTAAACAAAAATCATCAAATAAATCTTCACTTCCAGAATATCATAAACAACAAGTGTCTGAAGCTTTTATCAAATTAAACATTTTTGTTAGCTTTGATGTCATAAAATATATGTTATATTAAAAACATACCTTTGTTTGCTGCATATTACCAATCAGCTGGTCATGCTGTGCCACAGTCTTGTTGTTCACGATAAATACATCCTGGTAGTAAGGTGTTTGGTTTCCCCTTTAAAAGAAACAACAAATCAGATTTGAATCAACCACTGGAACATACATATAATAATATTTTCCATTTACTGTACACTGTAGTTGGTAATCTCAAATTAAATCTATAGAATACCACACAACAGACACAAGAAGTTCCTCAGACAAATTGAATGATATCTTTGGAGAATCCAATGTAAGTCCACTATGAAATGTAAAACATCACCAATAACTCCAGAATGAACACACTTCAAATATGCCTTTCATATTACAACTATTGACTTACGAAGTTGGGTACAATTTAATTTAATAAAAAGAAATATAATGTTTAACATTACATTCATACAACATATCATAAAAAGCTTGTTTAATATTAATTACATTCATACAACATATCATAAAAAGCTTGTTTAACATTACATTCATACAACATATCATCAAAAGCTTGGTTAACATTACAGTCATACAACATATCATAAAAAGCTTGGTTAACATTACATTCATACAACATATCATAAAAAGCCTTTTCCTGATGTGAACAAATTGTATTACGTCTGGAAATTGTGTAATTATACCAGCACATGCTGGATTAAACTTACCCAATGGACAAAGAATGGTTTGTCATTTCTTTGCATTATACCAATGAATGACTCAAAAATTACAGTCTTTGAAATATTCAACATGAAGGTGAATTAAGGAAAGTAAAGCCTTTCAAAGTGAAAAATAAACATTCTTACAAATAATTGATTTAACAATAATTACTGTATCTTGGTACTTTGGCATATCTGTACACCTTAAAATTTATTTTCATATGGCAAGAGTGTTCTTCCATTGTACAAGGTGAACACTGTATGACATCCATTTCTAAAAGCTGCAACTCCTTTGGCAGAAATGGTATTCCCTCAATGCAGTTGCAAGAGTGACATGATTGACAGGAAAATCCTTAACAAAACAAAATATAAATGAGTATCATAATATGCTAATTAAATGTCCCTAAAAGATGATACTGTCTGCCTGAAATAAAAGTGTATTAATAATGGCAATATAAACAATACTATGTTCGTACTGTAATATGACTGTATGAAGCTTCAAAGATAATAAAACATACCATTCCATTCATACATGAAACGTCCTTAAGTGCAGCTGCAATGCCAGAGATGGAAGAAGCTGGAAGATTTAATGTAATCTTGTCCAGTAGATGTAAAAGATCCACTTAGACAAGATGGTCAAATCGGCTGGGACTTGCAGGCCAAAATCCATGGCTTAGGATGTTCCTTATCTCCCAAGCATCATTACTTCTCTGACAACTATAGCACACAGGAATGCACCTCTGAGCATGAAAACGACCTGTAGTAAATGCAAAGAAAATTGTTTCATAAGTTGGTATCATACCAAAATAAGCCAAATTTAAAACATTAATCAATTATTTGGAATACATTTAATGTTGCTATCATCATCTATGTCATTAGCATTAACCCTTTCAATTTCCAGTTTTAGAGTTGTAATTTTTACGCTATTGCTCGACTCATTCAAGAGCATTTGTTTGTTATGCATATTTTTCTAATGTAATCTTATACTTTTAATGTATTCCTCTAATATACACAAAATTTGGGCCAGTTATGTAAATGTATGTAATTCCTGCAAAATATAATTGAGGCAGACCACAAAACTGTGATTCCAAGTAAGTAACAATGAAATACCACACAGGTCATGTACAAAAAACTATTCCAAACTCCTCAATAACACCCATCAAGAAAATTGCATGTTTTTTACAAGGGAATTGGAAATGCTGTTAAATGATTAAACGATTTAAGTGGATTCTATCATCATATGATATAATGTATCAATCAAGCTTTCTCTATATTCCAGTATCTCATACAAAAGATACAAATTAATTTTTGGAAGAACAAACTTCTGAATAAATAAACCAACTGAGAGCTACAGGATACATCTTAACATTAATGACAGTGCAAAAGCTGAGGCAATCACTTCATTTTCATCAAGGACCCAGAGCAATCTTAGAACTACCATGAACAGCCAAGCTCTACAATGGTTCATAATAATTCTTCAGTTTTTCATAAACAGAATTAAGGGATAAATTTCTAAACAACAATGTATTAAAAAGAAATGTCGAATAGACAGGGATTTGTGATTCATTTTCTGATTGGAACAGAAATATGATAATCATAATATTGGTCAAGACATCATATTATCATAACCATTACAGTGCAAAAATCAAACATATTGTCAATATTTCTTGAAAAGATCTACCTGAAGTGGTTATCACTATGTATGTTCCTGATAGTCTCCTTTCATATATGCCATCCCTGCTTCCACAACACTCACAAATATAAGGCGCATCAAGCGGAAAACAACACTCTGTGAAAATATTTCAAAGAAAAAAAAAATGATTGAAAAATCAAATACAGCAAAGACTGGCCTTTATTTTTTATTTTATTTCAAATGCCTTTAATCAATATTTTTTTTTTAGCTTCACTAAAATGGGCAAAATATTAAATTTAATTGAATATGCCCTATAACAGTACATGCAGTAAACTAATTATCAGACATTACTGCGCAATAAAAGTAAATATGAAAGCAGTCAAGAGTCTTGGTTTCACACTTGAGCCAATGAGAATAGGTCTGCAAACAATAATAGACCTAGATTTTACAGATAACACCACCCTTTTTGCTATTACCTTTAAGAATGCTGAGGAACTCTTACATCTAGTAGAAACTGCAATGAAAGAAAGCTGGACTAGGAATGAATGTCAAAGGCAATGCTACTCAGTGTCATTCCATTAACAATCACAACTCTGGATATAAATGACCTAGAAATATTACAGGAAATAAAGTACTTAGGAGCCTTTACTTGCCAGTAGTGAGAAGAAAGACATCAATAAACAAGTGCAAGCATACAATACAGTAGCAAGGATGAAGACTGCAAACGTCATTTGCCTACAATGCTCAGGAACCTGCAGATCAAGCTATTTAACAATACCGTTGAACCAGCTCTGACCTATATGGTGCTGAAACTTGGGCAATGACATCAACCCTAGCGAAACCTCTTGTGGCTTGCTATACACGCCTCTTAAGGAAATCATTAAATATCCCATACCAATCACGCACCACTAATACAGACTTCTATGGGAAGTTATCCCCAATATTTGAGAGACGGAGGACAAGAAGACTAAAGATGGCAGGACACGGTGTCAGGAGAAAAGATGACACTGCCTTGAAGGTTCTTATTTGGCAAACTAAGCATGGAAAAAAAGCAAGAGGGCAACCTAGGAAAGACTTAATTAAACTTTTTGCAAAAGATACCAGAATAAATGGGCAGGAAATCAAGAACTGCATAAACAGTGTGGTACAGAAAGCCATCACAAAAGTGTGATAGTAAATAAGAAAGTAAGTAATTGTGTGCTTTTATTTGATTGTGATAAACATTAGTCGAAAGAGAAATTAAAATGAGAGGAGATCATTTAGTAGTATTAAGACATTATTGCTTTTCAATTCAGTTAGATCTGCTGATTAACTAAAATTAAATTTGGAGGCAAACATAAAGTAAAGAAAGTAATCTTTTTCAAATGTAAGACTTGATATTAACAAAGTAGAAAAACAAAGTGAAGCCACAAAAAACATAGATTACAGTACATCGCATATATACTTCTTTGATGTGATGCGATTTCCCCACACAGATACTCAACTTGTACTGTAGGTAGACCACAAGATA
This sequence comes from Chiridota heheva, assembly GCA_020152595.1. Lineage (NCBI taxonomy): Eukaryota > Metazoa > Echinodermata > Holothuroidea > Apodida > Chiridotidae > Chiridota > Chiridota heheva. Next base: position 26,530 of record JAIGNY010000954.1, on the reverse strand, counting down.
ATTTCTTTACTTTTTTTTCCTACTCAAAGAAGCATTTATTTTGGTCACCAGATGAAACATAGAGTGTTATTTCTCTAGCGAATAAAATCATCATTTTTCAGTTTTTTGGTCGCCAAGATTTAGGTTTTCATCGCCATGGCGACAATGGCAATAGGAATTGTCGAGGGTTGTTATGAAGAGGCCTTTGGATAATTTAATTAAAAAGGCTTACAGAGCTGCGGACCACAGTGAAAAGTTTGTTTTCACCACACCAAAAATTTACGCCATAATTTTTTGAAAACCTACCTAATCACGCCAGTTTTGTTCATTCTTACAGGTCATCTACTGGGTTCGTTAGCTTGAAGCCTCTGCACCCAAATCTCCATCTTCATTACTTCTAGTTAGGGCTTTAAACTCTAAAAACTTTAAATCAGCACAGTGATCATACTTCAGGCTGATATCTAACCAACTTTGATCTAATCTAGATTCAAATGACTTGACACTTGGTGTGTTGACAACATTGGTTGGTAGGTCGTTCCAGATTTCAGTTATACAGTATGTAGAGAGAAGTAAGTGGTTCCAGATTTCAGTTATAAGTAGTTTTTTTCTGATGTTGGAGTTGGCTGGTTGAATTAAAAGCTTGTAGCTATGATGACCTATTGTACGATATTTAGAGTGATAAGAGTCACGCAGAAAGCTACACTTTAGGATCGTAGACTTGGTGGATAATTTTGTATGTCTCTATCATATCACCTCTTAGATGGCAATACATGTAGATGAGAGTGCGCAGATCAAGATGTTTGAGACAGTTAGTGTAGCTCATATGGGAAAAATTTGGAAGCAGTTTGGTTGCTCGATGATGAACTCTTTTGATGTCTTCAATGTAGCCTTTTCTAAAAGGAGACCAGATAATTCCTGCAAATATTCCAAATGTGGGTGAATCAGAGCTTTAAACAATAACAAGAAAATTTCCTTGTTGAGACATGTAAATGAGTATTGGATAATATCAAAATTTTGTTGGCCTTGTTGATCATGGTGTAAATATGATTTTTGAATGCGAGGTTGTTGTCGAATATCACACCAGTGATTATTATAGGCCATACTATAATAAGAGAAAAGTATGCCAAATTTTGTAAACTGGCTAAGCTTCATGCCGACAATCTTCGGCGTAACATACAGTAGGCCTAGTTACATACTTTCCAGATGGCTACGGAGCAAAAACAGGGAATGTTTGCTTGATTAAAAAAATATTCTCTAACATAATTTCATCCAAAAGCCTGTGGAGCCACGGAGCCAGCTACGAGGAGTACTTAGCAATAGCAGTTGCGAGGTATTCTGCAATCACTCAGCAACAACACTGTCTGCATTTTCAGAAAGGCTAGGCCTAGCCTACGTCATGATGTCCCCTAGCGACGTAACGTTAGTTTGCAGCCCTTTTCGGCAGAATATAATTTTGAAGGATTTCTATTTCGAACTCCATGACCTGTGATTTGGCAAAAATCAAAATAATTTTATGCCTACTGTAGCCTAGTCCTAAACAACAGGAGTTATGGTTGCCTAGCATGATAAAGTAAACTTTAGGAACGGATGTGGTCTAGGCTTAGGCCTATGTTAAGTTACCGATTAATGGCCTAGCCTAGTTATTCATCATATAGGCCCTACCCCGGTTCCAGTCCTAGGTCTACTTCCCCACTGTTCTTTTTTTTCCCCTTGTTGCTGTGTTGGCTGACGTTCAGTGAGTGCTGTCGTTAAATTCTGATTTACGCCTAACGGACGCAAAACAAATGTCCCAGTGATAAAATACGTGTACGTGGGTTGTGAAAATAACTAGACCTAGCCTAATAGTAATTATTAGTATTAACAGTGTTAGTAGCACGTTAAACCTACTGGAACTTGGTCAGAAGTCATGTGTCTTGAATCTTGAGAGACAATATTTAGGCCTAACGTTAGACTTACCTACCTTGTCTTCTCATTTTTCTAATGTTTGCTGTGCGAGAAATTCCTGAAGTTGATGGTGAATTGTCATCTTCGGTTGGTGGAACCCCTGAAGTTGAAGGTAGATTGTCACCCTCGGTTGGTGGAAACCAGCCATCTTCGGTTTTGTTTTAATCAGACAGGGACCTACGTTAGGCCAGACTGTAATAACGTTAGTAAACGTTAAATTGGTCAAGCCTCCGGTTTGGTAACCAAGGCTTGAGTCCCAGGGTGCGTCTCCAACCAGTGCTCCACAACTGCTTCATAAAACGACCGTGGGCGTCTTGACGTTGGTATTCCAAGTTAGGAAGACTTGTGTCGGGACATTAACTCTCTGCTCTAGACGCTAACCAAAGCATTGACAATCAGAGCGTAATCCTAAGACCAGTGTGCTACCCTGGCCCGGGAAAGGTAGTACAGCATTAATTTCTGCAAAAAAATAGTTCAAGGCATCCGAAAGACAATAAGACAACTTGCTCTCAGGCGATTCATATTATTAGAAGAACTGACAGATTCCTCTAATATTTTAGCGTTCCAATTGATAGTCCCCATGGAGGCTTTCCAAAAAATTCACGTTGAAACTTTTTTTTTTTAAAGTAAATATTCAACAGCAACTCACGTAACGCAAACACCGAAACAAACTCCTGCAACCACTCATTTACCTATATTCAAAGTAATACACCTATCGTACTTCGATTAGGAAATTCCGAAGTCCGATATAGCTGAGTCCTTATCATGCGGGCCATTTTCCGCCTTTAAGTTTCATCCAAATTTCATCCAATTGCCTTTAAGCCTTATCCAATTTTCAACCAAGTGCCTTTGAGTTTCATCAACTTTGTTTACTATTTTGCAAATCACTTTGCTAGTCACTTTCAAATAAGTGCCATAGCCGCGCGCAAACATGGTATGGTGGCCGCACACTGAGGGCCGCACACCGAGGCGGGGCCATCAAAAGTTGTAAAGTTTATTTAGGCAATGGAATGCGTTTTATTTATTCCATTCCGTGATACAGCTTGTGACTGTTATCGATAATGATTACAACTGTTAATGCAGGGGACATTCTGCTCGATTATTGCAGCAAAGAATAAAACAACAACCTGCGTTAATATTGCGTCCAAAATAACGCAGGGAATCAGCTAATATAATGCAAGCATGCCACCGCACCACCCGAATCGTTTACTAACGCTCAAATAACAACGCACCTAATTTGTGTGTTATACACAATTTCATACATATTGTACATTGTGTGTTATACACAATTTAACAAAGAGACTGGGTTGAGTTGCGTTGTATATAGTCCTGCCTCAAAGTGGGAAACCAAAGCAGCATCATTAGCGAAGAGCATCTCACGCACAGCAGGACATGCTGAACCGTAGTCGTTACCCTGAGCAGGGCCGGATTTAGGGAGGGGAAGAAGGTGGGTGGGGGAGGGGGAAGTGATCGCTTAGGTCCCCCATACAAGAGGCCCAACAACTTACCTTGATTTGTTATTTTTTTTTGTCTTAGTATATTGAATAAGGAATATTTTGGTTGCAGTGTTGGCTGTTTGTAGACAAATGATGATTAACCGTCCTGTCGTGAATTCGGACAACTTTTTATTCAGCAAGATTTTCCCGGAGTTTCTTTGATCGATTTTACGGGCTGCGATTTCCATTTTCCAGCTGTGAAAATAGATTCGCTCATCATTAATTAAATGTAATGTAATTAATCAAAATTAAATCTCTCAGATGCAATGCGGAAGATATTCCTGTAGTCATAGCAACGACACCATCCCTAATTCGAAATTGCCACTAAAAAAATTATTACCTATTTATGTTGATATCTCGCTTATTTTCTTCTTGTTTATGACCAGAAAGTAGCTGAGCGACAATCATCGGTAATAATTCTTCTTTGATTTCAACCCATTTCTGAGGGAACATGCGAATTAGTCAAGCTGTGTTTAAATCGTGGGAATCAAAGGAACGCAACGTGGTTGACAGAAGATTCCAAATTCTTTACGAGTGAGATAATCAGTATCCCGGAAAAGCAATAGTGGGAAAACTGCTTAAATTTCGCCTCTCGAAAATTAATTCCTCGGTGTACGAAGTCCTGACCCAGTAATGCACTTATTACGATGGATTGCATTTATCAGGTATTGTAAAGATTCGATATCACAAATTCTTAAAGGATTAGTTCAGTGGTCAAGCATGTTCATCTTATATGAAAGAGGACTTAAAAAAAAAAAAATGGTGAAGAAAGTATTCAAAAATCTTACTCCGTTAAGGAGATATTTATGTTTAAATTTTGTTATTATTTGTATAGAAATAACTAAAATCAGACTAGTTGTGATGTCATAACCTCAGATTCCTCAAACTCTTTATGTATTCTATCATTTTGTGGCTTAAAAACCATGGGATATGTCAAAAGATTAGTAAAACTGAATCTAGGAAGGATATTTATAATATACCACCTCAAGAGAGTTTGAGGAAAAAAAATTTAAATGGTGAAAAAATTAGATAAACTTTCTTTATAATACTGAACGATTTTGAGGAATCTGAGGCTATAACATAACAACTAGTCTGATTTCAGTCATTGGTTACAGAACTGATACCCATCTTTAAACTTGATATCTCCTTAACCGAATAAGATCTTTCAATGCTTTTTTTCACCATTTTCTTTTTTTGAAGTCCTCTTTCATATAAGATGGACATGCTTGACCACTGAACTAATCCTTTAATACAATCTTAGGTCACATGGATTGGTAAGCGTCATCCATTTGAAGCTGGCCAAATAAATGTTTGCTTTAAACTAATATTCTTTTTATACTAACCTATTATAACTGTACAATCAAAGCTGGAGTGACGTGTCCCCCTGCAAATATTAAGTTAAATCGATTTTAGATATATGGAAAAATGTGTAAAAACAATTCTTGTCTCTGGACAGAATTTCATAGATAGTGATGTCTCCCTTTAAGATTTTGTACCCATATGACGGACTCTGTTATGTTCCAAGAAAATTTCTCCCCGGATGCCCCGGCATATCAATAGAGAATAGTTAGATAGGAAAGGTAATCCTCACATCTCTTTTCCACCTCATAATCTAAATATTGGAGTCGTTTCTTCACCTAGTGTTTAGTTTAAATGGTTTAAACTGTCTCTCTTTCATTTAAAGGATTAGTTCAGGGGTCATGTAAGTTTGTCTATCTTATATGAAAGAGGACTTCAAAAGAAACAAAATATTGAAGAAATCATTCAAAATTCCTATTCCGTTATCATTTGTATAGAAACGACTGAAATCACACTAGTTGTGATGTCATAGCCTCAGATTCCTCAAAGTCTTAATGTATTCTATCATATTTGTCCTGCAATTTTGTGGCCAATAAAGCATGGGATATGTCAAAAAAGTAATAAAACTAAATCTAGGAAGGGTATTTATAATAATCCACTTGAAGAAAGTTTGAAGAAAAATAATTGAAATAGTTAAGAAATTAAATAAACGTTCTTTAAAATACATAACGACTGACGAATCTGAGGCAGTGACGTTACAACTAGTCAGATTTCAGTCATTTCTACAGAACTGATACCAAATTTTAGATTTGAATATCTCCTTAACGGAGTAAGAATTTTGAATGCTTTCTTCCCCATTTTGTTTCTTTTGAAATCCTCTGTTATATAAAATGAACATCTTGACCACTGAACTAATCCTTTAAGATCTCTTGTGTGATCACTGAAATAACCCTTAAATCCCACTAATCCCTATTATCCCACCAAATCACAGTATATCCTAAAACATTCATTGTCAGAGAGAAAAACAATTTCTGCTGAGAAAAATATATCTAATTTTCATTTTGTTTTTCACAGATTTTCATCTCAAATAAGAAAATGTCCACAGCGTTTATGTTACTTGAGATGTCTGTCAGGCTTTCTTTTCATGCCTGTTTGGCTTTGACATGCGGAGAAGTCTGCACATATGATGCAATGCTTCACGACGCAAATTGCAGGAATAGAGGACAAGTGATAGTACCATCTCCCCAAGGATGCAATAGCGCCACTATATTAGATCTTTATGGTAATTTGATCAACAGTTTACTAGCAAATGATCTTGAAGGATATAATCTCGTAGAATATTTAGATTTTTCGAGTAATCTCGTTGAGGAAATTGAAACAAACGCTTTAAAGGATACCCAACATATGATACATATTTACCTCTCACACAACCGTCTCTCTGTTTTAAATGAAACAACGTTTTGGGGATCCCAATCATTAAATCATCTGCAACTGGACAATAACATCATAAAGTGGATTCATGATAAAACATTTCAGACTATGCAGCAATTATCCGTTCTCCATTTAGGCAACAACAAATTAAGAAACGTTTCGGAGGATCTTTTTCAATTCAACGTCAACTTGAACAGTCTTCATCTTAATGACAACAAGTTATCAACGATCTACACAAACACGTTCAGTACTCTACGAAATCTCCGTGTGCTCGACTTGTCAAATAATATATTAGACATTTTACTAAGAGATGTTTTCTTAGACATGAAATCATTACATACTTTAAAGCTAGCGGGAAACAATCTTTTATCAATATCTGTCATAAGAAATCATGACGGTATTTTGAGAACACTCGACTTGAGAATGAACAATATATCAAGCGCAGTCAGTATCACGCCGTACCTCTACAACGTACCAGAACTTTTGTTGGATTACAATCCGTTTCATTGTGATTGTGAAATTGAGAAACTGTACAAATGGTTACTGAACTCATCTTACGGTGATTCGTTTAATCATGTTACGTGCGCATCACCGCCAGGTTTAGCGCAAACACGAATAATTGAACTTCCCGATATAACACCCTGTCAATCGTGGAGTTCTTCACTTCCTTCGAAAGAAAATAAATACATTACAAGTGAGCTTGTGACATTTACAAATACACCACGTTATCATCGTACTTCAGTAGAAACTATGAAACAAAGCTATCAAACTTATCCACCTTGTACATGCAAACAGTACAGAACTGCATTTATTATTTTGCTATGTATTGCGATTATCTTCTGTATGGGTTTTATTTTTCAAACCATAATCCTCTTCAAAAAACGAGGCGATTATAAGTACAACTTAGCACGTCAATCCTGCAGTCAATGACGGAATGTCGCTCATCATATTGGTAAAAGACCATCTGACCATTGAATACTTCTACAATTTTATCATTTTTAAGCTTTCATTTACAGTTTTTGTTCAAAGTTTTATTTTATTAGGACTAAATAATTTCTATTTGAAAAAAAAATGATTTACATCAAGCAGGTTTTTGGGAAAATCATTCGAAATTAGACCATATTTTTGATATCTATCTCAAGCAAAAAAGAGAAATTATACTGTGCCACCATAAAAGTCTTTGATATGATTAACCGATCAGCACTCTGGTCAACGCTAATTGTCAACTGTATAAATGGTAAAATTGTTATTGTCATTTATAACCTGTATTTTGAAGCTAAATCTTGTATTAAATACAACAATTTATTATCTTCCTACTTCACTTGCAATATTGGTGTCCGTCACCAATTTCACCGGGTTAAACTTGATTAATTCTGAAACGATTAAGCATTTGAGTACTGATGATATTGAGATAGACTTTATAGTCTACTTCATGCTGATGACACAGCTATTTTATCTGAAAGTGACTTTATATTCTACTCCATGCTGATGACACAGCTATTTTATCTGAAAGTGACTTTATATTCTACTCCATGCTGATGACACAGCTATTTTATCTGAAAGTGAAACTGATCTACAGAATGCACTCAATGCTATGCATAATTATTGCAAAATTTGGCACCTGTCTGTCAATCTTAATAAAACAAAAAGTGTTAATTTTTTCAGAGCGTCGCTAGGTTTTTCTGCTGGGGAGGGTGGTAGAGGCATCATTTTCCAACTGGGTGGATTCAGGGGTGTAATTTGACTTCGAGTCCAGGGGGAGTGTAAGACAAATTTGTTTGTCGAAAATTTCAAAGAAAGTTTATCTAATATTTCACTATTTAAATTATTTGTCCTCAAACTTTCTTCTGGTGGTATATTATAAATACCCTTTCTAGATTCAACTTTACTAATTTGTTGACATATCCCATGGTTTTAAAGCCACAAAATCGCAAGACAAAATATGATAGAATATATAAAGACTTTGAGGAATCTGAGGCTATAACATCACAACTAGTCTGATTTCAGTCGTTTCTACACAAATGACACTTAACTTTAAACTTAAATATCTCCTTAACTAGTTAACAAAATATGTTTTTTTAACGTTTGTTTCATTACTTTGTTTCTTTTGCATCAAATAGGGGAAGGGGTTACACACATGGTCCCTGGACCGTGAGGGGCTCCGAAAGTAGCAACCTGTTTGGGCGGTTTGAAATAGTTTTTTTTTAGGAGGTGGGGGGAGTTGGTGCGTAACTCAATGGGGACATTTTCCCGATTTTTTGATAATAAAACTGCCCTTCAATTCATTTATTTCTCAAATCCATACAATATTTTTATGTTATTACATTATATGTACATAGTACAATATGTTAAAACAGGGAAAGGGGTTATACACATGTTCCATAACCCGATAGGTGTTCCTAACGTGACAACCCATTTGGACCTTGATCGCTTATAACCGTCTGCTCGTTATCATATCGGGCTGTCGGATTTGACCCATTGAATTTCGGATTTAGCCTGTGTAAGCGATGTAGCCCTACCTGTATAAGCCAGTTCATGGTACGTACGCGGAAGCCCGGAACTGATCGTGGTGTCAGGTCAAAAGATGATAACAATCAGCGCAGTACGACGGTCCGATCATATGTAAAGCAAAGCTTTGTGTTATTTCTACCACAGGATGGCTTTGTGACAAGCCATGTGGAACTTAGAAATGGATGCCATGTGGAACATAGGTATGGATGGCATGTGGAACATATAAATGCGGAACATGGAGATGGATGTCATGTGGGACAGAGGAAGGGATTCCATGTGGGCATATGGAGGAATGACATGTGACACATGGGTAGAGATGCCATGTGGGACATAGAGATGGATGTCATGTGGAAGATCGGAGGGTGGGACATGGAGAGGGATGCCATGTGGGACAGAGGGAAGGATTCCATGTCTGACATAAGGAGGAATGACATATAGCACATGGGTAGCGATGCCATGTAGGACATAGAGATGGATGCGATGTGGTGCATGGGTGGGATGATATGTGAGATATAGGGTGGGATGTCAGATGGGACATGGGTGAGGTGGATAGTGGGATGTTTTTATATTTGGACTTGTGATATGTGTGTCAATTTGAATCAGTATGCGAGACGTGACGGTATTTATCCTAGTTTAATTTAATATTGTTATATACATGTGGCATCCCACCCCATGTCCCACATGTCATCCCTCCTTATGTCACACATAGCGTCCCTCCCTATGTCCCACATGTAATCCCTCCCTATGTCCCAAATTTCGCTCCTTCCTATCTCTAACATGGCATTATGTTCTCCTAGATGCTCCATATGGCATCCCACCCTATGTCCCACATGTCATCCCTCCTTATGTCACACATGGCGTCCCTCGCTATGTACCACATGATATATGACCCACATGGCATATCCTTATATCAAATTTGCCTCTAAACGCCCCAGGAACTGGTTACCATGTCTTGTTTGGCTCTAGTGATTATTCAAATCACTCACTTGCAACTTATCTTTGTATCGATGGGCATTTACATTCGTACAAATCAAGTTGAAAATTGTCAAAATTCAACTCACGCAGGAAAAAATTACTTCTTTTATTCCTTACCCTTTCTGGTGATATTGAAAGCAATCCTGCACCCTCCCCAACATATCCTTGCAAACAATGCAACAAATCTGTCAAAAATAACCAGAAAGGTATTTGTTGTGATGATAGTGGGTTCATAGTAAGTGTGCAGGCATTAGCAATGCAGCTTACAATACTCTTGCATCATCATCTGATGATTGGTTTTATTCGGAATGTTTGACACCTTGTGGCCTGTGTGGACTCCAGTGTAGGAGAAATGAAAAAGCAGTACAGTGTGACAATTGTGATCTATGGATCCACACTAAGTGCTGTAGCATTAACGACTCAAAATACAGCGACCTCATGCATTCTAGCTGTACCTGGATATGTGATACTTGTGACTTTATAAACTTCTCCGATTCTTTCTTCTCAACTAACAATTCCATCAACTGTACTAAATCATATGGGCCACTTCAAAATTGTTCTTCTGGCCTTGACTCGGGGTCCAACCACCATCCCGATGTCAAATCAAAAACAAATCCCAAAAGGGCAAAAAGGAAGGTTCTAAAACTTCTTGTTATCAACTTTCAGAGTGTTCGAAACAAGACGGCCTCAGTGAAAAGTCTTATCAAAGAAAAAGACCCAGATGTCATTATTGGCACTGAAACCTGGCTTAATTCCGAAATTACCAACGCTGAAATTTTCCCGGACAACTATACAGTCGTTCGCAAAGATAGAAATTCAAATACTTATGGTGGTGTACTACAGGCAATAAAAAATAACCTGGTTTTCACTGAACTCACTAAATTAGACTCTGACTGTGAAATTATCTGGACCAAATTCCAAGCTTCTAAGGAAAAGAGCATCATGTATACAGGAACATTTTACAGACCCAGTCACAATGATCTCACTAGCCTACTTGAGTTGAAAAAATCCTCTAAAAGCTTGGCAAAAATGCTGACAAAAACAATGTTATTCTTGCTGGTGATTTCAACCAACCTAACATTGACTGGAGTCGAAACATTATTTCAGGAACTAACGCTTCCTCCGAAGCAGCCAAAATTCTTCTAAAAGTGACCAATTCATTCAATCTCACACAAATGGTGCAGTCACCCACCAGAGATAACATCCTTGATCTTGTTTTTACTAACAATTCACCAGCTGTTACCTCAGCTAATGTCATTCCCGGTATAAGTGATCATGATATTGTTGAACTGACCCTAAATATATCCCCTACTCGTAAAAAGTTGCCTAAACGTAAAATCTATTTTTAAAAAAAGCTAACATAAAACGAATAAAAGAAGACCTGACCAAATTTAAACAATATTATTATACTCAATTCAATAACTCCATTGATGTTGATGAAAAATGGAATTTCTTTGAACAGGAAATTAAACTGATTATTGATAAAAACACGCCTCACAAATTCACCTCCACTGAACTAAACCTGCCCTGGTTCACCCGTATCCAATGCCGTCTCTGCAGAAAAAAGATAAGCTGTTCAAAAAAGCTAAGACTAATCAACAAGCCAATGACTGGACTACCTATAAAAGCTTTAGAAAGGCTGTCCGTAAAAACCTCAAAGAAGCTAGAAACACCTTCATCTGTGATAAACTTAAAAACTTACTTAACGAAAACCCAAAGGCATTCTGGTCCTATATCAAAAGATTAAGAAGTAACTCTGTAGGTGTGTCTGATATACTAAATAATGGTAAACTCTGCAGTGACAGTAAAACTAAAGCTAACATTCTAAATGACCAGTTTTTCAGTGTTTTCACAGAAGAAAACACCTCCCAAATCCCTGTAACTAAACCACTTACCAACAACAAAATAAACCAACTTATAATTACCCCAGAAGGTGTAAAAAAGCAACTGCATAACTAGACCCCAACAAAGCCTCAGGTCCTTACCAAATACCACCATGGTTTCTAAAAACACACGCTGATGACCTCTATGAAATGTTAACTGATCTCTTTCAAACCTGTCGATAATGGTACTATCCCTAACAAGTGGAAAGAAGCAAACATATGTAGCGTTTTTAAAAAAGGTGATAAACAAAACCCAGCTAATTACAGACCTGTTTCCCTCACCTGCGTTTGTAGTAAAATCTTTGAGCATATAATCCACTAACATGTGATGAAATTCCTTGATGAGCATAATATCTTAACTGATTTACAACATGGCTTCCGTGCAAAAAGATCGACTGAAACACAACTTCTCTTAACAATAAATGATATCTCTAAACAAATTGACCAAAACAGTAACGTCTCTATGGCTATTCTTGACTTCTGAAAAGCCTTTGATAAAGTCCCACACCAGCGCCTGTTATCCCAACTTTATGCCTATGGCATTGATGGAAATCTCCTGGCCTGGTTTGCATCATTCCTCAACAACCGCATCCAGCGTGTTGTCTGTGATGGTAAAATCTCTGTTTCCAAACAGGTTTTATCTGGTGTACCACAAGGTATAGTTTTGGGTAAATTACTTTTCCTTTTATATGTAAATGACATCCCTGATAATATAAACAGCACAGTTAGACTGTTTGCTGATGACTGCCTTGTGTACAGAACAATTGATAACCCCTCTGATCAACAAATCCTCCAAAATGATCTTAACAAACTTGGACAATGGCAAAACAAATGGCAAATGAATTGTTAACCCCTTTAAATGCTACATCTTGTAAGAAATGTTTTAAATCACCTGTTTATACCTTATGTACCCAGCCACTAAAACATGTCAACTCCTACCCATACCTAGGTGTTGAAATTGATAATAAACTTAGACCTCTCAAACTGTCCCACCGACGTTAAATCCACTGCTTATAAAGCTCTAGTCAGGCCAGGACCCCCATCACCAGTGCGATGTGGATAAACGTGAATCTATTCAAAGGAGAGCAGCCAGGCTCTGTATGGCAGACTACTCTTATAAATCTAGTGTAAAAAACATGCTTCATAGATTAGATTGGCCCCTGCTAAAAACAAGGAGATACAACACCCGGCTACAAATGCTATATAAAATCAATAACAATCTTGTCGCCATCAATAAAGATGAACTTATCCCCACCGTCAGAACTAATACAAGAAATAATCATGACCTTAATTTCCAGGTTCCTTATGCTAAAAAGAATGTATATAAACACTCTTTCTTTCCTCACACACTTAAGGATTGGAATGCTTTACCGTCAGACAATGTACATGCACCAAGTCTCAACTGTTTCAAAGTTAAACTTACTAACACTTGTATTGCTAACTAGTTTTTTATTTTTTTATTTTTTTTATCTTTTACTCATACTTTTTACGCTCGGTTGGCGTTCATGTCCTCTTAAAGGATTTTTGCCGACTTAACCGATTCAGATTCAGATCCTACATGGCTTCCATGCATATGTCTCAAATGTCATCTCCATTATATGTTCATATCTATGTCCCACATGGAATCCCACCTTAATGTATGTCCCAAATGGCATCCCAACCTTGTCCCACACATGGCATTCAATGCAGTTGTCTCTCATGGCATCCCACACAATACAGTCTCAATTGACTTCTTGGCCTGCATTGCGCAATACATATTATCTATTATCGTTACCATGAACCGGCCTAGTTTTTATGGGCGGCCGGTTTGGGCAAAAATAAAAAATATAAAAAAAAGAGTAAGAAGCATAAATATAAGAAATAAATAAACAACAACAAAAAACAATAAAAAAAAAGTGGTACAAGAAAAATATAAATTGAATATAAAATAAATAAAAAGAATTCAATACAAAAAAATTAAGAAAAATATAAATAAGAAACATAAATTGAAAATGAAATGATTGAAAAAGAAACCAGTAAAAAAAAGAATGTTAGAAGAAAAATATAAATTGAATATGAAATAAATGAAAAAATTTAAGAAAAAAAATATCAATAAAAACATAAACTAAAATTGAAATGATTGAAAAGAAACCAATATAAAAAAGGATGTTATACAAAAATATAATTGAATATGCAATAGAATAAAAAAATAAAAAGATAATAAGAAAAATATAAACTAAAAATAAAACAAATAAAAAGAAACAATTAAATGTGTAACTTAAGTATATAGTAATAAAAAAAACGACAAATTAGATATGAAACAAATAAAAAATAAAAAAAAAATCCAAGCAATATACAAACAGAAAATATATCTTCAAATATAAGAACATAAATATAAACATTACTATATCTAATAATAGAAATGCTTATATAAGCATTTAATCTTTAAATTTGTCTTTAAATCTTTATCTTTAAATCAATATAACTTTAAATCAATGTAACTTTAAATCAATTTATCTTTAAACAGAAATGTAAGTATAGTCTCAGCCTTTATATATATATATATATCTATATATATATATATATATATATATATATATATATATATATATATATATATATATATATATATATATATATATATATATTTATACAAACAAATCATAATTAAAAAAGGGAAGAAAAACAAATACGTAACAAAAAAATCCTTAAAAAAAAAAAAAAAGATACGTACAAGTTTTTTTAATATAAACTATGCGCAGCACTAAGGGTATAGAAGGGTACTGGTACTGTTAGAAGGGGCTCTCTATTCTATTGCTTCCGACAAAAGTTCTGTTGCCCTTCTAATTAAGCCTACAGCGTCTACAAATACTAGGTTGGAATTTGTTTCCGTATTCTTTTTTTCCACATGAGGTTCCTAAATACCCAGACCAAGCGTGTCACGCTCAGTAGGGACATATTTTTTGTCAAATAAGTCCAAAGCAGTGATCTTGGTGTCATTTAAAAGAGCTTGAATAGTTCTTTCAAAAAATATAACTTTTTTTATAACTAGAAGTTGTGTTGAAGATTTTCGCAAAAAATGGGAATGAAAAAGAGAGAATTAAAAAAATGCACAAAATTTAGGATAACGTTTTTTCTTCGAAAGCTTCCTTGGCGTACTTTTAGACAAAGCTTTTGCTTAAAAAGCCGTGAACAAGTGTCAAAGACATTAAAGTATCCAATTCCGGTCGAATTTTGACTGCCGCCCCTACCATCGAAAACTTTTTTGGCAAAAATTGTGCCATATTTGATGGTTTTTACCCTTTTTGAGACCAAAATGTTGAAAAACTGTATCGCAATACACCAACCGTACGCGAAATGTATCGTAAGAAAGATCAAGCCATGTACTTTGAATTGATATCAGAAAGAGCAAATACCTCCTCTCTAACCACATTTCAACACATTGTAATTTGTCTTAGACACTTTGGTCTAGGTAACTCTCAGCGCTTATCACGCGATGGCTCGAGTTCGGATCACGCTCAGGATCACGTTTTCTTTTACCGCTAGAAATTACAGCGATGATTATTTTTTTGTTTATTTTCATTGTTCTTGCATCTTTTGCTTTGAGACAAAAATTAGACTGGTATTAATGGAAAGGAAATTCCACAAACAATCTAAATGTGTTAAAAAATTGTCATTTTTCAATATTCACAAGAAAAATACAAGCTCAAAAAAACTGGCCTATTTTGGCATAAAATGTGCAAATTTGCATATTTGTGTCAATGTTTTATAGAATTTAACTTTTTTATTAAAAAGTTTATTGTCTTAACACTCATAGAAACTAAACTTGTAGTGGTAGAAAACGAAAGAAAAGGTGTAAAAATTAATTTTGAAAACAAAATTCCGATATTTGTTTTCTTCATGTTTTGAAACCTGGGTCTTAAGTTTAAGGGTTTAAGTTGGCTTCACGCTGAGCATAGCATTACATTGCACAAACATAACGCATTCGAGCGCTAGTGTCAGCCCACACTCACCACGCCTGGGCGCAAATTCTGGTGAAGTGTATTGTGGTGCTCAAAGTGCTGCGCATATTTCTATTTTTACATATTCCTTTTTTTTTCCTCCTTATAATTTGTTTTATATTCATATATTTTTGTTTGAACTTATACATTTCTGTTTCTATAATAAACAGATAAAAGGCTGTCTGCACTTATATTTGTGTTTAAAGATTTATCACTGTTTTGTAAATATAGTAATGTTTATATATTTAGAGAAAAAAAAAATCTATTTGGGAGATATATTATTTGTGTGTATAGTATCTTTTATATTCTTTGTTATTGTAGTGGAACATTGAGTGTCATAAGATCTTATCGATTTTCAATTGTAGTTGTGTTTCTTTTCTATTTATTATTTTTGTTGCTTTCTCTTCATTGTTCTCTCAAATTCCATATGATACATTTCAATTATTCATTTTCTATTGTATTGTTTTCTTTTTATTTATCTTATATTCGATTTATATTTTCCTTAATTAGATACGTTTCTTTTTTATTACTTCCTTTTTTATTTATTTCATTTTTAATTTATACGTTTCTGCTTATTTTTTTAATTGACTTTGAATTGAATTCTTTTTATTCATTTTCAATTTAAAGGTTTTTTTCTTTTATTTATTAGATACTTTTCTTTTTTATTGGTTTCTTCTTTTTCCATTTTTAATTTGTTTTTTAGTATTTTTCTCTTTTTAATTTTTGCCCAAACGGCCGTCCATAAATTTTTGCCCACTTGGCCTTTCATACCCTTGGCGGCAATTAATCATCGGCTATTTCGAAAGGGCTGAAGAGTCCACATTCGCTACACAATACGATTCCGAGATAATCAGTAGGTGTCCCAGAAAAGCATCAGTGGAAAAACTGCTTAATTTCTGGCTTTCAAAAGTTGAAATCCTCGGTGTAAAAAGTCCTGATCCACTAAAACCTATGCATTTACTACGATGGATTGCATTTATCAGGTATTGTAAAGATTCGATATCACAGGTGGTGTTCCTAGCGTTATGGCAACTAGGCCTAGCCTAAGCATAGGCTAGTACTGTAGTAGGCCTACTACTACTAGGCCACATGTGTTCCTAGCGTTATGGCAACATATATCATGCTTACTAGTACTGTGAGTATGAAATATTATCAATCCATTAACATTACCTATCGATAGCCAGCCCGAAGGCTGGCCCGATTTACATGTCAGGTAATCAACATTATTTTTTGTTTAAGGATTGTAGTGGCCACTGGCAACCTCAGCCAACCAAGGAAAATGAAAAACAATACCCTGTGCCCGGTACCATGCTGTCACTTAAAGTACTATACTAAGTAGGCTATTTATGTAAGTACTAGTAGGGCCTATAAAAAATATATATATATATATATATATATATATATATATATATATTATATATATATATATATATATATATATATATATATATATATATATATATATATATATATATATATATATATATATATATATATATATATATATAGGCCTATATAAAAATAGGCTAAATATATATATATATATATAGGCCTAGGCCTATATATATATAGCCTAAATATATAGGCCTATATATATACATATATAGGCCTATATATAAGGCCTATATATAGGCCTATATATATAGGGCCTATATATATATAGTATATATATAGCAGGCCTATATATATACAGGCCTATATATACACAGGCCTATATATACACAGGCCTATATATATATATATACAGGCCTATATATACACAGGCCTATATATACACAGGCCTATATATATATATACACAGGCCTATATATATACAGGCCTATATATATATATATATATACAGGCCTATATATATATATATATATATGCACACAGGCCTATATATATATATATAGGCCTATATATATACACACAGGCCTATATATATACACAGGCTATATATATATACACACAGGCCTATATATATACACACAGGCCTATATATATACACACAGGCCTATATATATATATATATATACACACAGGCCTATATATATATACACAGGCCTATATATATATACAGGCCTATATATATATACATATAGGCCTATATATATATATATATATGCATATATATATATTCAGGCCTATATATATATAGGCCTATATATATATATAGGCCTATATATATATATATATATATATATATATATATATATATATATATATATATATATATATATATATATATATCCAGGCCTATATATATATCATATATATATATAGGCCTATATATATAGGCCTATATATATATATATAGGCCTATATATATATCCAGGCCTAGGCCTATATATATATCCAGGCCTAGGCCTATATATATATCCAGGCCTATATATATATATCTAGGCCTATATATATATATATAGGCCTATATATATATAGGCCTATATATATATATAGGCCTATATATATATAGGCTATATATATATATATATATAGGCCTATATATATATATATATATATATAGGCCTATATATATATATAAGGCCTATATATATATATATATATATATATATATATATATATATATATAAATATAGGCCTATATATATATATATATATATATATATATATATATATTATATATATATATATCAGGCCTATATATATATAGGCCTATATATATATATCAGGCCTATATATATATATAAGGCCTATATATATATATATATAGGCCTATATATATATATATATATAGGCCTATATATATATATATAGGCCTATATATATATATATAGGCTATATATATATATATATATATATATATATATATATATATATATATATATATAGGCCTATATATATATATATAGGCCTATATATATATATATATATATATATATATATATATATATATATATATATATATATATATATATATATATATATATATATATATATATATATATATATATATATATAGGCCTATATATATATATATATATATATATATGCAGGCCTATATATATATATATCAGGCCTATATATATATATATATATATATATATATATATATATATATATATATATATATATAGGCCTATATATATATGCAGGCCTATATATATATATATCATATATATATATATATCAGGCCTATATATATATATATATATATATATATATATATATATATATATATATATATATCCAGGCCTATATATATATAGGCCTATATATATATATAGGCCTATATATATATATATATATATATATATATATGCCTAGGCCTATATATATATATAGGCTATATATATATATAGGCCTATATATATATATATATATATATATATATAGGCCCAGCCTATATATATATATATTCAGGCCTATATATATATCAGGCCTATATATATATATATATATATATATATATATATATATAGGCCTATATATATATATATATATATATATATATATATATATATATATATAGGCCATATATATAT
The DNA here is from genome assembly GCA_020152595.1 of Chiridota heheva. NCBI lineage: Eukaryota > Metazoa > Echinodermata > Holothuroidea > Apodida > Chiridotidae > Chiridota > Chiridota heheva. Next base: position 7,547 of record JAIGNY010000954.1, on the reverse strand, counting down.
ATATAGGCCTGGTTATATATATATAGGCCTATATATATATATATATATATATATATATATATATATATAGGCTATATATATATAGTATATATATATATATATATATATATATATATATATATATAGGCCTATATATATATATATATATATATATATATATATATATATATATATATATATATAGGCCTATATATATATATATATATATATATATATATATATATATATATATAGGCCTATATATATATATATATATATATATATATATATATATATATATATATATATATATATATATATATAGGCCTATATATATATATATATATATATATACAGGCCTATATATATATATATATATATATATATATATACGGGCCTATATATATATATAGGCCTATATATATATATATAGGCCTATATATATATATATATATATATGTATATATAGGCCTATAATATATATATATATATATATATATATATATATATATATATATATATATATATATATATATATATATATATATATATATATATATATATATATAGGCCTATATATATATAGGCCTATATATATATATATATATATATATATATATATATATATATATATATATATATATATATATAGCCTATATATATATAGGCCTATATATATATATATATATATATATATATATATATATATATATATATATATATATATATATATATATATATATATATATATATATAATATATATATATATATATATATATATATATATATAGGCCTATATATATATATATATATATATATATAGGCCTATATATATATAGGCCTATATATATAGGCCTATATATATATATAGGCCTATATATATATGCCTATATATATAGGCCTATATATATATATATATATATATATATAGCCTATATATATATATATATATATATATATATATATATATATATATATATATATATATATATATATATATATATATATATATATATATATATATATATATATATAGCCTATATATATATAGCCTATATATATATAGGCCTATATATATATATATATATATATATATATATATATATATATATAAATATATATATATATATATACATATATATATAGGCCTATATATATATATATATATATATATATATATATAGTAGGCCTATATATATATATATATATATATATATATAGAGCCTATATATATATATATATATATATATATATATATATATATATATATATATATATATATATATATATATATATATATATATATATATATATATATATATATATATATATATATATATATATATATATATATATATAGGCCTATATATATATATATATATATATATATATATATATATATATATATATATATATATATATATATATATATATATATATATATATATAGGCCTATATATATATATATATATATATATATATATATATATATATATAGGCCTATATATATAGGCCTATATATATATATATATATATATATATATATAGGCCTATATATATATATATATATATATATATATATATATATATATATATATATATATATATATATATATATATATATATATATATATATATATATATATATATAGCTATATATATATATATATATATAGGCCTATATATATATATATATATATATATATATATATATATATATATATATATATATATATAGGCCTATATATATATATATATATATATATATATATATATATTTATATATATATATATATATATATATATTGCCTATATATATATATATATATATATATATATATAGGCCTATATATATATATATATATATATATATATATATATATATATATATATATATATATATATATATATATATATATATATATATATAGTAAACATATAGGTTGCCATAACTAGGAACACTATATATACTAGGTCTACTATAGTAGGCCTAGTATAACTACATAGGCTAGGCCTATATACAGCATATATATATATATATAGGCCTATATATATATAGGCCTATATAAATAGGCCTATATATAGGTTTATATATATATAGGCCTATATATATATATATATATATATATATATATATATATATATAGGCCTATATATATATATATATATATATATATATATATATTTATATATATATATATATATATATATATATATATATATATATATATATATATATATATATATATATATATATATATATATATATATATATATATATATATATATATATATATAGGCTATATATATATATATATATATATATATATATATATATATATATATATATATAGGCCTATATATATATATATATATATATATATATATATATATATATATATATATATATATATATATATATATATATATATATATATATATATATATATATATATATATAGGCCTATATATATATATATATATATATATATATATATATATATATATATATATATATATATATATATATATATATATGCATATATATATATATATATATATATATA
>JAIGNY010000954.1:0-2500 GCA_020152595.1 Chiridota heheva | reverse complement strand
TATATATATATATATAGGCCTATATATATAGGCTTATATATATAGCCTATAGATATATCCTTATAGGCCTATATATATATATATATAGCCTATATATATATATATATATATAGGCCTATATATTTATAGGCCTATATTTATATAGGCCTATGTATATATTGGCCTATATATATATATATATATATAGGCCTATATATATATATAGGCCTATATATATATATAGGCCTATATATATAGGCCTATGCATATATAGGCCTATGCATATATAGGCCTACATATAGGCCTACATATATATAGGCCTATAAATATATATGCCTATATATTTTTATACAGGCCTATATATATACCTTTATATATCTATATAGGCCTATGTATATATTGGCCTATATATATATATATATATATATATAGTCCTATATATATATATATATATATATATATATATATATGGCCTATATATATATAGGCCTATGCATATATAGGCCTGTGCATATATAGGCCTACATATAGGCTACATATATAGGCCTATAAATATATATGCTCTATATATTTTTACAGGCCTATATATATACCTTTATATATCTATATAGGCCTATATATTTACCTATATGTATATATATTTAGGCCTATATATATAGGCCTATACATTTAAATATATATAGCCTATATATATATATATCTATATATATATATATATATATATATATATATATATATATATATATATATATATATATATATATATATATACATATATATATATATACACTAGTAAGGATATAGGCTGCCATAACGCCAGGAACACTGGCGAACTACTAGGCCTACTACTTCTAGTAGGCCTAGTACTTAATACATAGGCTAGACCTATATACACTGAGCATGAAGGTAACTCCTTGCTCGGTGTAAGAAGTCCTGATCTAGCTAGACCTATGCACTTATTACGATAGATTAGGTTGGGCGCGCTGGCCTGGCGGCGCGCCAGCCTGGGCGGCGCGCCAGCCTGGGCGGCGCGCCAGCCTGGGCGGCGCAGCCAGCCTGGGCAGCGCCAGCCTGGGCGGGCGCGCCAGCCTGGGCGGGCGCGCCAGCCTGGGCGGCGCCCCAGCCTGGGCGCGCCAGCCTGGCGCTGCCGCCATTGCCAGAGGTGCGTGCCCCAATGTTTATCATACTGTCTATACCAAAATAGCGATAATTCCAAATTTATTTCTTAATTCTTAGACTTGCGTATTTATTTTTCCTATTTGGTAAAAAATTGCTCATGTATCACTAAGCAAATTATACCAGGTGATAAATATTAAAATTATCTCTCACCTGACATACCTGATATTACCCCCTCCCCGTAGCACATGGTGCAGTCGGACATTGTCTCCCTCATGCACCTTCATATACCTACTCTGTACTCATCAATCATGAAAATGGACTTTTTTACATAAGAATTTTGTCCGACTTTGCTGAAGTGGATAACAAATTTGAGTCACACTACAGTAATAGGTCCCAGGCTAGTAGTAGTAGGCCTTAGTATTAGACCTAACGTTAGTATGCCTACTGCCAGTGCCACTAGGGCTAGGGCCTAAATATTTGGTGCATAAACTGATTTTACTTGGTTAGGCCTAAACTTAGTTCCAGCAAATCCAAAATTGGATAACGGTAACAAGAATATCATTTGTTCATATCCGTAAGCTCTGTCAATAATCGCACAACAAAATTAATTCTATTTTGCATAATTCCGTACTGTCTCAATGCATTGCCATAATAAAAACCTAATTTTACAGAAAAGCCACACCTTATCACGTTAGGAATAAAATAAGGTCCAAGAAGTGAGAATTTGGACTGACATTTTTTGTGAGCAATTTTATCCACTAAAAGTACTTAAAAGTGGCTTAGATTTGACGACACTAATAGTATATACTTTATAAGAGCATATTGAGCCTAATAAAAAGTTGTCTGCTCTGAGGAAAAGTGACTTACACAGATCAGAACAACAAGTGACAAGTGTTACCTTTTCAAAGATCATCACAAAATGGGCAACGAAAAATCTTTATTTTAGGAACTTTATCGAGACTGAAAATGCTCGGATCCCGATTTAACCCGCAATATAATGTCTTGTACGTCATCTGATCTTCTGCTTTAGTGACGAACATTGAAACTGCATGAGTTAGAGCAATTTGAATTATCCGGATTTACTGGGAGTGATTGTTTTACAAACCACGAAATGCTCAATTCTAACTTCTGGGTCAAGTCCTCAGAAATAAATAATATCGCAGTAACGGTCATATAGCAAGGTCATGTTGCCAACTGAAATAAGCCTTTTAATCCCACTAAATCACAGTACATTATATCCTAAAACATTCACCGTCAGAGGGGGAAACAATTTCTGCTAAAAAAAAAAAAAAAAATATTGAATTTTCATTTTGCTTTTCACAGGTTTTCATTTCAATTAAGAAAATGTCCACAGCGTTTATGCTACTTGGGATGTCTGTCAGGCTTTCTTTTCATTCCTGTT
>JAIGNY010000953.1:10000-40903 GCA_020152595.1 Chiridota heheva | reverse complement strand
TAAATATATCGTGTTTGACTCTACCCTGATTATACCTATGTTGAGAGCTGTCTTAAAGGTCTCGCTACTGATTTGGTCACGAAACTCCTGTAAATTCCAAATCAGTTTCAGATTGTCACATAGTCCGAGATACGCAATTTTACCCAAAGCAAAGGTCATGTTGCTTCGTGCGTTCTCCTCTAGTATATTTGGTGATTTGTTATCGAAGTGTTCTATATAACATTCATATGCTTCATGAATTAATGAGAAAAGGGTCGACGGAGTTTTTACTAAGCCTTGTTCAGTGTTTAATAGGATTAACGCGCAATAGAATGTTACCAATAATGGAACTTCCCCAACCTCCTCCATCATGCCCTGCTCTTCTAAAAAGCGTATTGCTTCTTCACCTAGTTCCTTGCTACTCTTGAAAAACTTCTGCTGTATAAATTCAACAGCTTGGTTTGCGGTGAAACCTTCAACGGTAACTATGTTATCAAAGTGGATATCTCTTATTTTGTGATCTGCAGATTTTCTCATTGTAATCAGCAGTTTGACGTTTGGAAATTTTTGCTGCCTTAGTATCTTTAGAATATCTTCAAACAATGGTGAATCTTCCACGTCCGAGGAGACCTCATCTAAACCATCGAGTATCAGAAAAGAGCCATCTGGTGAACTTTCAATCGCCTCTTCCAGCTGTAAACATTTCTCAGCTGTGATTTCTTCACCATAAAGTGTCAAGATAAACTCAACTAGAGTTGTGCAGCTGGTATTTAGAAATCGAAACCGGGAGAGGATTAATAGTTTCACACCTTGTAGGCAATCTCCGTTAAGCCAGTCATATATTATCTTCAGGGTAAGTGTTGTTTTACCTACCCCCGCGTCTCCAAATATTACGGTTCTATTACCTTGGAGTTGCAAAATGTCTTTCACCGTTTCAAGGACTTCCTTTCTTGACCCTTGAAGTTGGAAAGAGCCACGTTTGGTGTGATGGAGTGACAGATTGACAAAATATTTTTCTAGGTGCATTGGGTCTATCCAAGGAGCAATTTTCTGTTGAGACACAAGTTTCTTGTAGTAATTGTGCAATGTGGTGGTAGTGTTTGACAAAAGATCAAGATCTGCAAATGACGAAAAAGATAAGAAATATTTTATTCAATACATTTTCAGTGTTTCTTCTGTGCAAGCTAACAGAGGCAAGTATTGCAGGTGGGAAATAAAAAGTGCTTATGCATAACCGTGGAACAAATTACTGTAAACGTACAAAATGTTCAGTAATTTTTAAATTCAAAAAAGATAGATTGCAAATTTAAGAATACTAATTACTACCATCTTCATTCATAGCTCCCGTTTTTGTATAAGCACATTTATTTGTCTGTCAATCGGCCCAGTGCATGTTCATTTTATTCCTTTTTTCGAGGATTGCAGGTAATCTAGAATTTGGATGAGCTCTCTCCTGATATTCTGACTAAATGTGTATATAAAGGGCGGGCGGTCAGGGTGGATGATGGGTATTTACGGTACAAATAAATGTCTACTCATCAGTAAGTATGAATACAAAATAATGGACTGAACAAAAATGTAATCAGTGCGTTTCCATAAAGCATAGATACGAAGTGGCAATGCTGGATATGGATATTTTATCAAGTGTAATCTACATCAGACCAATACAATCTCTTTTAGTACAAATTACTACAAAAATTTCGGAAGACAGCCTACATCGTTCATCATAAAAATGTATTCAAACAATTTTAGCAAAGCAGAAGAGAATAATGCAGCCTTGAATTTTTTTGGAATTGATACAATTATTTCTTAGGACAAAAAAAGTATTCAGCGTTCAACTAATGATACTTATGTTTTGAGTGTTTGAGATTAGTTACACTTCATTTTTCATGTCCAGCTTCAATGCAGGATTTACACAAAAACACTCTAATAGGTGCTCTAAGTTCAAAGATAAAACTTGATTTATGTGTTGGCGGCCATCTTGGATATCACAAAATGCTCAAAGTTACTAAGGTGGCATCACTCGTATTCTGAATCAGCGGGTCTCAAAGATATAGAAACTATGAAAAAACATTGCGGGGACAAAACTTTTGGCTTATTGATATGGGCACTAAACTATTATTTGGCATTATCACAATTTAAGTATACGATATCATTTATGAACATCGATATAGTAGATGCGTACGTACCAGTGGTGCTTGATTTTGAAATCTGCTCTATAACATAGGTATTTTCTTTATCAGTACCTGTAATATATAGACGGATATCGTATAATATTTATTTCTAAAAGTTTACACTATTAGATCAAAACCATTAGGCTCTCACGATAATACAAGACTACTTTATTATTTGCATTTTTGTTTTCTTGCGCTTTAATCAGTTTTGCGAATTGGAGAAGAAAAAATTAATAACATTTTTGGTAAGATATGTCTAAATTATGGTATTCCATACCAATGTATTTTATTCCAAAGTGAATATTTTGATGTAGAACATATTGATGAGAAAACATGAATGGTTTAAATTGATTGGGCTTTTTTTTATATTTGGCGACATCCTTCGGAAATAAAAAATATATAAGTTTTGAATAACTAGGCATCAAATATTTGGGTTCAGTATCAAATAAAGTGAGCTCTAAATAATTCCAGTTAACTCCAACATTTTACACGATAGGCATACATTGAATAGGACCGCCATTTTGATCAAGCACATTGGTGGCTCAGTGGTCAACCAAGTTGATCTTATATGACAGAGGACTTCAAACAAAACAACATGAACAATTGACTTCAATATCTTATTTCATTAAACTTAAGGACATTATGAAATTAAGACTCTTTACGTTTTATCTGTGTCGAAATGTCTGATATAGTAAGTGTGCTATAGAAGGTTGGCTCCCCATCCTCACTTTCTTAACAATTATTAATGCATTCTAAAGAAAAATTCATTTTAACACTTTTATTATTTAACCTAATTTACCTCAAATTTCTTCACATGATGAATCATAATTTTCTTCATTAGATTCCGCTTTGCTACTTCTTAACATATCCAATTCTTTTAAGCAACAAAATCGCATTGTCTATCATATTGTTCCTAGAACAATAAAATATAACGACTTTGAAGAATATGAGGTTGTGATATCACAACTGGTCTGATTTCAGTCATTTCTACAAAAATGATACATACCTTTAAAAATAAATATCTTCTTTTAACGGAATAAGATTTTGCTTTCTTCACCTTTTTGTGCCATAAATTTATTTAAAACAGCAAAAGAGAGTCAAAACGCTGAACAGACCACGTACGGCTTATACATATGATTACAATTTTAAAAGACTACATGACCACGGTGAAGTACAGTATAGTTTAGTAAGTTTTGTTATACACCAGGACGGTAATGGGGGAGGTAATGGATAAAGCAGGGGTTGTTCGAACAAACAAGCATCGAAAATCTAAAATCAAATTAAAATTTAAAGGACACTTGGTTAGAAATAATAAATAAAAACATCAAAATCATTTAAGAAGATGGACCGTATTTATTATACAATTATCTAAATACAAAACCACATTAATTGTCTGTACTGCTTATTACATAACAAACAATCAATCAAATTGATACTTTGATGGAGTATTTGAGGCATTTCACACCAAAAGAAGAAAAAAAAGGTCCATACCTTTTGTATTCTTGTCATCCACTTTTAGCTTAAACAAAAGAAATTGTAGGATGAATTAAATTTGTTTCAGGCGATAATTTCACACAGGTGAGTTACCAAAAAAAAACATGGCTTTCTTTGTTTGCATAAGCAACACACTTTGTAGCAACCTTTGCTCTACCTATTCTATGCTGGTGACTTCATCATATACAAATTGCACAATACGAAAACTATTTTGGAAGAAACAGACATATCTAGGATAAAAAAAAAGATAAAAAAAAAGTGTTTTACAGTTACAATGTTGTAGTTTTGATAAATGAATAGCAACTAATTAAAGGAATAGTAACTAAATTTCACAGGAATTACCCACCCACACTAATGTATTGTGCTATTTCTACCATAGAATAAAAACACTTGAAACAATAGCTGATTGTAAATAATTTAGATAAAAACTAAATAAAAACTCACCTGGATTTTGATATTCCTAGTTCCAAGTGCGTTGTTAACAAGATGAAAGAATGCTCGAACTAATGTCTGTTGTGAAACCGGCTGTGATATAGTTGCATCTATGGACATGATTCGACTATCTAAATTGAGTACCTCCTCATTAAACTTGTTGTTCCAACTTTCCAATAGTACTTCAGCAAGGTGTTTTCCTTTTAGCAATTGCTTGCCGTTTGTGATGAGAAATATTCCACGTGACTTCCATACAAGATCCCAATCTTTTACTTCGTTCTTTGAATAATTATATGGAAAAGGGCAAACGATATAACGCACATTTGATATAATATAATGATATCAAATAATTGAGATTATATGCAGAAAAATGATGATTATCCTGCAAACAGTATGTCACCGTTCATCAAAGCGTTGGTATGTCCTGTACAGATTATGAACAGGCAAACCAAATGAAAGACGCTGGCTAAATTATATGAATGGCATTTAAACGAAAATTACACAAATTAAACTGGTAAAGCTCATTTATATGATGTTGAATAATTAACACATTTTTTAGAATTTTGGTTTTAAGGCTCTGAAAAAATACTCTTAATATCCCTAATCTTATATCCTAACTATCTTTAATATCCTAACGTCATTTGCATCATGTTCAAGTAAGCAATAATTTCGGAAAAAATCAAACTTGATCATCCTTTTCTTACATAACAAAATTTATATCGAAAATTTCATAGCATTTATTTTTAATTTGGAACTTGATTGTCAAGCCTTATGATTATTTCAAATTATCTTTCGAAACTATTGCTAATTTTTCATTTCTCCGTTAATTTATAGATCACAACATGCAGTGACATACTCAAGAGTTTTAAGCCATAAATTGTGCAAACATTGCAAACTGCCATTTAATCCTGATCATGCAATTTTATATCATGCCATCGTAGATCTAATTTGTAGTATGAAATTGTTCTTCATCAGTTTTGTAGATATTTTGATCTTCAATAAATATGATAACATCTGATATGTAATATATACTAGCTCAGAAATTTGAGTTAGTGGTAAATAGGTACATAAAACGACTGTATCCACAAAAAGGGAAAATTACCATGGCCACTCTACGGATACTCTTTTCTTCCCCCGTAAATCGATGGCTACTTCCATTGAAGACAAAACAAAATACAATCCTTCCCTTGGGTTCTAGTAGAGGCAGATTTTTCCAACCAAACGTTGCCACGTCAACCAAACGGAGTTGTCGCTTTTCAAATTTTACACTTGAAATCCCATTTTGTAGGGGTTCTGTTGATAAATACTCTATACTTTGCTTGACATCATTATTAGTAGAACCAAAGAAGCATACAACCGGTTCCTCTTTGATGTGTAGCAGAAACCTATCCTTGATGTTTCTCTGCAGAATAAAGTTTTTTGTGTCCTCCGCAGACTTTTCTGAGAAGGAAAAGTGGGATAACTTATATCAGATATTACGATCATAAGTGGGATAACTCATATCACATATTACGATCATCAGATCATAAGTGGGATAACTCATATCACATATTACGATCATAAGTGGGATAACTCATATCACATATTACGATCATATTGAAATTTCATATTTTACATGTTTTAACAGCAGATCCCAACACATTTTTTCCTTTTCGTGATCATGAAGTAAAGCCTTCGTACATCAAAATGTAATATTACATTCCATACCTTTGTGTCTGACTGAATACACACTTGTCACCTTGTATTTACATTTAAACAAATGCATTTATTCTTAATATCAATACAATACTAATGTGGATATTACTGTATACCCTTAAAATGCTTTACATACAATTGATTTGCGCTAGTCATGCAAGTGACTATTTTGTTTTACTCGATTAATTTACTTTTATTTCAAGTAGTCAATCATCCTTTTTTTTCATTTGGTATAACCAGTTCAGTTCGTACCGCCGATTGGGGGACTCAATAAATCCTCCTATCGGGAGACTCAAGCGGCTTCCATATATCACTGAGCTTACAGTAATATATGGAAGCCGTCATTTTTATTGTGAAGTTTCAGTCATAGACGCTTATCAGTCGTTTTATTGAAGGTTTGTAACAAAATTTGCTTTGTTCGCGTTCAATTTCGCGAAAGTAAAACAACTTCGTTACTATCACGCAGTTATTGCTTAATGATTTTCACAAATCCCCGAGTAATTTCTCATAATATCAGAAAACCTTGTTAAAGCGCGACTGCCTAACGGTAACACATAATAAGAATTCATCACTTTTCTTCAAATTTCTCGAAAACCGCACGGTGGATATTAAAAGCGCACGGTGAAAAGATAATTCATATGCCATTATTTCAAATCGTGATTTTTTTTTGAACCCTTAGCAGTGGTTGAGTTCCTCGCGTTGGAAATGTGTCTGATTCTTATGTAAGTCCTACACAAACTTTGAATTTGGATAGATATAGATATATTGTGGGATGCTTCTGTAAAGGATCCTCCGATTGGGAGAACAAAAGTGTTCTCCCGATCGGGGTACGAACCGGCCTGGTAACTTTGGCGTGAATTGTGTCCTGTTTAAATGTGTAATTCCTTATTTTGTCTGCATCCATTTCCAGTCTTTCACCCATTAATTCATTGATACATACATTATCGATCATTCCTGCATCCATAAACACAATCATTATCCATCGATCCAACAAATGGTGTCTACTTTGATTTGGCACGAAGCTCCATGGCTACCCATTAGTCCGTTAGTACCCTACACACTAGCTCAACAGATGTAGCATGTATCTAAACATTGATGCCTTTAATTTTTAACATTTCCATTGGCTTCCATTTACGTCATAAATAATATATTGTTATGACTCGAGAAAGTGGACGGAATTTCTCAGAAGCTTACTTTTAATAACTTTTGAAAATAACCGCTTAACCATGTATGCATGACTTCTTACAAATTACGCATTTTAATTAAACTTCGATGCAACCTTGTTCTAATAATTTCAAACGAACTATACATATACTAGCTCTCTAAATCAGTTGTTTCCTTCAAAAAGTTTACAAAAATATTTGAAAATCAAAAGTAACCATATTCATCCTTTGTGAAATCAAGTATGGCATCTTCTATTTCATATTGACGTCATCAATATTTATTTTATGTAAGAATTTGAAGTAGATTTAGCTTACCGATTTCGACATATTTCTCTTCATAGTTCTTCACTATATCTACGCACCGTTGAAGATTGCAATCCTGAAATGTTTGTTTCAATACTTTAACGTTATGCTTATCAGTCCTACACACACCAATAAGGTCATTTATCATAAAGATTTCAAAGTCAGTCTGATTTCTTCTAATGCCGCCTACTTTTTGCAAATACTGTGATAACTTTTTTCTATCTTTCCTCTTTACTTCAGTGGATATACCATTCAGCATTTCCTGGAACAAACGGATAAATTCTTTCTCCGCATCCATTTTGCACCGAAGATAGTATCCGCCATAGCCGAAATGTATTATAGGCGTATTCGCGTCATCGTGTTCTTTGTATGATTTCAATATTACATACATGCGGCAGCAATTACTAATGAAATACATTTCTTTGTAAGCTTACAAAGTGGGTCTAAGTCCACATGTCGCATGTTGACTTATCAGCTACATCGTAAAATTTAGTGCAAAGATCACATGAATTGCGTGTACTTGAACTCCATGCTTCCAAGAAGTGTTGGTAGTACAAAGTGACAGCATTTGGGGAATCATTTGATTTATATAACTTTGGATCAGCTTTGAAAGGGTAAGGAGTTTGAAACGTTGTCTTGAACAAATGTTCAAACATAAAATAAATAAAACAAAACAAGTCAAGAAAGCCTGTGCAACTTATTCCATTAATTCATCTTAAGTCATTAATTTATTTCATGCCTGTATTGAATTATAAATCAAAACGATTTAGAAAAACAAATATCCTTTTCTTTTGTTCATTTGCACGGGCGAAACTTGAAAATAGATGCATACATATACGTTTTCATATGCAGTAGCATTATACAACAGACAATACTTGATTACGACATGTTTTTCGTTTTATATCATTGCGTTGATTCATAAGCATAATCTATATTGAGAATTTGAGTTGCATGTTACCAGGATCGGGGGCGGAAGCAGAATAAGACATCAGGGGTGCCAAGCCAAACCAAACCAGGGATGATGTAATAACGTGTGTTATGGGCAGTTTTGACAGTTTTGATTAATGGAACAGTAGACGAGGGTATAGAGTATTATGAGCGGGAAGCAGAGCAAAAGGTACTCCCTGAAACAATTTCACCTTCCCTACTGCATGTTTTCTTTCGATTGGAAATATATTTAACAACAAATTGAATGGAATTTTGGTAAAGTCATTGGAAATTTGGTCAAATTTGGGAATATTTTCCTGATTATTGATGAAAATTTACCGACACTTAAAGAAATATTCCGCCAAAACGCTAAAGGAAATTTCCCAACAATTGAACTAAATTAAGCGAGAATGAAAGAGATTTCCTAAAAATTGAAAATAAAACTTACCGAAAATCTAAAAAAGATTGCCTTAAAATGAAGGAAATTTCCTAAAATTGCACGAGAATTAAAGACATTGCTTAAAATTGAAAGACATTTGCCAAAGCATTGTTCGACATTTCCCGAAAATTAAAGAAATTTGATCAAAACACGAAGAAATATTGCCCCTAAATGAAAGACATTTACCGAAAATTGCACGAGAATGAAAGAAATTTCCCAAAGATTGAAAGAGTTTTCCCAAACATTGAATCAATATTCCAATAAATTGTAAACACTTTTACATAAACCGTAACTAAGAATGAGCTTATGGTTAAAATAGTTTCATAGGCAAAATCTCAGGGAGTCATACCCCTCTCTCCCTTCCCCTTCTAAATCCGCCCCACCAACGTTGACCTCAACGAAGCTGTAGTTTCAAACGAGGGAGAGGATCGGATGATGTCGACCTTCTGAATCTGCGAGAAGGACGATAGCAACGGACGCTTGTATGCGTAGGTAGATGTTAGAAATCACGAGAAACTACAAGTCTTGCTCCCAATTACGTCTTCTCTGGTATAAGGGGTTTTACTCTGCAATTCGCAACTATATTGCGAGTATGTGTGACGTGAAGTGGCTCAGAAGTTAAGGAGTCATGCTCGTATGCAAAAGGTATTGAACTCGACTCGACTGCATTGTGTCCTTGAGCAAGACACATTTCTGTACTTGCTCCAGTCCACTCAGCTGTTAATGACTACCAGCATTGCTGGGGAGTTGGCCTGCAATGTACTGACGTCCTGTCCAGGGGACTCACGTGCTCTCATTCCCTCACGTCAAGGAAACTGGGAATAAGCACCGGTCTAATGGCCCTTCATGGCTTTAGTATGTGAAATATTTTGAACTTATCCAGTTATAAGAAATGTATCCAAAATAATCATTACGAGAGCGGGCTTATATTTGCGTCTTTATTCGTTGATAGCAAAATGCCGAACTGAATCTTACACGAGGTAGAAACCACAAAGTAGTATCTAAGTAAAAGTAATGATTTAGGAATGTTCATACATGAAACATAGGTTAATAATATAATTGAATAACAGTCGTTTCTATCAATATACCACACTCCTCCTCCCTTAATTTGGAAATATTTTAAGAATGCGATTAAGTATTTGAAATATACATTAATTGACATTATGAATACATTTAGTAATTAATGAAAATATATGGTGTACGAATTACGTTACAAAATATTCATAAGTTTAATTCCAGTGTAATCGTTCTTGTGGTTTACGGTTTCGTTTAGGGTATTGTTGTCTAGGTGCCTTTACACTTCCGTGTGACCTGTTGTGTTCTGGATCAGAATTTGTTGTTTCATCAGAATTTCATCTTCACGTGGTTGGCAATTATCCAAACCATCATGAGTGACAAAGTTTGGTTCTTGATTCACAATTCTGTGCGTGTTTTCAACTGACGTAGTGTCAGGAATTTCAGACAGTGAATCTTGCTTAGAATTTTGTGTTGAGTTTGGAGATAACTCATTTGTTGGTTTGTCTTGATCACATCTAATACGAAATGTGTTCTTGGTGTCGTCGCCAAATGATTTGAGAACCCAGTTATTCTATTTTGACTGATACTGGTCCTGCTTGACTAACGAAGTCTCCTGGTAACCAAGTATGTCCTCTACCAAAATTCTTGGCGTAGACAGATTCTCCTATTTGGAATTCTCTTTTTACAACATTTTTGTTATGTTCTGCTTTTTGTTTTTCTTGCTTCTCCCGCACCTTTTCTGATAGATCGGATTGCAAAAGATCTAATTGTGACCTTAACTTCCTATATATGAATAGTTCTGAAGGCGATAAGCCAGTTGTCGTTTGAGGGGCTATGCAATAATGCAATAGGAATTTGCAAAGTTTCTCGTCCAGAGACCCTGTTTTCATGTTCTTTAGCCCTGACTTAAAGTTTGAACAGCTCTTTCAACTAATCCATTTGATGATGGGTGAAATGGTGATAAAGGTTACGTGTTGTATGCCATTTTTACTACAGAATGTTTCAAACTCATTACTGGTAAAGCATGGTCCTTTGTCTGTAACTAACATTTCCGGAATACCGTATTGCGAAAATGATTTGCGCAATTTTTGAATTGTTGCAAAAGATGTTGAAGTGTTCATTTTGTGCACTTCAATCCATTTTGAGTGAGCAGCAATTAACACAAGAAACATATGTTCCGTAAACGGTCCTGCGTAGTCTGCATGCAGTCGTGCCCATGTTTTGTCTGGCCATTTCCATGGATGTAATGACGCTTGCGGTGGCATTGACACGGTACTTTGATAAATTTGACATTATTTTAATCTTTCTTCAATTGCCGAATCTAATTTTGGCCACCATACAATTGATCTAGCTAAACTTTTCATTCTAGCTGTGCCTGGATGACTCTCATGTAATTCATCCGAAACTTGTTTTCTGCCCTTTTCTGGGATGATTACTCTATTTCCCCCGACAGATAACCATCTTCTATGGAAATCTAATTTTTTTATTTGGAAATACGAACTAAATTCTGAGTCTAATTGATTTGGCCATCCTTGTTGGATAATGTTTAAAAATTTTGACAATATTGGATCCTTTCTGGTCCAATTTCGAATTGATCTGTTGTGATTGGTCCTTTATCAATATTTTCAAGCAATAATATCGTTTCCATTGGAACAAATGTGTTAGCTGCTACCTCTGGTAAAGGTAATCTATTGAGAGCATCTGCATTTAGATGTGCTGAAGTTAGTTCGAACTTTAAGGCATACTGATACGCTGTAAAGCGTTAGTTCCACCTTTGAACGCGTATTGCCGCCTGTGGCGGCACAGTTTTCTGCTCATTGAATAAGGAGTGCAATGTTTTTTTTATTTTATTTTTTATCAGTAACCAATTCAAAATGTCTGCAATAAATATACGAATGGAATCTGTTTACTCCAAAAATACAAGCTAGTCCCTCTTTTTCAATTTGGGAATAATTTTGTTACGCTTTTAAGAGTGTGCGTGAAGCAAAACCAATAATTGGTTTTTCGGTACCATCTGCCATGCGACGTGCCAAAGCAGCGCCAATACCGTGTTGAGATGCGTCACACGACAACACTAATTCTAATTTGGGATCAAAGTGAGCTAACATTCTTTTTGATGTGAGCAAATTCTTTGATTCTCCTAAAGCCTTTTGTTTATTTTGTGACCAATTAAATGGTTCTCTTTTTCTGAGTAAGTTGCATAAGGGAGTCGACGTTTTGACAGGAATTTGGTCAATAAACCTAAATATCACTTAGCTCACTTACATTTTTTGGTTCTGGAGCTTCATGCACAGCCTTGATTTTGTCACTTGTAGGATGCAAACCATTAGTATCAATTTTATGACCTAATGTATAACTGAAGGTGCCATAAATACACATTTCTCTTTCTTCAGGCGTAAGCCTGCTGATCCTAACTTATTTAATACCAAGTTCAGAGTTTCCAAATGTTATTTTTCTGATGAGCCTGTGATCAATACATCATCAAGATATACGGCTACATGAGGTATACCATGCAGTATGTTCTCCATGATTCGCTGAAAGGTCTCTGGTGCTGATGCAACTCCAAAGGGTAGTTTGGTGTACCTGTACAATCCCTTATGAGTGTTTATAACGACATAGTCCATAGAATCATCATCTAGAGGCACTTGTTGATACGCTTGGCTTCAGTCCAATTTGCTGAATTTCTGACCTGCTAATTGTTCGAAAATATCCTCCACTTTCGGTATGGGGTATTTGTCCACTTTAGCAGCTTTAGTAGCTGTCAGTTTATAATCACCACAAATTCTAACTGATTCGTCTGGTTTTAGAACTGGAACTATCGGCGCGGCCCATTTCGAATAATTTACTGGCTCAATAATTCCTTCTGTTTCTAGTTGCTGCTCTTTCTCGACTATTTCTCTCGTTGTATAGGGTACAGTCCTTGCTTACGTAGGCGGTACTTTTCATCGACGTGAATGCTCGCCTTTGACCCAATCTATGTTCCTAATCCTAATAATGAGATAACCTCTCACCTATTTTGTTCACACTCGCGAAACAGGTTATCCCAGTTGAACTTCAGCTGTCATAGCCAATCCCGACCACTTAGAGAAGGGCCTTTAATGACGTAGAGTGGTCAACTCATTAGCTGTTCCTGGTAGGATGCCGTTACATTCATCATTTCTTTCACGTTCAGTTTTTCTTCTGAATAGGTTCGTAGGTTGACGTTGGGTCATTCAATTTGTATTGCGTAAACTTTTTTTTGTAACTTTCTATTGAAATGAGGCTAGCGATGCTCCTATGTCAATCTCAAAGCCTAAAGAAATATTTCATGTTTTTTCGTAACCTTTTAGGAGAAAAATAAAAATATTAGAAACAAATTAGAACAAAAATCATGATAATATGTTATTCCTACCAGAAGATATTCAAATGTTAAGGTTCACAAAACGTGGCTATAAACGAATAGGAAAGGCTCAGTATGACATCACAGCAACACATTTTCCCATAAAGTTTATGTATTTCAATAAATTATATCACCCTTTTTTATTAGTAAAACCTTTTTGAAAAATAAACTTATGAAAGTTAGGTATTTATATACATTCCCAAAAATACCCTACGAAACAACCAATTAATGTTCAAAGTAGTACATAAACATTTGCAATGCAATTGTCTCAATGACACAAAAAACTCTAAAATACACTTGGGAAAATTGTGAAAATCCATATCTCCTGAATGGAATGTGATATCAACCTGATTTTTGGACCAATTGGCTCCCGAAGTATGCTTTTTAAAGTAAAATTTTACAAAAAAAACTATGGGAACATTCCTTTAATGTTTCATCATTGATGTCCACAAAAACCTTTAAAACATTTTCGCGATTTTCATTTCTGTATATGGAGAATAAAGATGACGTAGTTTCTTCGCCATCACTTTCTCTCTCTGCTCTTTGTTTGCTCGACCGCACGTCTATGACTGCCGGACTTTGGAATGCTTGCTCTGTTTTCACTTGATGCGGTCCTAGTCCTACAAGCTTGAGCGTTGTGCCCTATTTTGCTGCATCGTTACACTTTGTTTTTTCAAAATAGCAGTCCTTGGTGTTATGATTGTCATTTCCACACCTAAGGCATGGGTTTTTTCGTTTCTGGTTGTTTTTCCTTAGTTTGTGTAAAGTGTCACTTTCGTCCTTTCTGCATGTAGGTGCAATGTTTTGCAGGTTTTTTAATGCCGTTTCCATGCCGAGAGCAATGTTCATGACTTTTTCAAAAGTTATACTGTCTTCCGATAAAAGTCGTTTTTGATTATTGTCATGATTGATATCACAAACTAGGCGATCCCTTAACATATCATTTAAAACTGAAGCGTGATTGCATGTTTCAGCTGTAGAATGAAGTTCGAATCATAAAGTGATACAAATTCATTTGCTTTTCTGTATCTGCTGTTGAATTTGCATCTTTGGACAATTTCGGAGGGCTACGGTTGTAATGTTGTTTTAAAACGCTTACCAGTTCCGTGTAGTCCTTTCTCCTGGCTTTGTTGGTGCGACCAAATTACTTAAGAGTTTGTAGGGATCGGGTCCAATTGAACTTACAAGGATGCTTTTCTGCAGGGCTTTGTCGGAAATACCGTCCGCGGCAAAGAAGTGTTCCATCCGTTCGATATATTGTGACCAATCCTCATCCCCTTTGAATTCAAATAAACTTCCAAAAACTGCGGCCATTGTTTTAAGTATGCACCAAGAGACCAATTTCCAATTTAACTCGTCGCCATGAAATATATTGAACTTATCCATATCCTAAAATAATAAATACGAGAGCGGGCTTATGTTTGCGTCTTTATTCGTTGATAGCAAAATGCCGAACTAAATCTTACACGAGGTAGAAACCACAAAGTAGCTTCTAAGTAAAAGTAAGGCTTTAGGAATGTTCATAGATGAAACATAGGTTAATAATAAAATTGAATAGCGGTCGTTTCCTTCAATATACCACAGTATGGATCAAACTTTTAACTCTATTTCGATAATGCTCCAAATTATTTATGTTGGAGTGTGCAAGTGCTTAGAACAATGACGTCTGTATCACCGCAGTGTGGGAGGGGTGGGGAGGGGAGGGGATGGGTAGGGGATGGGGAGAGCTTAGCAACTTTAAAAAAGTTGGGCTCGAGAAGGTCAATTTTACGGACGAAATAGTAGTCCGGAATCGATTCGAGTTTTTAAACATTTCAATTAATTCTTCGCAAAAGAATCTTTTGCTCTTTCAACCGAGTCAACAAAACATTAGTGTTGTCATGTCGCCCGATTTTAGATCGTTTAAATGAGACACCGAATACAACATATTGCATGCTTTTGTGCAATATTTTAAGACATGAAATAGCAGACTAGAAAATGAACCTTACCTTCACATTAATCTTTGCAATATCGAAAATAAAAGTAAACACTAAAATGGCAATATTTAAATATCATGAATTAATTTTTGATGGGGCTCGCCATCTGGAAGTCGCGCCCATTGTTAACAGAAACGAAAAGTACATGATGATATTGTTATAGATCAGAATACTTCAATGCTTAACAACTTCGCTCATTCGAAATTTTTACAAGGTTCTCAAAACATTCCAATTTAATTCAGTCTCGTTAATACTCGGATAATTAACAATGGGATCAATGTTGTTTTTCGTCTTTCAACTTTTGATTTACGCTCAGCTGTCAGGTAGGTAGATAAGCTAAATATGTCTTTAAAAAGTATAAAGTAACTTAGACAAACTGCGTAGTTGATATGTTTTGTCTTTTCTTTCTGGAATACATAACTTCAGGAAAAGAACGGCATATGTACAAGTTGTTTTAAGCTTACATGTATCATGCATACTGTTATAGATCAAATGTTAGATTAGATCAGGCAGGTTATTCATAGTATAGCGTTTTTCCAGCGCAATGCGTGCTCAAAGCGTAGGAAGCGTAAAGCAGGGGACTAACAGGATTGTACTTTCCCAGTTAGCTGCTTTGTTCCCGGTTGGGAGATAAATTTGTAAATTATTAACATCAAATTGGAGAATGTGGTACATTGATTGCATATTTTGGTACAATTGAACATTTACCAGATTTTTCCAAAACTTCCTAATATTGTCCAATTTGTTCAATATTATCCAATTTGTCCAACATTTCCTGACAACTGGCCCAAATTTCTGAATAATTGTCAAAATTTCCTAAAATTGAAGTATCATTTGCGAAATCTTTTGTAGGTCTTACTTTCTCTAAAATTTACGTTCGCATCTAAGTTCCGCTTAAATAACTACTCTTAGGCTCCCTTGCATATGCCTGCAATTATAATCATCTGTACACTCCAGGGTAAATTCGAATGTCATAAACCTCGTGCTATGCAGGTTTACTGGGTGTCCAGGTTACAGCTTGGAATATCGCCCGTCGGGTATGTTAGAGAAAAACATTCTGCGTGGGTGCGTGGGTGGTAATTTGTCAATGGATCGGAAATCCCAGAAGAATATTTCCTTCTTTTCGTTGACAGAGTTTAGGAATTGGTTCTTTCATACAAAACAACGATCAAATCTGTCAATCTTATTATATGATCAGGGTCTATTCAGTGGCTCCA
Organism: Chiridota heheva; assembly: GCA_020152595.1. Taxonomy (NCBI): domain Eukaryota; kingdom Metazoa; phylum Echinodermata; class Holothuroidea; order Apodida; family Chiridotidae; genus Chiridota; species Chiridota heheva. The sequence continues at coordinate 24,708 of JAIGNY010000953.1, read as the reverse complement.
AGGGGTTATCAAAAAGTGGGTGTTTTATCGCAACCACTTAATGCATGGGTGTTTTATCGCAACCACTTAATGCATGAAAAACCGGTAGAGCTCGTGGAATTGTCTCCAAGAGTAATACATGTTGTGTTGATAGTTTAATATATACGTAATTCTTGCCAATTCCAAGGCAATCCACATGTTATGCAAAGTTGCAGCAAGCTCATAAAACGTACCAAGAGGGATGGTCACAACATCTGTATCAACAGTATGTACTTTCACATTCATCATACCCTGCACCAGTGTGTACAATACAACCCCTGAATCGGAAAGAAAGAAGGGGAAGGGGGGGGGGGCTCACCATGGGGCTGTAGGAACCACCAGAGACAACAGAGTTGCCTGTTGTAACGTTTAAAACTTTCCTGGTGGACAGACAAACTTGGCAAGGACCTTGGATATCAGAAAGACAAAGAGTTTTCATTTTGTTGTTTAGGGCATGGAGAAAATTCATTCATTTATCCAGAAGCTTGATCTGGCCTAAATCATTTCTTCGAGCACCCTTCTTTTTTCATCTATGTTTAATTCCTTTAAACTGAATGCATGGTAAGTGTCCCACATGACATGCAGGATTGAGGCAATCCGCATCAGTCTGAAAGGGAAGGCGGGAAAGATTTAATCTCATGAGCACATAGATCCTTCACCCTCACAATTCTGTATGGAGAATGCAAACAGTGCCACATTGTTTTCGAGCACAATGTTTTTGTCTTGGGGTGAGGCTTCTTTAATAGGGCTAAGGAAATCCTCTTCATGGGGTCGTGGATGTAATGGCTACGATCTTCATATACATTCTTGATAAATTCCTAATGATTTATACCCGTGTCCGCATAGAAGTTCAAACTTGTTATACATGCTATAAATGTAGCTCCGAGAAGTCGAACAGGAAATTATTGCCCATTTTTAGGGCTGTTAAGTTCTTTTTGAAATGTTCTCTGTTTATTGTTCTCAAAATCATTGCAGCTATCCGGGGCATAATCAAAAACATATTCTTCCTTTGATAAACTCTGTAGTCTGACCCTCTTAACATCTAGCGTCTGAATTCATGTAGGTTTCTGTGAGTCAAATACACCTAACAGAACGTTTCACCTTAGCATTCTTCTGTTTGGAAGCCTCGTGAACTGGAATTGAAGATGATATGATGCTAGACTTGGATTTTGACCCAGTGGCTTTGATGCTTAAACTCATCCGTAATAGGGCCTGGCAAAGTCTTCATATCACGGATGATAAAGGTCATCTTGAGTCTTAAAAGATGTCTTGAATAATGAAGATGATCCAATATATTGTAATAAACTATGTACTACTGTAGTTTTGACCAGACCATGCAGTGACTAATCAAAAGTTCAATGACATTTACACGTTGCCAGTCATAGCAACATAAGCAATGTTAAAAAATATAACAAAATACATTTTTTGTGTTTCTTTATGCTCAGCCTAAAAATTCAATTGCTTTTCAATAGAATTGTAATATTCTTTTTCAATTTTGACCCATGCAGTGACTAATTAAAAGTTTAATGACTAACACGTGTCAAGCCATACCAGCATCACTTAATGTCAAATATGTAAAAAGCTATACCTTTTTGAGCATTTGATATGCATATTTGATAGGTTTGGGGTATATTTCAATTTTGATCTTTTGAACATGGTTGATCCCTGACATAGACTTCAAAAATCGGGCACACCTGTTTATTATTTTTCTATAAGGCCTAAACATTAAGTATGCAAAGTTCAGTGCTCTGATCTACGTCACAATTTTACCCAGATATGGACCTAAGCCACCGGAATATTTGAGATTAATCAAAGTTCATGAAATAAAATTGAATAAAATATCTAAAGGACGTGCGTGTGTATAGAAAACTGAACAATAGACAGTTCTCCAAAAAGAAAGTCGTCTATTAGTTTATTCACTTTCAATTTTCGTTCTTATGGGAGGAATGTTGCACAATAACAAAGTTGCTAGGGATTTCTGAGGATCATTAAAACTACTTATTTCTAAACATATTCCGAGAAACTTATACGAATAAGAAACTATTTGTCACTTTCATGTCACCATTGAATTTAAGTCAAAAAATATTGACGCCATGAAAACATTTGTTTGAGTCTAATATAAAACACTTTGAAAATAGGTATAATATAACCGTAACAGGTCACATCTATACATATTCATAACTTTGAGTGTGGGTGTGTGTATGTGTGTAAGTATGTGGGGGTGTGCGTGCGTGTGTGTAAAGATGACGTGTTTCGGTTGCGTTCTTTACGTTGAAACTGGGCTCGCGTAGGGTGATATAAACATGTGTACCGCATATGGTATTGTCAATTACAGGTCGAAGGTAACAGGTCAAATAATTGTGTTGACCTGGTAAATATTGTCATATTTATTTGCAAAACCTAGTTGGTTGGCTCTTTTGGGGTTAATGGAAGTGGCTGAAATGTTTGTCTCGCACACGTTGAAGATCAAACAATTGGCTTAACATGCAAACAAATGTTAATATTTTCAGGGAGAAAACTGTTAATGCTGTTGGTAATTCTTGGATTTTAGGGAGTGGTGAAGATTTGTGTCTCGCACATGTTGAGACCTGTCACTTAAAGAACAAAAGTCAGAAGTATTTCCAATTCTGTTTCACTGGTCAATCGGATAATCAAAAAACTGATTTAAAATAGCTGCACATAGTGATTATATAATTGTGATAACATTGGCAACTTATTGGTTGCAAGTACAATGAGGTTTTGCTTTCTTAGCTTATTAGTATCAGCAGAGTCACTCGTTAGGCTTACCCTAAGCTTCATCTGAAGTCCATCTCTCCACCCCTGCTAAAACTTACTGGGAACGTTTCTATCATATTGACGAGGATGAATGGAAGATTAGTTTGTTTTAAATTGCTCATCTCTTGTTTGTAAAACTTGTATTCATTACTTTCAATGTAGGTTTTAAAATCTTTATCTTGCCACCAACTCCTATCTTTATACAATAAATCTGCATGATAATGGCCTTTGTACCTTTTTGTAATAATCATTTCGAGACTTTAGAGCATCTTTTTTGGTCTTGTGACTGTGTCAATACATTCTGGAATGCTGTTGCCAAAAAGTTTCTCCCTTCCGCACTTGTTAATCACTTATCATATTGTATTTTTTCCTTCGGCTTTACAAGCAATGTTTTAATGCTGTATTACTACCTGATATTTCACACGAGGTATTTTATTTTCCTTTGTAAGTCCAGAAACTCTAGGCCGTCGCTACCTGCCTTCTGCAATTATAGTGATTTTAATCTCGACATTGAAAATCACATTGCATCCAAAACCAATGAAACCAAGCATCTGAATGAGCTAAAGCATTTTTTACCTTACTTTGTATTTTCTGTATAATCTCTGTTGTTTTAATCTCTGTTGATTTATACAAGCGTATACACATTATTATCTTATGATTTGTTAAACAAAGTGGAAGGTTACGTTGTGAAATTGGCTGGCAAGCCCAACTTTTTGAATAGTTTATTGTACAGTTGCGAATGTTTATTATTTTTTGCCCTTTTGATTTTTTCTAGCGAAAGACTCTTAGTACCCTTATGGTACTGCCTAGTGGTCAATGACCTCTTTTATTATCTTTGTTGCACAATATACTCTGAGGAAATACCGTTATCAGTGATTTGTTTCCTAAATATTCAGGCGGTGTCCTTTCACAAACCTCAAATTCAATCCCAAACACAAAGACCTGCCATGTTTTAGACAGCAGAAGAGGCAAACTGGTTTCTCCCTCACTTACATACCCATACTAAGATTAGGATATCTGCACTTTTTAGAAGAAACCGGATAAGCTTAGCGCATCCGGGAGAATAAAGGATAAACAGGAGTTTACTTACACCAGTCTTGTCTCCAATTAACAGCTAACAATATTGATCAGTCTGCTTTATCACTGCCTCTTGTGCCTGAATTCCTACTTCAGATAAGTATCTTTCTATCGTCAATTGTACGATGTGATTAATCTTATACATAGTATGAGTATTTCTGTTTATTTGCTAGATACAGTGTTTCATATATTATAATAATTTGTATACATCGGTACAAAATATAAGCGTATACATCTAGTCTTTTTAGGAAAAATGTCACAAGCTCATGGTTTGATATCAACTTTTTATTTCATGTATTTAGGTATTTTACATCTGCACAAATTAGAAAATGATCAGTAATAATATTTCATCTTTAAGTAAGCAAAAATACGTAAACTATGTTATCCGTATTTTAACATATATAATACAACAACCTACTAACACATGTTATAATTTACTACTATTTACAGTGGAATGGCAGAATAGCTCAATACATGATGAAGTAATTGTGGCTAAAAAAGATTCCACTGTTACTTTTGCTTGTTCCACGACAACCTTCAGAACTAGCCGATGGTATTATCAAGAAGAGAGAAAAATGTTGCTATTTTGGGGGATGTTAGCGATGAGAAACCATACTTTCCCTAACATAAGGCTGAATGGAAATGAATCTTTAAACAAATTTGATTTATCCATCTATGATTTGCAACACAAGAATGAAGGAAGCTACATATGTAAAACCGATTCCAGTATCCACAAATATATTTTGATCGTAGAAGGTAAGGATTACATTACTTTCAATACCCCACTTGTTTGAAACTGACTGACTGAGAAACTCAAGTTCTAATTGGAAAAAGGTTGCGGAGCTAAAATTCACATGCAGAAGAATGTAAGATTATTAAAAGAGTCCCAAATACTCAACCTTTAAACCAAGATTGTAATTTTTATTCAAATAGAATAAAATGATTTTATAATTGTTTCAAAAGCTGTGTATTCTATTCAAACTTCAAGCTAAAATTGCGTGTATACGAGAATAGAGGGGAGAGAGATTGAGTACAAGCACTCTGAGAGGTGAAGCTATACATGATTCCATAAATGTTTTAGCATCAAATACAGCTTTTCATGTTGCTAACAGCTTAAAGTAAATTTCCGTGATATTCCTATAATTAAACTATTTAAGATTGTGAAACTCACCATTGCTCGTCTTTTCTTGCTCATTTGATATAATTTTGTTTGATTAGTGAGAGATGCAGAAAATTACAAATCTGGAAAGTGTAAATCCGCAACAAATCCCATCATTCTGTCAAGTCAAGTCAGATTTTAGTAAAAAAAACGTTTAAACTTGAATTTTAAGTGGATTTTTTTTATTCAATGAAAAAGAAAACATTATCCTTTATTAGACCGCCAAAATTTGATTTTGTTCAAAAACATGTTAAATAACAATGTACGATTATGATATGAGAAGATTCGAAACTCAATAAAGTGGAGAAAAAGGTTTTTGACTGAGAGTCAAATTCTTGTTATCTGGATGTTGTATTAAGAAATACATGTGCTCCATTCCATTATAGATTTGATCGGGTACGAATACCAGTCACTAAGGAGGATTCATAGCAAAGGCTAAGCGACTTCAGTACGTTGGACAGACTTCATATACCGCTGGTCAAAACGGAATAAATTAACGACCCGTGGTTCAGAAATCAAAAATAACAAAATACTACATATACAAATAAGATCACATTTCACGACGTTATAACAATGCGGTTGCTGTCTGTTCTCCTAAGGCAAGCAGTTACTGTTCTGCATTTGCTGTAAACAAAAAAATTGCCATAAAACACACCCTCTCCATATGTTTTCTTCACTTCATTTCAGTCATTACTATCAGTCTCGTATGAATCGTAATATTGCTCGATGTTTTCAACAGGTTATAAACAGCAGAGAGAAATGACTGAAAAAGTAATTGTCTCCGTTATAAACGAATCTGTAACTATGACTTGCTTACTGGAGAATATTCACCGAGGAAGATGGTATTACAACACTAGAAAAGGGTATATTTTTGTCAGTGAAATGCTTTTCAAGAATAGAACTTTCCAGGGATTTGACCTGAAGACCGACCCAACGTTTAACAGTTACAATTTGTTAATTGAAAATGTATTTTCACATAACGAAGGGCATTATACATGCGAAGACACCAATAACGTGAACAATTTCTACCTTATTGTGCAAGGTAAGATTCGACGGTTTGCACAAATTTCAACAATACCTTGTATTATCAACAAATCTCATATCTTAAAACCAGATTGCTTTTCGCAATGTGCTTCTTCATGATAAGTTATTATTCTGTTTTGCAGCATTCTTACTTGCAGTATTTCAAACTTTTTCAAGTAAAGAAATCAAATAAAGAAGAAAATTATGTAAAACAACATTATATACAGTGGAATATATATTTATAAACCATGCGCATTCAGTTTTGATTTAAATTTGACTAAAGCTATGAAAACTTCAAAAGAAGAATGTATTTCGAAACAGAAAATAGAATAGTGTTATTCTTTATTCATAATGTTTAATGCGGAAGCAAAGAACTTCAGTCAAATAAATCACAGTAAACATAAAGCGCTCAATTTTTAACTTCAAATTTATGAGTAAGTAAATCATAATTATCGATTTGAATATGCATTTTGGTGCGCAATTACTTTGGTTTTTATAACTCAATATGGTCCATTAACTGTAGAAGCAACTACGTGCAAGAGAAAAACATGGTGTGTGCGTCGATCTCACTTTCATCCGGTAGTAAACTATTTATACGTAACACTTTTTAGACTTATTCGTGTAAATGATTGTTTCACTTAAGACACTTTTGTGACAAAAATTCAATCTATATTGATCAAATTTCCCCAAGATTAATTAACTGTTTGTTGCAAGTAGTTTTCCTAGCTATTTGAAAATTAACACGCACGATTAGGTGATTTGTAAATCTTGTAGTCGTCATTTACTTACCTTAGATATTTCTATAACAACAGCAAGAGTTAAATAGATCTCTTTAAATATTGATTGTTCTTTTCATCTGGTATATATTACTGAAGTATACTTTTGGATATATACGGAAAATTTGTTTAAGAGCTTGAAAATATGTGCACCCATTACAGATAATAACCAACCCAATATCAAAGCTGTCGTGAAAATCGAAACCAGAAAAAATGCTACCGTCTCTCTCAGCTGTTGTGATGACATCAGTGGTATTGTTCAATGGTATGATTTGAATGCTGGTGTTATAATTTTCTCTGGAAATGTGCGAGCTCAAGAGGAAAACTACGACAATTTTCATCTCTCTGGGAACAAAGATAACGGTGCGTGCGATCTGGTGATTGAACAGATTGATATTGACCAAGATGGAGAATATCTTTGCCGTAAAAATACAGCAGCTATTCAATATATCATTGAAGTTGAAGGTAGTATGGCAGCTATATTGTTTCTTTGATATAAGTTTATCCTCCCAGATGACTGAGATCATCCTTTATTAAGCCTCAGTAATGAGATCTACAACAATGTGGAAGATTGTATGTTTCTTTTGTATACAAATAAATAGATTAATAAATAAATAAGCTAACACAATCATAAAGGAAAGATATCGTGTCAATGTGAAGATAACTACTACTATCAGGCAATTAAACGTTTCTGATTGGTCGAAATATTTACACAATCACTGACAAGCCAATTAATTACCGTCGCGGAATTGACGTTAATTGTATGTATCAGAATTATAGATGGTAGGTCAAGTTGAGACGAAATTCCCTCTTTACTTACTTAGATCTGCAACAGATCAAGGAAGTTTCAAGTGTCAGTCTGGGAGCGACCCAGAAAATAGGGTACTCTAAAATACCGCCAGAATAAGTGTATTTTGTACAAGCACGTCACGTGACGTTGTTCGTATATGCACTAAAGCTTATAGCTGTTCAAGTTGCATTTCTACTCCTGATTGCTCGAATTTCTATCAGTCCATTGGTTATTGTGAAATTTTGACTACTGGCAGACTGGTAGGAAATGAATATTCAAAACTTTTGACTGCTGCCTTTTGAAGTTTACCGTCGCCTTTTGTTTGTAAGTGATAATAAAAAAAGGCGTAGAAAAGGTGACAATAACTAAAATAAATAAATATATATATATATATATATATATATATATATATATATATATATATATATATATATATATATATATATATATATATATATATATATATATATATATATATATATATATATATATATATATATATATATATATATATATATATATATATATATATATATAAAAGGCGACAGCGAATTTCAAAGGTATAGGCCAAACGTTTTGAATACTTATATCCTACCAGTAGTGAATATTTCACAGTAGCCAATGGATACTTGACAGCTTGAACAGTCCGGAGCGGAAAATGTAAACAAACATAAGCTTTCGTACATGTACAAATTACGTCACATGACGTATCTGTAAAACGGACCTTATTTTGGGGGTATTTTAAAGTACCCTATTTCCTGGGTCGGTCACGGACTGAACGTTTGATTAATTATAACCTTTTCTCTATTTTGTTTCAGCGATATATCAAATGGATATCTTTATAAACGGTACTCCAATTCATAATCAGAGCACTGTTGAAATAATAAAGGAGAGCTGGTACTATCTCACATGTTCGGTGTCAGGCGAAAAGCTTCCCATGGATCTTAGTTTTCTTCTAAATTCCAAGAAAACAATCAATATGAATAATTCAACGTCGGAAAGCGTTAATGAGAACAATTTGCACGTCACAAAGACGATAAAAACGTTTTACAGACCGAGTGACAGAGATCACCATATTTCCTGCATTTGCACTGGACGGTGTTCTCATCGCTATGTTTTCAAGACTTTTTCGCTAAATGTTACATGTAAGCTTCGTATCTTATTTTTGAGTACTATTTGTAACAAAAGGTTATTTTTCCAACTGTTAAAGTTATCCGTATTATTCTTTGTTTACATATATTTTAGGTTTTAAAATGAACTGTCATATTAAAATTAATAACATTAATCGCCAAAGCAGATTCTACATGCCCAATGTAACAGCTTCGAAACATTGGGCGCAGAATGAAACATGAGCCATTATCTTGAGATATATCATTAATGGACATGGTGCAAAATTACTAATGTAAGTGATAGTTTGGTTTTTTATGTGAACTTTCTATATAGGCAGTCTATATCGGAACTTATTTAATCAATTATGAATTGTTGTTAATTTTTTGAAGCCCATTGAGTGTTGAAAATGGAAAATGTTTTTGAAATATGTATAGTCCTATTTACAGACCCAAAACTTATAATCTCTTCCATTATAATCTCATTCATCAGATAAACCAGAATGTGGCGTAAATGCGTTCATGCTAAACGGAGTTTTAGTCATTAAGTGCAACTGCATTGGAAACCCTGCAGTTAAAACCCGCGAATACAATATCTTTGTCGCAGACGTGCGCTATGAATCACGTGATCAACATTTAGTTTTGTTTCAAGGAGAACATGTATCTGTATACTGTACCGGGTCAAATCAAGTTGGCTTGGGTATTTCGGAATTGAAATTGATCACCGCAAAAAGTACAAGTAAGTTCAGTAACGTATGCACATGATATAAGGTAACCTTCATCCACAATGATGCAAATGAAATTATATGAATAGCATTCAAAATTCAATGTAGACAAGTAGTTAGATATATGTTTTAACTTGTATGGAGTACAAGTTAGCATTATAAACCTAGCGTATTGACTATAAATCGCCCAAAATTGTGTAAAGTTCTTTCATTTTCCAAAACTTATTGTTTGATGTTTGGTGCTTATGGTAAAAACTTCTGTCGTCGATATCTTGTCCGTTTTATTTAAAGGCAATCTTCATCAAACGTTTCTTGTGGTTTGCGGTGCAGTTTTCGCAGTAACCGTTATAAATGCTTTTATCTATTTTGCCGTTCGAAGATTTCTAAGTAAGTACAATAAACTGATATTTACAAAACACTTTTTATACAGAACAAATTTTACATATGGGGGTTTATAATGTGAAGTCTTTGATTTTCAAGTTTCAAGTTAAAAGCAAGACGTGGGTAAATTCCGGTACTATAACAGTTTCTGTCAGTTATATTACCTTACATATGTTCCACGTTCCTGTGTGTGCTTTTATGGTTTCGAAGGGGACCAAAATTTGATAAGAAAATATAATTGAAGATTCCTGTAGAATAAGAGTGATATCGTTGGGCCAAATGTTATACAGTAATTAATTACGTAATACATAGTGTGCCCAAAACTAAATAGATTTTATGTTGCGACATTTATATCGACTCCAACCAACGACTTGAATTTTAGTTTGGGTTTTTTTTTGTAGCGAAACTGACGCAGATCGATGATTCATTTTGAATTTGTTTTTCTTACAGACAGATTTGAAAAGCAAAGTGCTATCAATTTATGCTAACGTACACGTAACATAACGCGATGCTTTTTTTTTATCTACGCGGGAAGACTTTATGTCATTTTGCAATAGATAATATTTTGTATTGATAAGTAACATTTTGCAATTGGCTTATCTGAGACGAAGACGTAAGCGATTATGAAGCGTTCTTCTGTATATATCTTTTTGTTATTGTTTAAGAATATTTCTCCAAAGATATCTTCACAATTATGATCGACTCTTTTGTCTTTTCTGGAAGTTCAGAAATACACGACCCAATTAAATTCTGCCAAAGGAAAATTAATTGAAAGAACATGCTAATGCTGCCTGCTTAAAAGCCATTATTGGGAAAAGCAAGACATGTATTGTGTATGTCATTCACCCTAAATGTTCTCTACGTAATTTGGAACTTATATACCCCGGCTGAATGTAGATCCTTAATCAGGATATTAATTTCATTACAATTGGAATTACTTTAGTTCTTAGCAGGCGTATCATTCTAAGATTTTGAACCATTTCATAAAACATACAATGTCATTGCAAAACATTAGGTGATAACGTATATGTTATGACATTCAACTGTGATACCATTTATTGATTATCCAATTCGCAGAATATACGAGGAACCACCAAGTAAATTGCATAGTCAACACGTCTTCCCCGTAAGTTAATTTTCTTATGTATTCCTTAAGAACAAATTGCAAACATTTGATTTTTCAAAATCTTTTTTCATGATTAATTTGTTTAAAAGAGTATTATTTTTTCGAACAAAACCTCAAGCCTTAGTATCTATAGAAGTCATACGTTCAACCCCCTTCTTAAGCACCTGTGTATGCAACAATTGTGGTGTTGAACATTTTTCTAACGCCAGGCTACTGCACTGAGGAAAATGCAAACGATGTTCAATCTTGCATAGGGATACAACCGTTGAGCCACGTTTTAGTCCTTAGTATTGTTTGTGTATTGCTATGATCTAATGAACATAATTAAAGATATGTTTCTGTTGAAAATAAAGTATTCTGTACTATTTTCAGGATTAATGGTAGCAAATTGATTGACTTGACGTCAAAATATGTCGAAGATCAAGAGAAGAATGACAATGATGGTGATTACGAAGAAATGAATGCAGGTAACAAGAAGAAATATATTTTAACATTGCGCAATGCTGGTAGATGTTACGTTTGTAGAAGTTTCGAAGTTACGTAGCTTAGATTAACTCAAAAGTATCTGATTCAATTATACTAATGCATAGATTTTCGAGAATTGTATAGTCAAATTGTTCAAGAACGTTTACAAAATATAGTAACATACGAGGCGAAAAAGCAGATCATTTGTCACAGAAATGTGCTAATGATATACTACAAAAGACATTTTTAAGTAAAAATGCCAAACAAAATATCTTTATTTGATTGATTACGATTGTACACATATTTTGTCTTTATCTTTATATCGTAGCTAAGACAAATAATATATTTGTTATTATGTTATTTTTGAAGCTTACAAATAAAAGTTAACAAACGGGGTTTTGACATAATCAATCATTTGGTGGTAGCGTAGGTTTTCCATTATCAGATACTGCAATTGTTATATATTATGCCATTTACCAATAGTTTAACTGAAACGACTAAAATCTGTTATGATCTAAGAATGGTTTTATCACACCACTCTCGAAGCCAACAGATTTTGAAAATATATATATATATTTCACAAATATTTCTTCCTGATATTTTTCAAAAAACATATTTCAAAGGCAACTTATTCCACGCATTAGCTAAACTATTGTAGAAATTAATCGATCACGATGCAGTTGCTCTATATTTGCAACAAACATATTGAATTGTTAACATTGGACATGAAATTGCAGTTGCTTAGTTTTCTCATAACATTTTAGGTATAAATACCACAATTTGGCATTCCTTTTGGTACAATTTGATAATTTTAGTTCATTTTTTCTTAATAGAGAGATTTATATCGGGCTTTTTATTAATATTAAGTTTTATTTTATAACAAGAAAAGTATTTGCTTATAAAGTTGAAGCATGATCACATCGCATTAATTTATAGCTGGTTCGATCTTTGCAAACTCGCTGTATGCTGAAAGTATCTCTCAATTGTAAGTATCTATGATGTATTCTTTGGAATTGCATGACTCAAAAGATATATCCTCTTGTTTTTTCCAGATAAAGATAGGCGTCTCCGATATCACAATTTGAGCTCAAACGTGATGGTCTGAAATATGCTTCAAATGAATTTTTACTCTAATAAATTTCTATAATTAAGGAATCAAGTAGATGGTGCCGAGGTCTCTACTGCTCATTCAAAACCGGCTATGACGTCACAGGGGAGGCTGAGAGGCCCGAGGCGCAGCCGAGGGCCTCTGCCCCTGTGACGTCATAGCCGGTTTTGAATGAGCAGTAGAGACCAAGGCACCTTCTACTTGATTCCGATTCATAAATTCTGACATAAAATTTAAAAAAAGAAAAAATGCAAACAAATTTGAATCATGTTGATAACAAGTTTATTCTCCTAACACATTAAAATAGATTCACTTAACAACAAGATGATAACACGAATATACGTGTACGCACGGTCGCGAGCAGCAAAAATAAATAAAAATAGGCTACTATTTTGTTTTGGCGTTGAAATATCCAATTTTCATTATAAACTAATAACTACAGGGATAATGTATAAAACAAAAGTGTGAAATTGAGGTGTATGATCTGAAAGACACATTGAAAAGCAACAAGTGGAGATTCATTGTTGATCAACAATTTTAATTCTCCCAACTTGTTTATATAAATTCATGTGGAAGCTCAAGCCATGTCTCGATACTTCATTCGAACATGGGTAATTAACCAATCAGATGCAAGGATTTCCTTAAAGTATTTATGAATTATTATTGAATACATACTATATGCGTGTACGTTCCTCTCTATGTATATCTGTCTTCCTATTTGTCTCTACATCTATAGATATGTCGATAAAACAAGTCAGAAAGATGCATTTTGTATATGTGACCTACAAACACTACAAACAAAGTAGCATCAGTTGCTTCTCTGCTTCTATGCAATAGTTAGAGTTATCAACGTTAATTTCATATATAAAAAAGACTGTTTTGCAGGTGAAATAGATCAATTAGTGTCAAAATTCTAATTTATAAGTATTCGTTACTTTTGGAACTCTGTGCACTAGATTTGGCAATCAATCGTCAGAAAATTATCAAAATCCACCTGAATGTTCCGACAATTACGAAGATATTGATCCAGGTACGAAACTTACTGAACAATTTTTATTTATTCTTATAGTTACTTTCTTTCCACAGCAAAATATTATTTGTGCAGATTGAAAGTTTAAAACTAAACCATTCCTGACAAGTCATCTCGTATTCAAATTGCTACAATATTTGATAAGCTCAGTATGAACAACATATCAAATATAGAACTTATAGGTTTAAATATAAAAACTACAAATGATTAGCAAACTTAGCAAAAGATTGAAGAATTGTGTGTTTTTAACCTTAACCATATTACGTAATCTTTTTAAATGTGAAGGAACTAGGAATGGAAATATCTATAACAGCTACTGTATCAGAAAGTTATCTCGAATTATTTAAGTGTTAACTTTGAAGTTTGCCAAAAAAAGTTAACAGACGGGGTTCTGACATATTCAATCATGTGGTGCAGGCGTAGGTTTTCTATTTTCAGATACTGCAAATTGTATATATTATGTCATTTACCAATAGTTTAAAGTAAACGACGAAAATCTGTTATGCATCTTTGAAATTAAAGAATGAAAATATCGTTTGGTTACGAATAATGGAATCGCCCCTGTATTTGTTATCGACAATTTAATCTCTTGTCTGTATATTTCAATTCTTTAGTACAATTTCAGTCAAAATAAAAGTCCATTGGTATATTCCTTACTTTAACTACTGGTTAAGACTATTTTGCAATTGTGAATGTGCATATGTTTGATTATCATTATTCTTTTTATTTTGTATGCTATTCCTGAAAATATTCGACAACATCTTGTACATGGGTATTTGCCAGGAAACAGGGTACTAGGAGATTATTTCATATTATCTTTATATTTCATTTTATCGGATGAAGTTTCCATTATGCAGATAAACTCTGCCGCAAAGTCTGAAAGCCCAATAGATATTGCGCTTTGATTAGCATTTTGACAATTTAATAATATGTTTAAAGGCTAAGTTGACCCAGTTTTAAATTTAGTTGATTTTAAGTATGGTTTTCATCACACCACTCTGGAAAGTAACAGACTTTTAAAAATATAACATTTCACAGCTTTAATCATACAGATTCAAATTAACAGATTATAAGGATTTAAAAATATATTCGCTTATCATAAAACAACTATGGAAAGTATTGCACAAATTGCTTACATTACTTTTCTAA
>JAIGNY010000953.1:0-5000 GCA_020152595.1 Chiridota heheva | reverse complement strand
ACTCAAGAACTATAATCTTTTTAAATTGTTTTATTTAAGAAGTGCGTCATTACATCTGAGATGTATCTTACAATTTCAAATCCGATATGTATATATGTAAGTTCTATCGATGAGGTACAATAAATAACAGATTGATCTTTAAAGCAAAGTCTTCTGTATAATTTTTCTTGCCCTATATTTCCATAAATGACGATAACTGAACATTTAAAATATCGTACCTCAGCTTGCGTTATGTATTTGTCAAATGTTTCCACGGAAGTTAAATTATGAACAAAAACAAACGCATCTATACCACGGTCGTCGACGAAATCTTCAAATCGCTCAAGTTGTTTACGAATTAGATTATCGACGTTGCCTGTCTCGTCACACTCCTCAAGGTCCATCTCAGTGTCAAGTAAACCTGGAGTATCAAGAATTTCTACTTTTATGTTGCTAATCGTTCCAGTTGCTTTTCTTGTTTGCTTTGTTCGGGAGGAAAAAGCCTCTGAAACCTTAAAGACCTCCCTGTTGAGAAATGTATTGGCAGTGGTACTTTTACCCGCGCCTGTTTTGCCTATCAAAACTACCTTCCTAATTTGCGCGTGTAATCTATTTGCAGGCACTGTTGTCTGATGTGCGGGTAAAACGTATTTATCCAACTCCTATAAAAGCAAGAAAATATGGCAAACGATTTGTATTGATATGCATTTTTGTAATAACAGCATACTTTCAAAGGTTGTTGACTCAGATTCTCACGAAAAGGAAACAGATAGAACAGAAAATACCCATACGACCTTATCCTATACATTTGTTGATATTTACGTTTTTAAAACAAGTGAGTAGTTACTGTAGAGTTCTTAAAGAGTTGGTTCAGTAGTCAACCAAGGTCTTCTTATATCATTAAGAATTACACATAAAGCAGCATTTATTACCCTGTTCATTGGTTAAGTTAGCAAACGTGCACTCCGTAGCTAATTTTATTTAGTAGGCAACGCAAGGTTATATATAAAAAATATTATTACCAAAAGGGCTAGTTTGGTAGGTTTATTGTGTTATTAATGTTTTAATGTGCTTAATCAATTTGAATACGCTTATCAAATTCAGCGTTTAAAAGCAAATCCATTAATCCAAATTTGTAAATTAATCTGTTTTCAAAAAATTCAAAGAAATTGCATTTTTTAATCCTTCTATATATAACAGCTAAATCTATCAATTCACCCACATAACGAAAGCAATAATGCGTTTTATTCTTGTTAGAATTGTAACTTCAAAAGTCCGTAAGGAAGAATCTAATTGATTTGAAGAAACAATTCAACAATTTCCTATAAAGTTTTCTTTATAGTAGACGACTTAAACGTTACCGACGTGAATTTGTTAAAAAATAATCATTTTTCAGTATTAGTAATGTGTAAGGCACTGGTAAGCAAACATGTATCACATTCTTTGAAAGAAGGAACATCTATTAAATATAAGTATTTACTTCTCCTTTATATTCCTTAAAATTCATTCAAAAACTTACGCTTGGTTCTGGCCTTTCTTGTAGCAGAGGTATATCTACAGGTGTAGGTATATCTAAATGCAAAAAAAGAAATCTGCATTTCATAACCAGATAACGCCCCAAAGTTATCCTGACAAATATAATGTCATACTGTTCCATATTTCTATCATGTCATGATACTAAACAACGTATGGCATTGGTGTTTACGAGAAGATTTTTACTTTCCGTACTTTTTTTTTCAAAGTGATGAAAAGTTACTGGTGATGGGGCTTCCACGGTTATCTTTTTTAAATCTTAAAAGTGGCGTACTTTCTTTAATGTCTGCAAAACGGTAGAATTATTATCAGTTTAATTGTCGTAATAAGTATGTAATCAAATAACTGAATTAAAGCAAAATTTGTTGAAGCAATTTAATTAATTTTTACCTACATCATTCATTACCTGTATTAGATTTGAGTTGTGACTCATTGTAGATTGTGATGTACCGTGACAGAACGTAACCAAATGCCACGATTCCACATGGTATTGCAATCCCAATGATGATTAGTGAAATCTTCAATGCATTATCCCCTTTCGTTGTATTGGTGAACAGAGCAGTTGATGATATTTCTAGTGTAGGTGTGCTATGTCTGCTATAATCTAGGTAAAGAAAGTGTATTTTTTTTTAAAAATATATTATTTTTTGTAGAGTTGACATTGGAGCATCAGATTAAAGAAGAATGTTATACCAACCTATAACAAATACTTCAATGATTCTTACAATGAAGTTTACTGTCATCCTGTCTAAAATAACATCGAGGGAATAGTTTCCTTCCTGCATTTTCCGAGCAAAGATTATGACTAATTCTCCGGTTTCACTTAATTTGTATCCTGGTAGGGTGTAATTTGCATTAGCAACGGTTTTCCCATCCTTTTTCCAGATCAAATTTGTAACGTTAACGTCCTGACTGATGTTGCAAGATAATGTTTTATTCTCCCCTTCAAGCACCTTATATTCCTTTTGACATGTTACGAGAATAAACGTCGGTGGTTCTTCTGAAAGCATAACAATAAAAATGTTTCAGATACAAGGTATCATAAACAAATGTATAATAACGTGCCTGTATGCCACCTCCCTAATAACATATACCTGACTGAGAAGAGTCAGTTATCAAGTTTTGTGTTATGGATGGGTGAGCATGGGTGGGTGGATGACTGTGGGTAGGTAGGCATAGTGTGGGTGGTTGTGTGAGGATGGGTGTCCCGGGGTGGATAAACGTTGAGGGATAGGTAGTGGATATTTATTTATTTTCTGTATATGTACTTTCATTATTTTGACTAGTCCTGGGAAAACTTTCACTTACACGTTTTGGATGTGGAGTTTTTTGTGGTTTCCCTTAGTCTTTTGAGGCCTCCGGAAATATGGGAGCGAGAGGCCCTTACTGCAAGTGGAGCGAGCGTCGATTACAGTGGGGCCAGGAGGCTTCGTTCCCCTAGCGCCAACGCGATTTCAACAATTTAGAGGGGTGAAATATATATATACAAAAAAATACAATTCCATGAAAAACTTGTTGGTGTGTCAACCTTTACTTTTTCTGTCTTGCTGCTTCCAAGACCCAGCGTAAGGAAATGAGATCCTGTTTAGACTGGAGCCCAATCATAACAAGAGCGCCAGTTGGTATTTATCACGGTCACCAGATTTAAAGCCTCCGTATTTCTGATTTGATTTTCCTGTAGATAGAAGGCTATATCGACCATTGTCGTCTGTTAAGACTAACTGGGGACCTCAGTCAAAACAAAAAATAAGAGGACATATTTGCATTGATCAAGGACCCAATGTCAAATTTAAAAGACCGCAGATGGTCTTGACTGGATGATAATAAAATTCAGGGTATATTAATCCATTCTATGGCAAACAGGCTGATTCGTACACTTGCTTGTGCACTCGTCAGTGCCTAAATGGTGACTGAAAATATTCCTAATCTACATAATAAAACAAATTAAATGAAGTTACTTGTCCATAAGTTACTGCATTTAAGAGGTATGAGTTCTACTGCCTACACTTTGACATTTTTTCAGATGTTTTGCTAAGAGTGCATAATTCTGGCATTAGAATAATGTAGTACTTTTCTGCTATGCATCAATTGCATTTCCTTTTCTTCCATACTCTTCGTATAATAAGCTCAACCTTATTTGGATGTATATATATATATATATATATATATATATATATATATATATATATATATATATATATATATATATATATATATATATATATATATATATATATATATATATATATATATATATATATATATATATATATATATATATATATATATATATATATATATACATATATATATATATATATATATATATATATATATATATATATGTATATATATATTATATTATATACATATATATATATGTATATATATATATATATATATATATATATATATATATATATATATATATATATATACATATATATATATATATATATATATACATATATATATATATATATATATATATATATATAAATAAATATATATATATATATATATATATATATATGTATATAAATATATATATACATATATATATATATATATATATATATATATATATATATATATATATATATATATATATATATATATATATATATATATATATATATATATATATATATATATATATATATATATATATATATATAAGTAATAAATTCGAAAAACTCTTTTTAGTAATATAACAGTATAAGTCAACATGAACTACAGTCTAATCTCTTCACCTTATTCTTTGACGGAAAATCCTTTCCGACCACCGTTTTTTTTTTTTTTTTTGAGATTGGGTATTAATTTGCATTGGCAAGGAATTTATTACTATTATCGCAATGAATTATAAAAAGTACTAGTACGAATACAAACATTGCGAGTAAGTATTTCAGAACTTTTTTTCAGGAGGTTTGGATTAAGACACACACATACACACACGCGCCCTTAAGCTCGCACAAAAACGCCCCGTTAGCACACGCTGTCTGTAATCTTCATGTGATATTAAGTATTGTTATATTTGCTAATTTTACAAATGTTTCTTTTCGTTCGAACACAAATTATCATCGAATTTGGAACAACAGTCAAAATTAAGCGAGACTTGACCAGTTTCAATTGAATTCATCATACCTCAGTGTGTTTCGGTTGTTTCCAAAAAACTAGGCCTATATTCCTAATCATCACAGCGCTGAATAAATCGGAATTAAAATACAAACCTATTACAGTAACGGCAACATCCGGTTGCCCAAACACCCTTACAGAAAGTCCTTCAGGTATCACAGTAAGGGAATAAATCCCTTCGTGGCAATCGTTGGCCTGCACTATCATAAGCTGACCGTTTTCGAGCAATTTGTAACCTGCAACAATTTCAGTTTCCACGCTACTAATGAGAAATTTGCCTTCTTTCATCCACTGAAATTCCTCGATTTCGTATTCTTTGCTAAAGTTGCACGATATTGTCTTTGTGCCATTTT
>JAIGNY010000952.1:20000-39619 GCA_020152595.1 Chiridota heheva | reverse complement strand
CGACAACCAAGCCAATGTCACGGCCTTTGATAACCAGTTGTGCACTGGTGTGTACCCAGCCAGGCTTGAACCCAGGCCTCGTGGTCTGTAGACAGGTATGATAACCGCTTCTACACCGCAGTTGTTAGTAGACAAGGGTCATTAGGTCAGGGGGTCAAGCAAGGATATTTATATTAAAGAAGACTTTAAAAAGAAACAAAATGGTGCAGAAAGCATTCAAAACTCTCATTCCGTTAAAAAAGATATTTAAGTTTAAAATTTGGTATCATTTGGGTAGAAACTACTAAAATCAAACTAGTTGTGATGTCACAGCCTCAGATTCTCAAAGTCTGTATGTATTCTATCATATTTGTCCTGCAATTTTGTGGTGTAAAAACCATGGGATATGTCAAAAAAGTAGTAAAGTGAATCTAGAAAAGGAACTTATAACATACCACCAGAAGAAAGTTTGAGAAAAAAATAATTTAAATAGTGACAAAATTAAATAAACTTTCTATAAAATACATTAACAATTGTTGCGAATGTGAGGATGAAGACGCCAACTTTCAATAATAGACTTACTGTACCATCATTTCTACAGATAAGAAATAGCTTTAAACGTGAATATCTCCATAAAGAAATACGATTTTGAATGCTTTCTTCACTATTTTGTTTCTTTTGAAGTCCTCTTTCATTTACGCTGGACATGCTTCACCACTAACCTAATCCTTTAAAAACCCACAGCAGAATCATAATTCTCCTTCAAAAATAGGGGACATGGGGTTATACTATTCCTTCACAGGGTAGAAGTGTTTTTAAAAACCGTATTCTTTTTGCACATTCTGCTGGAAACAGGTTTGGTTGGTTTGTTGATGTTTAACGGCACCGCGACAGTCAAATGTGCCAAGAGGGTGTTAATAAATTATGGTGTAAGAGTTAGGATAGTGAGGAGATTGAAGGTTTGTAAGGGAGATAAGGGGGAAAAGCGAAAAGAAGGGGGTATGTAAAGTTAGGTGTAGAAAGGGAGGGG
Source organism: Chiridota heheva (assembly GCA_020152595.1). Lineage (NCBI taxonomy): Eukaryota > Metazoa > Echinodermata > Holothuroidea > Apodida > Chiridotidae > Chiridota > Chiridota heheva. Next base: position 38,610 of record JAIGNY010000952.1, on the reverse strand, counting down.
AAGGAGGACTTAAATGTGGTGAAAGAGGTTGTTGTTGCGGAGGAAGTTGATGATATTTGAGGAAGAACTGTTTTCAAAAAGGTCCGAGATTGAGGAGAGAAGAGAACTGGAGTTCTGATAGAGGGGACGGGTTAAGAAAATATGCTTGGTGGAGAGATTGTTGGTTTGTTTGATGAGGGCTTAACGGCACCACGACAACGAAGGTCAAATTGTGCCTGAGAGGTCAGATCAATCTAGAGGTAGGAAGGAAAGGACACAGGGGGAGAATGAGACAAATTCAACAACAAAAAGTCAGAAAGCTGTGATCGAAAGAGGAGGTGTATGGGTGAGACAAAAACATTGATGTTGCAAGTGGAGCAGAGATGGGCAGGTGAGCTGGAAAAGAGATGGGAACAGACGGTGGGGACATTTTATATCTATTTTATGTTAACCTGACTTAATTAAAAAAAAGGAAAATCCAGAAGTGGAATTGCTTAAAGCATTTCCCACGGTTCTGAATAAAGGTGTCAAAATCTTCCTAAGTAAAATCGGGACAGACATAATATGAACAAATCTCTACATATGCCCACATTTTACCAAAATGGTCCCCATTTTGTAATTTAATGTACTTTCATCACACAATTATGTGAGCAATGAACCCGAAATATTATGGCGAGACCTTAAATTTTACCACATATATACTGTTGGTTACACATGAAATTTAACGAAAAATCTTAATTTCTTTTTTATTTTAAATAATGATATATATATATATATATATATATATATATATATATATATATATATATATATATATATATATATATATATATATATATATTTATATATATATATATATATATATATATATATATATACATATATAATTTCTTTTTATAATATTTTTATTTTCTTTATTTCTGCCTGTCAAATTACCATAGATCTTTTCCAGATCTAGAAAGATCTATTATAAGCAGTTTTGTTTCTGCAATGTTCTGATTACTGTATTTCATACAGAAACAAACATATATCTAACAATAGGGTGATTCCACGCTCTGTGACTTGGGTTACATTTGTGGAATTGCCTAATAACTATTTACCAGTTACAACCAACAAAGCACAGCTACAGTAACTTAATGATATTCTGACTCAAGACATTACATTACCTCCTCTTCTTACAGGGTGCTAATTTCTTCTTCTCCCCCCTTCCACACCCTCAAACAGCTTCATCAGCAACTGCTGGCTAGCTGGAGAAACCGTGACAATCCTATTGGCGGTCTTGTCGGATGCCGCCTCCACTGCGACAACAGGACTCTCTTTAATTTCAATCTCTTTCGGGTTTGAGTCTTTTTCTTTGCGACATAATTTGACCCTTCTTTCAAATGCACGCTTTATCTTTCTCAAGATCTCGAGTGTTGGAGTTATTATTGTTACTATTTATTAAGCAAGATTTTGGTTCTGTCCCTTCTTTTTCAGTTGTTGCCTTTGTCAGCGTTTTCTCCCTTTCGTCATCGGAGGAGGGCGGTGTTACAGCGTTTAATTCTGTGGAGATAAATACTGCTCATAAAAGGGAGATAATAACAATTTTTTTTGTCATCATTTTAAAAAGAAACCCTAGAACAAAGTGATATAAAGTGTTTTACACTACTTTATCTTTCATTAAAGTCAAGCTTTTTCTTCATTTAATATGATAAAAATAATAATTAATTAATAGTGAATTAATTGTCAATATCAACTTAATGTATATGGGTTAAGAAGCCGCCATTTTGTTCATGAACCCTCTAAAAATGATGTCATTGCACCCACTTGTTAAGAATGTGAGGATGAGGGCACAACCTTCCATAGTAGACTTACTACATCAGTTTTTGCTACACAGATAAGAAAGAGCTTTAAACTTGAATATCTCCTGAACGGAATAAGATGTTTGAATGCTTTCTGCACCATGTTGTTTCTTTTGGAGTCCTTTTTCATATAAGATAAAGCTGCTCCACCACTGAACTAATCCTTCAAAGGAGCACTGTGCCAAAATGCAAGTGCTTATTATTGTTGAGTCTCTAGAATATTTACTTTACCTGCATTGTGATGTAACTGATATTCTTTAATATGAATATCTAAATCAACAGTAATCATTTCTAACAACACTAGTATTAAAGGATTAGTTCAGTGGTCATGTAAAAACTAAATCCTTCCAAGCCATTAGGCTCCCTCCAGTCCATCACAGATTAAACCCAAGCAGTGCTGGTACTTATTTTACAGCTGAGTGGACTGAAGCAAGCAGAGTAAAGTGTCTTGCTCAAGGACACGATGCGGTGTTCAAGGCGAGAATTGAACTCGGTACCTCTCAAATACGAGCATGACTCCTTAACCACTGAGCCACACCACCTCTAGAGTGGTCATGTAAGTTCTTCTTATTTGAAAAAGGATTTTCCTAGAAACAAAATAGTGAATAAACTACTTCAATATCTTATTCCATTAAGGAGATAATCAAGTTTAAATCTCCGTCTCATCTGTGCAAAAATGACTGGTACTGCAGAAGGTTGGCGCCCTTATCCTCACATTCTTAACAATTGTTAATCAATTGAGGAAAATTAATCTTATTTCTTTATTATTTGAATTATTTTTCCTCAAAACTTTCTTCAGGTGGTAAATTATAAATATACTTCTTAGAGTCTGTTTTACTACGTAACGTTTTTATATCAAATCACAGGATTAGACCGAGGGCGCTTACCTAATATTTCAAGGTTGGAATGTTCTGATTTACAAAGTGGTGGCAGCACAGAGTACATGCTACCCGGGGAGAAGCCGTTCACCAAGTTAGGCTGCTGCCAGAAAGACTGAGGTAGTGCCCGTAACTTCATAGGTAAAGGATCTGTGAAAGACAAGTAAAGAGAGATTCAAATCAACCAAATACTCAAGAAGTATTATGTTGACTGACCACAGTGGGGTGGGGTAACTTCATAGGTAAAGGATCTGTGAAAGACAAGTAAAGAGAGATTCAAATCAACCAAATACTCAAGATGTACAATGTTGACTGACTACAGTGGGGTGGGGGTGGGGGTAATCAAATATACCACATGCAACCAATCAATCAATCAATCAATCAATCAGTCACATTTATATACCATCCAACACCACAACACTTTTGTACTAAGGCGCTTACAAGTAATGCAATGTACATACAAGGCAATGTACATACAAAGTTTTATTTTGTGTAAAACATTTTAAAGACCTGTAACTTGTAAGGACACAAAACATCTCATTTTAATCACTGGTATAACTGAAGGGGAAACACTACATAACCCCTCCCCAGCCCTCCCCCCCCCCAGCCCTCCTCCTCCCCCTCCTCCCACAAGTACCAGTGTCAGAAAACTCTTTTTTTTAGATGTACATGTAAAGCACTCGGCTGATTTTGTAGCCTATTACTATGAAGATAACAATTAATCTGTTGGAATGAAAACATGTAGAGTAGCTAAAAACAAAATTGCTGCCAGGCCCCTAGCTTGATTTAAATAGGGGCAGGGTACTAGACTTGTTGAGGACTTATTAATGTGTGCGCAAAGCGCTGCGTCTTTTCGGCATGGAGTGCTAAGGCCCCCTAAAGCTCAATCGTATGGTGAAGAAGCTCTGGGATTTTAGCTATAATCATACCTCAGAATGAATCTATTCTGATTGATAAGGACCATTCATGAGCCAAACAGGACAATTGCTTACTATGCTATCATTCTGTGTTCTGTATCCATGTAAGGTATTCATTTATGAAGTCAATTAAGATTATTAAGTTTAAAAAAAATTAAAAATCTTTAAACAAAATAAATAATAATAATAATATTTTTCTCATGAAGGGCAGGGTGAACCCCAGAGGGGTAGGGCAGACCCCCACGGGGGCAGGGCGGGCACACAGAGGGAAAACCCCTGTAAAACAGCAAAGTTAGGGGTCTGGTTGCAATGAAAGATACATGTGTACAATCAAATTTACAGTTTTTCACACCACTGAAGAATCTCACCTACATTTAATTCTCATCTACCACATACAGTGCTGCTGTATACAAATCCCATAAAACCCACGTCTAAATTGGCAGATTGTCTATAATAACTAAAAAATGACATATTGAAAGAATAAGTCTTCATCTAATACTATTACACTAACCAATAGCAGCCACCCAATTATCTTCTCTCTTTCAAAAGAAATTGCAGTAGAAAGGCATTAACTTGTAGCGACAGCACGTCACGCCATAAATTTCTTGGGAACAGGTAAAATACCACCAGCTTTATGCTGTCTACTCTAATCATAGTGTGCTGTAGCCTATCAATCTATACCACCTAAATTCCAATTATATCGTAATTGGTGCAAACCGACCTTACAGCAGGAACATTACATAATCAATTTATTTGTGACATTTAGGAAGCACTGTCGTGATTGAGCAAATGTACAATGCAATTTGCAGAGAAATGATCTAATTTACGACAGCAAAACAGACAGCTCCGATTAAAAGATGAATTTAATGCACCCATTAACGCTAAATGACGTTACTGCATAGAATTAGTCTTTGATAGAATCCCTAATACAATATGGTATGCACTTGTAGAAAAATGATTTCTTTCAGCAATGTGAAGGTGGAGTTTGAGGTTATTTATATAACCTAAATACTGTGAAATAAGTTTTTCATAATGGTTCAAAATAGATTACAATTAGTTAGTGCAGGCCTCTCAGTGACTCTTTTTTTAAAATCAAGGTTTTTTTTTAAGGTTGGAAAAGTTGAAATAAAGGTTTTTAAAGGTTTTGGATTTAAATAAAAAAGGTTTATAAAGGTTAACTCATGGAATAAATTTTCATACAATGAGCATATTCTGGGGCAAAAGGCAGTTGGCGGCGCCAAAAGTCCATTACTTACATGAGGTTGGAAATTTTATTTTGGTTCTGCTACCTTTTAAATGTGTGTTAAGAACATATATGCTATTAAATGGATGTGTATACTTACCAATGAAGCTAAAACCTTGGCACTCGACTCATTTACCTTACTTAACTTTGAAAATAAAGGTTTTTAAAGGTTTTAAAGGTTATTTTGAAAGGAATAAAGGTTCAATTTGTCAATAAAGGTTTTTAAAGGTTTTAAAGGTTTACCGGGCGGGAGGCCTGTTAGTGGTCAAATTATATTTTTTGTGGCCTACTGTATAAGAGAGGAAAATACAAGATTTTGAATTGATGATATTACAGGTAACTGCATCAAATAGAGTTATCAGACGTAAATCTCTTCTTTTCAGTACCTTCGTATTCGCCTCAAATTTTTAAAGGACGTAAATTAAAGAGATAAATTTGAGGATTGGTGAAAACCGACATAACTGCAAGGAGCATTACATAATCAATTTATTGGTGACAGGAAGCACTATGGAGGTCAATTGTACAAGCAATCTGCCGAAAATGATTTAAATGACGACAGCAAATTTACATGTAGCTCCGAATAAAAGATGCCTACGGAAAATACTGTTTATGGCTGAATCGACAACGAATCGAAAAACATTTAATGTTTGTTTGTTTGATGAGGGCTTAACAGCACCACGACAACGTGGGTCAAATTGTGCCTGAGAGGTTAGATCATTCTAGAGGTAGAAAGGAAATGAAACAGGGGGAGAATGAGAGAAATTCAAGAACAAAAAGTCAGAAAGCTATGATCGAGAGGGTGACGACATTTAAGAGCTAATTCGGGGCTTTATTATTCTCAAAGATGTAGACGTTAATCAGGGCTTAATCCAGGGGCTACAGTAATATGTACATTACAATTTGCAACCACGATGAAAATGCCCACATTGCAGGCCTCCCAGTGACTCTTTTTTAAAATAAAGGTTTTTTTAAAGGTTGGAAAAGTTGAAATAAAGGTTTTTAAAGGTTTTGGATATAAATAAAAAAGTTTATAAAGGTTAACTCATGGAATAAATTTTCATACAATGAGCATACCTGGGGCAAAAGGCAGTTGGTTGCGCCAAAAGTCCATTACTTACGTGAAGTTGGAAATTTCATTTCGGTCATGCTACTTTTTAAATGTGTGTTGAGAACAGATATGCTATTAAATGGATGTGTATACTTACCAATGAAGCTAAAACCTTGGGACTCGAATCATTTACCTTACTTAACTTTGAAAATAAAGGTTCTTAAAGGTTTTAAAGGTTATTTTGGAAGGAATAAAGGCTCAATTTGTCAATAAAGGTTTTTAAAGGTTTTAAAGGTTTTTAAAGGTTTACCGGGAGGCCTGACATTGTCTAATAAACCAAAATCTGACGTAATTGTAATTGACCTAATTATATTCTCCCTTCACTGAACAAACTTGCAATACAAACGAATTAAATTGTAACGACAGCATGTAATGCCGTAATTTTTGTAAAGAACAGGTAAAATTGGAACAGCTCTATGTTTCCTACTCTAATGATACTGTAGTATGCTACTGTATATAGATTATAGCCTACCAATCTATTCAACCTAAATTCCAATTATATCATAATTGGTGCATACCAACTTTATGGCAAGGAAAATTACATAATCAATTTTATTTGTGACAGCTAGGAAGCATGCACTCTCGTGATTGAGCAAATATATACAATGCAATTATGGAGGAAGATTTAATTTACTATAGCAAAAAGGACGTACACAGAGTGAACGATGAATTATATGTACCCTAGACGCTAAATGGCTATGATCAATGATGTTGATTTAATTACTCCATAGAATTACACCGTTAGATGCAATCACTCATAAAATACGGTATTTGTAGGCGACAGCAGAAAAATGATTACATCAATGTGAAGATGGACTTTCAGATAGGTTATTTATATAACCGGAATACTGTGAAATAACTTAATGATTCAATAAAGATTCAAAATATATTAAAAGTAAAGTAGGTATGGCCAATCAGGGATATATTATTGAGACATATCCCTGAACCAATCAAGGTGCACGGTGGCATAAAAAGAAAATATAACATAGAATTAGTATTTGAACGTGATTGCAATATGCATGAAGCAGGTCAAAGGAACTTATATTTCATGGTTTGATTTGGCTTGGTTTGTTGATGTTTAACGGCACAGCGACAGTCAGAGTCAAATGTGCCAAGAGGGTGTTAATAAATAATGGTGTAAGAGAAAGGATAGTGAGGAGATGGAAGGTTTATAAGGGAGATAAAGGGGAAAAGCTGAATGTGGGAGAAAAAATTAGGTGAAAAGAAAGGGGTGTGTAAGGTTAGGTGTAGAAGGGGAGGAGATTATATGTGGTGGAAGAGGTTGTTGTTGCGGAGAAAGTTGATGATATTATATTTCATAAGCGAAAGAAAAAATTTCAAATTGTTTTGAAAGTTACTGAATTTAATCTCAAATTATATAGTATAGTATGTACCCTCTGGGATGGGTGAGGGGAAGCATATTAAAAAGTGGTAGGGGTGTGCAGTACATCTACCATAATCCAAACCCGCAGTACGAAAGATTTTTGGTACCTGCAGTATGAAATTATACAATTTTGATACCTGCAGCGGTGCAGTATTAAAAGAAGTCAATTTTGTACCAGCAGTAATAAGTATTCAACGAAAATGTTGTAACAAAGGACAAGCAGTACAAAATTAACAGAGTAAAACAGTATTTTTTGGGACCTGCACTACAAAAATGATGCCAAAAAGACACCTGCACTATGAAAATGATGCAAAAAAAGACAGCTGCACCATGAAAATCAGTGTCCTAGCTCTGCTGTTTGAGAGGGGAATGTTTGTTTGTTTGATGAGGTCTTAACGGCACCACGACAACGAAGGTCAAATTGTGCCTGAGAGGTCAGATCATTTTAGAGGTAGTAAGGAAAGAGACCAGGGGAAGAATGAGAGAAATTCAAAAACAAAAGCCAGAAAGCTGTGATCGAGAGAGGAGGTGCATGGGTAAAACTAAAAACAAAGTAGAGAGGGGGTGGAAGAGGAGGATTAAATATGGTTGTAGAGGGATGCATGCTGAAGGAAGGAGACTATTTTATCTGGAGGATTTTTTGGAAGAACTCAGCAATTGAGTTGTGGGGGGAGCGAGAGAAGCTCTGGGAAGGTTGTACAGGGGCAAGCAAGGAGAACGTGTTGGATTGTAAGGATGCAGTGGCAATTGTTACAGAGGGGTTGGGGGGAACCAATAAGGAGGTGGGAGTGAGTGAGGTGGGTGTGACCAATTCTAAGACGGGTAATATGAACGTTGTCGATACGAGAAGGTTGTTGATGGTGGATTTGATCGATTGTGGGCTGGATAACATGGAGTTTGTTATCAATTTGGAAGTTCCATAAGGTTTGCCAGCGGTCACGAACAAGAGAAGCGATAAGCGGTTTGATGTCAGAGAGGGTTTTGGGAAAAGGGGAAGGGGAGGAGGTTAAGGGCAAGCTTAGCGGCTGTATCAGCCCTGTCATTGCCAGGGATGCCAACATGGCTGGGTATCCAGAAGAAAGAACACTTTTCCTGCAGAGGGTGGGAGAAAAGAGTTTCCGGAGGAGGAGGTGGCAGGTGAGGTTATCCCATTTAAGATTGAGTAATGAAGTAAGAACAGCCTTTGAGTCAGAGAAAATGGCAAAGTGACTAAGAGGAGAGTACTCAATAAAGTTGAGGGCGAGGAGAATGGCCTTAGCCTCGGCTGAAAAGATGGATGAGTGGTCAGGAAGTCTGCTACTGAGGGTGATGTCTTGGATGATGGCAGCAGCAGCTGTCTTGTTGCCTTCCTTGGAGCCATCAGTATAGATGGAGGTGTAATTTGAGAGTTGGTCTTTGATTTGGTTGTGAGATTGATGAAGAGATTAGGGTGAGTTTGAGTTTTGTTATAAGTGGAGAGGTCTAGGTGAACAGAAGGAAGGGGGGTGGCCCAAGGCGGAAAAGTGGGCCAGGAATAGGTGCCGAGAGTGGCGGGGTTGATGCCAAGTTGAAAGAGGTCTGATTTAATGCGTAAGCTGAAGGGGGGGCGATAGGGTTTTAGTCCTATCAAAGAGGGAGGAGAAATTGGGTACCTGATGAGGTTGTAAACAGGGTTCTGGGTGTTGGTGAGGACTCTAAAAGCATAGGAGAGGCTAAGCTTTTTACATCTAAGTAGAAAGGGGGTTCGTTGGCTTCAACATGAAGGCTAGTGATTGGGGAGGTCCTGTAGGCTCCTAGACAAAGCCTGAGGGCTTCATTTTGGATGGTGTTAATGTGGTTGAGGTATGAGTTGTGAGCGACACAGTAAACAATATTGCCATAGTCAAGCTTGGCACGAAATGGTGAGCCTGAAAATTTTGAGGAGAGCATATGCGGTTCGCTCCCCAAGTAGTGTTGGAGAGCAGATGGAGGAGGTTGAGGGAGCTATTGCATTTAAGTTTCAGGTTGGTGATGTGTGGCTTGTAGGTGAGCTTGGGGTCTAGAGTTAGACCAAGGAACCTTGTGTTTTCAACTTTAGGGATGCGATTCCCATTGAGCACAAAGTTCGGGTTGGGGTGGAGGTTGTTGAAATGACAAAAGTGCATGCAGACTGTCTTGTCTTTGGAGAATCTAAAACCGTTATTGTTGCTCCAGACTTGCAGCTGATTGAGGCTGGTTTGAAGCCTATTTTCAACAATAGGAAAGCTAGGGGAGGAGTAGAAGATGGTGAAGTCATCCACGTAGAGGGTGCGTTTGATGCTGGGGCCAAGGTCATTCCCGATGTCATTAATGCTCAGGTTGAAGAGAGTGGGGGAGAGGATGCTGCCTTGGGGGACGCCCTCTTCTTGGGGGTACGGCTTGGAGAGGGTGTGGCCAATACGAACTTGGAACTGCCTGGGTGAGAGGAAGTTTTGAATAAAGATGGGGAGGTGGCCTCTGAGGCCAATGGTGTGAAGTTTCCGGGTAATGCCGTATTTCCAAGTAGTGTCGAAAGCTTTCTCGAGGTCAAAAAATATGGCAATGAGGTGTTCCTTTTTTGCAAAGGATTCCCGGATAGCGGTGTCGAGCGTAATTAACTGGTCTAGGGTATTGCGACGTTTTCGGAAGCCGCTTTGGTGAGGAGAGGATTCTGTTGGTCTCGAGGAACCAGTTTAGTCTCTGATTAATGATCTTTTCCATAATTTTACAGAGACAGCAAGTAAGGGCGATGGGTCGGTAGCTGGTGGGGTCGGTGCTATCCTTCCCTGGTTTAAGGACAGGGATGACAATAGCTGTCCTCCAAATAGGGGAAAGGAGTGTGAGGACCAAATGTGGTTGAAGATGGTGAGTAGGGTAGTGGTGGCTTTGATGGGGAGGTGTTTCAGAAACTGATAGGGGATGTTATCTGGGCCCTTGGAGGTGCAGCCAGCGTCGCTGATGGCTTGGTTTAATTCAGAAAGGGTGAGAGAAGTGTTGTAGCTTTCGGAGTTGTCAGAGGAAAAGTGATTCTCAGGGCTTCATCGCAAGCTTTTTGATTTTGAAAGCATTGGAGTAGTTGGTCGAGGCCGAGATGTTGCTGAAAGAGGCGGGCGAGGTGGTCAACGATGTCTTTTTTTATGGTGAGAAGGTCTCCATTCCAAGAGAGATGGGAGATGGAAGATTTGCCTACTCTGCCGTGGAAGCTGTTAACCATTCTCCAAATCTTCTTAGTGGGGGTGTTGGTGGTGAGAGAAGAGATAAAGTTGTTCCAAGTGTTGGTTTTACTGTCCTTGATAGTGCGTCCTGGCCTTGGCACGGCTGATGCGAAAGAGGTTAAGGTTATGGGTGGTCGGGTTAGTTTTAAAGTTCCTGAGGGTTCTTTTCCTGTTCTTGATGGCGGTTTTGCAGTCATCTGAGAACCAGGGGTTGGGGGATGATTTGGGGTTTGGAGGTTTTGGGAATTGAGCAGGTGGCGATGTTGATAAGGATATTACTGAAGTTAGACATGGGATCCTCATCCTCGAGAAGATGGGGGAGAGGTGTGAGTCACAGAGGGTTTCAAAAAGGGACCAGTCAGCCTTGTCGAGGTTCCAGTTGGGGTGTGCTCAGTGGGGATTTGAAGATTGGAGTGTATAAGAAGAGGGTAATGATCACTACCACAGAGGTCAGCAGTGACTCTCCAACTAAAGTCAGGGGAGGAGGTTAGGGGAACAGATAGACAGGTCAATACAGGTGAGAGAGCCTGTGGCAGGATGAAGGTAGGTCGGGAGTTAGTGTTCAGTAAGGACAGGCTGTGCTGACGGAGAGCGTTTTCGATGAACTTGCCTCTAGGGGTGGTGGTATTAGAGCCCCACAGAGGGTTGTGAGCGTTGAAGTCACCAAGAAGGATGAAGGGGTGGGAAGCTGAGAGATGAGGTTGTTAAGGCTGGTTGGTTGAATGTTGGTGTTGGGAGGAGATAGATATTGCAGAGAGTGAAAGTTTTGTGGAGGGAGATAGAAATACAGATGGCCTGAAGGTCGGTGTGCACCTAACAGGGCTGTGTGGGATATCGTGTCTAACGAGAATGGAGACGCCACCACAGGCCCTGTCAGCATCCACTTGATGTTTGTGATAGCAAGCAAAGTTGTTAAGGGAGTAATGGTCGGTGGTTTTCAAGAAAGTTTCTTGTAGGCAGAAGACGACCGGGTTGAAGGTGGAGGCCAGAAGGTCGATTTCTTCAGAATTGGCCTTAAGGCTCCTAATGTTCCATTGTATGATGTTGTGGGTGTTATTGTAATTGATTGTGGTGTATGCCATAAAGGAGGCGGGGGGTTATCTGGAGGAAGATCTGCTGGGTCTGAGTTCGCTTGTTTTTTCTTTGGATTTGTTTCTTTGGGAGCGATTGTTTTTGAAAATTGGGAGAAGTATGATCGGTGTGTTCGTAATCGAACAATCCATACTCTTTCAGTGTGGGTTTGGGAGGTGGGTTGTTTGTTGATTGGTTGTTTGTTGATAGGTTGTTTGTTGATTGGTTGTTTGTTGATAGGTTGTTTGTTGATTGGTTGTTTTTTGGTTGGTTGTTTGCTGGTTGATTTGTTGGTTGTTTGCTTGGCTGGTTTTAGCTTGATGTATGAAGGTATTAGTGGAGTTGGTGTTGGGGCGGTAGGGGCTTTAGAGTAGGAAGGGGGTTGAGGAGAGAAGTGGTGGTGGAGGTGGTGTGGGTATTGGGTGTGATTGGGTTGGAAATGGTGATGGGCTTAGGACTAGGTAAGAAGAGCCAGGTGAGGTCGGTTTGGGCATGGGAGTTAGTTTTTGTTGTGTTAGTTGTGTTTGGGGGGGCGGAATTAGAGTTAGAGGAGACTACGTTGGAGTAGGAAGGCTTGGAGTTAAGGGAAGCGAGGAATTGTTTCCTGGCCTCAGGGTAGGTTATGTTGGGGTTAAGGGTTTTAAGTTTTGTTATTTGTTTTTCCTGAAGCCAGGTGGGACAGTCTTTCGAGAAGGAGGGATGGTTTGCGGTGTTTACCGTCACAATTTGTGCAGAGTGGGGTTGGTGCAGGAGGTGTTGTCATGGTCCGGGCTCCGCAGTTACCACAGCGCTTGGCTGTGGCAGGAGTTTTTCCGTGGCCATACCTCTGACAATTGTAGCAACGTAAAGGGTTAGGAATATAAGGGGCGACCTGGATTCTCAGGTAGCTGGCAATGATGTGGGAGGGGAGAGTTGGAGTTGCGAAAGTGAGAAATATGGTGTTGGTGGGAGTTTCGGCTCCGTCTCTCTTTAGAACGAGACGACGGGCTTGGTTACATGTTGGTTAGCTAGTTCTTCTTGGAGGTCGTCATCGGTCATGTACGCAAGATCGCGGTGCGTGTGACGCCTTTGCTGGAGTTTAGGAACGATGGGGGTGACTGTGATGTCGATACCAGAGTTGGATAGGGTTTTGGTGGAAAGGAGGGTGGTGGCTTGTGTCCCTGGTGCAGTGCACCAGGAGATCACCGGATCTAAGGGTAGAGACTTTTGGGAGGGTACCGACAAGGCCAAAGAGGGCTTTATGGATGAGGAAAGGAGAAACTTTTTTAAAGCTTTCCTGCTTGTTGGTGGCATGGATTATAAGGATTTTGGGATTGGGGTTGCAGAATGGTCAATGATGGTAGCAGGTGGGTCACGGGAGGAGGGGGTCAAGGTCAATGCATATGCGCTTTGTCATTATGAAAGAAAAAACCAAGGGCCGAGAGACCCGAGGCAGCTAGAAAAAAATCGCGGAACCACTATATGGGGACCGCTGTATTAGTAACGAAGGGCGTGAAAAGTCGGGACAGAACGAGGGAAAATATAATAGAAAAAAGAAAAGAAACGATCTCACCGAGGATAAAAGCCCATCCACGAAAAGAAAATCCGAAAATGAAGTTATAAAACAAAATGGTGCAAATTGAGAGAAAATGGAGTGAAAATAGTTTAAGACAATAGGAGCAGTAGTCACGTCGCTCTCGTACAGACAGTTCAAGACATCCTTGAGAGGAAGCTCGCACTGCCCCCTTTTTTGGTCCGCACTGCCCCCTTTGGTCCGCCCTGCTGCAAACCCCCGCTTCACCCACACACACACTTTTATTCTGCCGTGCTCTCATCATAAAAATATGCAAATTCTTCTCCTTTTTACAAATTTGAAAAAATAATTCTTTAAAAACTGAATGATCTTAATTAACCTTATAAATGAATTATCTTACATGTATACAGAACACAGAATGCGAGCATTGTAAGCAATTGTCCTGTTTGGCTGTGGACTGGTCCTTATTATCAGGCAAAATAGTTTCATTCTGAGATATGATTATAGCTGATTACCAGAGCTTCAGGAGCTTAATTGCCTGAAGGGGGCCCTGGATCCCACGCTGAAAAGGTGTGGTATTACGCGCATTTATGTGCCCCTCAAAAAATCTAGCACCCTCCCCCTTTTTAAATCAAGCTAGGGGTCTGAAAAAGATGCAAACAAGGCACCTGCTCGGGTGTCACATATATATCATATAACTCACATATGGAAGGTATATTTGTGATGAACAGTTTCAAATTTGGTAAAACTAACTCAAAAATCTTTGTTTTTAGCTCTTAAATTTTCTCGCCTAAATTTTTGCCTCTGGAAAATTGACCCAAAAAACCAAGGGCAAAATAAAACATGTAAGTTACAAGTCCACTGTCAGATAAAAGTGCAGACCCACAATATCTTACTACAATTTTCAACGGAAAAAGTTATCAACAAATAATGCCAATCAACGACATCATAAAAATGGTTTTGAACTCATTCTTTTTTCATTAGATCTTTAAAGTCCCACATTGTTAATTACTGTACCAAAGTGGAATACAAAAATATATAAAATGTCAAAAATCAAATTAATTTTTTTTATTTAAAAGTTTCTACAGTAAGGTGGCCATCTTACTTACAATATGCTTTTTTACCGCGCCATTCCATATAGACCACAGTGCCTCCAGTCAAGTTCTGCAGCTGCCTATGAATCGGCGCTCATGAACTTCGACTTGACTGGGCCAGGAAATAAACTTTCTTACATTAAAGATTATTTATCTGAATTGATTTTTTACAATTTTAATTCAAGGTGAAAAGTTGATAAGATTCCGTACTGTACAGTACATTTAATGGTTTGTACAAAGTTTCTTATCCCCTGTTTAAAGATATATTCCCATGAATTTTCATTTCTTCATATATGATAGAGAACTTTTATAAAAAGTGGTCAAAAAATGTTAATATTTCATTCTGTTTAGAAGTTATAACAATGTAAAGAGTAGAAAAATGTTCTTAAAAATACCTCATACAGTATATGTCCTTCCTTCAGCTTGGTGATGTCATCAAGGCAATTCCAGCACAGTTCTATGTATTTCTTATCAATTTAATCACACTTTTTAACATCATCAAACAGCATTTTTGGTTCATTACAGAGATAGGGTGGAATATATAATTTACAAGAAAACATTTTGTTTTTTCTTGGTGTACATCACATTTACAATGAGAAAAAATCCAAATCATTTTTAAAGAAATACAAAAGAGGTTGTGTTGAAATTGTCTCTATGACATCACAGATGTTGCCAATCGGTCACTTTTGTCCAAATTCAAAAATACTTTTAAGTCCTAAATGAAGTAAGATATTAAGACATAGTTTTTTTCACAATTTGTTTGTAAAAATTGTTCTCTATCATATATGAAAAAATAAAAATCCGTTGGAATATTCCTTAACTGATCCCTTCCTGATCGTAGACATTTTAAAAGAAATTTTTCAGGGCAAACAAAATCACATCAACAATCACACTCTCAATTCACCAACATTTTTTCTGTTGGAAAAAACAAATCTAAACTTTAAAGAGGGTCTCAGTCCGCATATCGTGGTCTCAGTCCGCATCGTGGTCTCGGTCCGTACATCGTTGGTCTCGGTCCGTACATCGTTGGTCTCGGTCCGTACATCGTTGGTCTCGGTCCGTACATCGTTGGTCTCAGTCAGTACATCGTTGGTCTCAGTCCGTACATCGTTGGTCTCCGTCCGTACATCGTTGGTCTCGGTCCGTACATCGTTGGTCTCGGTCCGTACATCGTTGGTCTCGGTCCGTACATCGTTGGTCTCGGTCCGTACATCGTTGGTCTCGGTCCGCATATCGTTGGTCTCGGTCCGCATCGTTGGTCTCGGTCCGTACATCGTGGTCTCGGTCCGCATATCGCTGGTCTCGGTCCGTACATCGCTGGTCTCGGTCCGCATCGCTGGTCTCGGTCCGCATCGCTGGTCTCGGTCCGCATATCGCTGGTCTCGGTCCGTACATCGTTGGTCTCGGTCCGTACATCGTTGGTCTCGGTCCGTACATCGTTGGTCTCGGTCCGTACATCGTTGGTCTCGGTCCGTACATCGTTGGTCTCGGTCCGCATATCGCTGGTCTCGGTCCGCATACATCGTTGGTCTCGGTCCGTATCGTTGGTCTCGGTCCGTACATCGTTGGTCTCGGTCCGTACATCGTTGGTCTCAGTCCGTACATCGTTGGTCTCAGTCCGTACATCGTTGGTCTCAGTCCGTACATCGTTGGTCTCAGTCCGTACACCGTTGGTCTCTGCAAAATTGGTTGGACGCAGAGCTTTGGAGTCAATTCCGGTTCTAAAACGCACAAGATCACTGTATGTTTGTGCATGTATGTGCACGCCCATAGCATTGTGTGTGCGTGAAGATTGAATCGTAGTGCATAACGTTATAATGATCTGCGGGAAACTTATTGTTTCGACGTATTTGTGAGAAAGAAAAAAGTGAAAAATTTGTAAGACAATAGCAGTCACCAGACAAAAATTACAATGAGCGCAAAAAGAAGAAGAAAAATAAGAGAAAAATGGTTCTGGCGGGATTCGAACCTATAACTGTTAGTTCAAAAAAATCTAAATTCGATTGCCTTACGGACTGGGCTATATCAAGCATTAGGCAAGCTAGGGGTTTTGATTAACATATACCACCAAATAAGAGCCAAGGAATTGTGCAGCAATTGGTTGAAAATCAACCAATCAGTTCTAAACATTGTGTCCATATGACGATTTCGCCTCTTCAACAAAATTACATGGCGTACGATTTCGCCTCTTCAACAAAATTACATGGCGTAACCTACAGTACAGTAAATCACATAATAACCTGCAGTGCACACCAAGCAATAACCTGCAGTGCACACCAAGCAATAACCTGCAGTGCCTACCAAGCAATAACCTGGAGTGCACACCAAGCAATAACCTGCAGTGCCTACCAAGCAATAACCACATCATAATGTGCTATAACCAATTTCACACAGTGCACCTCAAATTACATCAATGATCCATTAAAACCTACATTTATGACACTTCTAATTGTGTAAGGTGGATCTGCAATTTAATATGACTCATAATACAATAATAATAGGACCAGGTGGAAACAAAATCAATGGCGTTTGCAAGCAGGGTGTGACTGGTTATTGATTATGATGCATTCTCGTGTTCAAATAATAAGCTCCATGGCTGAAGGCATCTTCAGCATGAGTGTCATAAATATATGCATTTTGTATCATCAAGGCTAATGCACTTGTCAGTTGTACGACTCACCCCTACTACGACCCGGCAATGTCAGTCAGAGGTGAGTCATTGACCTATAAAATAGTACTCACATGTGCGTCATTGTATCACATTGTCAGTCACCAGAGTGATTCTGGGGTAGGTCAATTTACCTCAGACCCATTGACTTTGCACAGAGGCGATTCATTTGGGGCATTAAAGTCATTTCACAAAAAATGTCAGTCACCTAAGTGACTGAGGGGTGCGTCAATGTACATGTTTTGTCCACCCACTTTGGTGCAATGACTCACCTTGTCCAGGGGTGTAGGAGTGAGTCACACAATTGACAAGTGCATAATTCATAAAAATCAAATTCGACACACTTTCTATAAATGAACAATTTTGTAGAAAACTTGGGATTTTAGGAGGGAAAGAAAAAGGAGATAACTTGTCAGTCACATTCACAATAAAATGACAGGTAAAATACTATTTATAAACACTTACAGTAATACACTATATAAATTGCTTTAACCCTCTATTGAATATTCATAAATTATCATTTCACATTTAATCAAGTTATTATAATTCAATTATTCATAACTTTGTCATTATGCATACAGTCGATTTATCTTTGGTCGGTGCTCAAAATTTACAGAAGCCTGTTGATTCTACATGTACTGTGACCTACACCATCAATTTCAAGCCCGAGCGGGCTGGCCCAAAAAGCAGTTTCAGTATTTGCAACTTTGAAATGAATTTATTTGAAAAATAATTGTAAATTATTAAAAAGATTTTCTGTTTTATAGTTATTGAAATGGGGTGTAACATGCAGTTCATTAGAACATGATTAGCCATACTGTATATCTGCTCATTTACAGTACCTTACTCTGTAACTACAGTACATTGACAAATGCATGTTTTATTGAAGAATTTGTTTTTTAAAGGAAAATATAAAAGATTGTCTTTTGATCTACAAATTCACAAAGTACATTGTCACTTTACAAGACACTGATGAAATCTATGAAATATGTGGTACTAAGTCTTCAACTGAATAAGTTCTTTTTCACCAATTTACTTCTTTAAATTTAATAAGCCTCTATAATTTAAATACAAATTCATGGTAATATTCCTTTCATAATCTACTTTCCTTTGGCACTTTTTTTTTTTTTTTGGGGAGGGGGGTGGGGTTGAAAATGGAATTTCTTATTCCTTGGTGCCTCAAAATTAAACAGTACCAAGAAGTACCTCAAACAGTGTGAAATAAAATATTCAAGGGGCAGGGGATATTTGTACCCAATCCCCTGGGTACAGTAGCTTCACCACAAGGCCAATCCCCTGGGTACAGTAGCTTCACCACAAGGCTAATCCCCTGGGTACAGTAGCTTCACCACAAGGCTAATCCTTTGGGTACAGTAGCTTCACCACAAGGCTAATCCCCTGGGTACAGTAGCTTCACCACAAGGCCAATCCCCTGGGTACAGTAGCTTCACCACAAGGCCAATCCCCTGGGTACAGTAGCTTCACCACAAGGCCAATTTCCTGGGTACAGCAGCTTCACCACAAAGCCAATCCCCTGGGTACAGTAGCTTCACCACAAGGCCAATCCCCTGGGTACGGTAGCTTCATCACAAGGTCAATCCTCTGGGTACAGTAGCTTCGCCACAAGGCCAATCCCCTGGGTACAGTAGCTTCACCACAAGGCTAATCCCCTGGGTTCAGTAGCTTCACCACAAGGCCAATCCCCTGGGTACAATAGCTTCAC
>JAIGNY010000952.1:0-15000 GCA_020152595.1 Chiridota heheva | reverse complement strand
AGAAACAAAATAGTGAAGACAAAATAGTGAAGAAATCATTCAAAAACCTTATTCCGTTAAGAAACGACTGAAATCAGACTACAGTAGTTGTGATGTCATAGCCTCAGATTCCTCAAAGTCTTCATGTATTCCATCATATTTTGTTGTGTGATTTTGTGGCTGAAAAACCATGGGATATGTCAAAAAGGTAGTACAACTGAACCTACAGTAGGAAGGGTATATACCACCTGACAAATGTTCAAGAAAAAATATTTTAAATAGTTAAAAAATTAAATAAACTTTCTTTAAAATACGTTTTACAATTGCTAAGATTAGGATGAAGATGCCAACTTTCCATAGTAGACTTACTACATCAGTCATTTCTATTCAGTGAGACAGCTTTAAACTTGAACATTTCCAAACCGGAATAAGATTTTGGACCGCTTTCTTCAACATTTATGTTTCTTTTTTAGAGAAATATTTCCATGGATTTCCATTTTTCCATATATAATAAGAGAATTTTTTTAAACAACGTAGTGAAAAAACTATGTTAATATCTTATTCCGTTTAGAAGTTATAACAATGTACTGTAAAGAGAAAAATGTTCTTAAAAACAACTTGACAGTATATGTCCTTCAGCTTGGTGATGTCATCAAGGCAATTCCAGTACAGTTCTTATGTATTTCTTATCAATTTAATCACACTTTTTTACATTATCAATCGACATTTTGGTTCATTATAGAGACAGGTTGGAATATATAATTTACAAGGAAGAATTTTGTTTGTTTTGGAGTACATCACATTTACAATGAGAAAAATATCCAGCTCATTATTAAAGAAATACAAAAGACGTTGTGTTGAAATTGTCTCAATGACATCACAGATGTTGCCAATCGGTCACTTTTGTCCAAATTCAAAAATACTTCATCTCTATAATGAACCAAAAAAGCTGTTTGATAATGTAAAAAAAGTGTGCGGATTAAATTGATAAGAAATACATCAGAACTGTGTTGGAATTGCCAAGATGACATCACCAAGCTGAAGGACATATACTGTACGAGGTATTTTAAAAAACATTTTTCTACTCTTAACATTCTTATAACTTCTTAACGGAATAAGATATTAAGATTTTTTTTCACCACTTTTGTTTCTAAAATTTCTCTAAAATATATGAACTAGACATCAATGATGTTATAGCTCAACCCATTACAATGCAAGAAGAATTGATTGCTTTCAGTGATTTTATTTTTGTCATATGTACTTTTATGATGTTTTTAAAGTTTGATTTGAGGTGCATTCCATTTGTGGGCAATTATTCATCATGTTAAAAATTCAAGAGTTTCAACTTTCCCGTATGAGTTGTATTCAGTTTGTTTGTTTGGGTGTAATGGCACCTTAACAGTCAGGTCATATGTGCCAAACGAGGTTAGTTGTGAATGACTGTCAGATTGGTTCTCAGTAATGACTTAGTTTTGCAGTGGGTGCAATGAGGTTCATGTTATAGCGATGTCTAACAAAAGCTATGTGACATTCAATGCATGGTGCCATCATGTCTCACTTGATTAATGACGTTGGCGAGGTCATAGGTAAATTCCACCACAACATATAGTTAGAAAATACATTTTGCAAACATAACAAAAAGTTTAACATTTACACATTAATCTTTATAAATGTTAGATTAATTTAATTTGGCGGTACTGAAAAAGATTACTAATCAAGCATGTTTCAAAACGGCCAAATATGTTATAATTAGCCAGTAATCGGCCAAACTAGCAGCTAAGGTTGTGACAGTTAGCATTTTTTCATAAATGTACAGCTGTCACCATTACGATCCATAACCGTTTAACCGTAAGGCCAGTTGTCATAAGTGGACGCCTTTAACGCAGGTATAAAGCGAAATCTTCGCCAGGTTTTTAACAATTATCTACCTACTGTGGTGTAGCGGTTATCATACATGTCTACAGACCACGAGGTCCTGGGTTCAAGCCTGGGTTGGGTAGACACGCCAGTGCACCACAACTGGTTATCAAAGGCCGTGGACATTGACTTGGTTGTTGATGTTATGTCTGTCCGTACGTCGTACCTGTGTTCTCGTCCGGATCGTATTAGGCGTTTCATGATAGCATTGTTACTATCATAAGCGATTACGCAGGTGACAACCCCGTCATTGTGCGTCTACTCGTCGTCGTCAGTTCTTATTAATAGACCTTCCATAGCAACCCATGCTAATCCACCACTTGAAAGACGCTACCGTTATATTCACTATGTAATGTGCAAACATGCACTTCCTGCTTCTCGTATGAGTGTGTGAAAGTCAAGTTGACATGTACGATCGTTACTTAAATTTTGATATCTGGTGTTTTTATTCTTACATAATTAGTTCTTAAATAAATAAATTATTATCCCGATAAAAAAATCATATATTTCATGTACTTTCTTTGTCAAATACTGTTAAAAAATCTTGTTTAATGAGGAACGAAACATAACATAGAAATCATGCTGCCAAATTTGTTTGTGACTTCAAAGAAACATACATATGAAATATAATGGAATTTCGTTTTAAAGTTATGCCCCTAATTGTGTTTCATTTGACATTTTACCATAATTGATGAAGAAATTACTGTTTTCCCCCTTGAACTTAACAAAGGGTGGAGGGGAGGGGGAAGGGTGGAAGGGGAAGGGTGGAGGGGAGGGTGGAGGGGAGGGCGGAGGGGAGGGTGGAGGGGAGGTGGAGGGGAGGGTGGAGGGGAGGGTGGAGGAGGAGGGGGAGAGGGGGAGGGTGGAGGGGAGGGTGGATCGGGAGGGTGGATCGGGAGGGTGGATCGGGAGGGGAGGGTGGAGGGGGAGGGTGGAGGGGAGGGTGGATCGGGAGGGTGGATCGGGAGGGTGGATCAGGAGGGTGGATCAGGAGGGTGGATCGGGAGGGTGGATCGGGAGGTGGATCGGGAGGGTGGAGTGGGAGGGTGGAGGGTAAGGGTAGGGGAGGGGAGAAACAGCGTTGGGCAGAGGCGGTTGTGGCTACAGGAAATGGGATGGTAAATTTCGTCCAACGTATCTTTTTTTATTGGTATTTCTTGTCCCCAGTAGGCAAATAGACTAAAATATTGATGGGATCAATAGCTAAATACAAGTGTAACTGCCACGGTCATGTGGAGAACAATTTTGTTTATACAACAGGAGACAAAGAAAATTGTTAAATAGGGTAGAGAGGGGAATACCCCCATTGTGGGAGTATTCCTCATAATGGCGAGGGGAACACAGAGGGTAGGCCTATAAATGTTGTATTCATATATTGTTTTGTCAGTTTGTAGTAGTTGCTGCTGTAGGATATTGTGTAACTTCTTTCTGGGACATACAACATAAACTTCAAAATTATCATGCTCGTCGGAGTTCTTACTCACATATGGGGACAGGCTTAACGCACCACACCCTAACACACATCTGAGGCTAACATGTTTTAAAACACATTTTATTTCAATATTGGGTATATAGTGGTGCGTGGCCAGGGGCAGGGAAGACTTTCCAATAATTCGGCCCTTAGTGTTTGATAATGGTAATCCCAGGGTCATACAAGCAAGAATATGTCTCCTTTGATTTAGGTAAACAATTTGAATAGAAGAAAAATCTTTTTGATTCCTATGCCAGACATGACAGTATCTGAAATGCGAGGAACAAGAATTAAAATTTTTAAAAATCGCAAGAGAACGAAAAAAGAAGGTTATTAAAATAAACATAAAGCAAATGAAAAATAAGAAACTACTGTTGCATGCTTAACAGTAAAGAAATAAAATAGATAATACAAGGATAAAATATACTTATCTCACTAAAAAGAAAGAAACGAGAAAATACATAATACTTCTTTAAAAAAATAATAACGCACCTGATTTCATGGCCCTCGGTATTCGCGAACTTAGGGCGGGTATATGCAGCATACTACCTCATTTATTTAAGAATAGTGACAATTGAAAAAATATGCTTCTAACAAAAGTTGTAAGCCGTTTTGTATTAATTTTAATGTAGGAGTTAATGGAGGTTTCCACTATGTAACGGTCGATTACCGACGTTATCGGAGAGCAAAGGTCACTTTGAGTGCAGCATATTCTGCAACAATACATTTTAAAAACAAAATTACGAACATTAGCAACCATCTACATGTATTAAAAAAATATGTTAGGCTATGACGTTAACATGTTTGATTTTTCTGCATAGGACTTCCAAATTGTTTAGTTTTAGTTTAAGCTACGGAAAAAGCGTACTGCCGTGATTCCCGGGATACATATTCCCCTACTTTTTAAGTATAGGCCTATGGAATTAAAAAAATAGTACACAATTGGGGGTGGGGAGGGGGTGGGGATTTTTGAGTTTCAATTCGTATCTTGTGACCCCAAGTTTGGATAAGAAGCCAAGCAAGCTCCTTCACGTTGAAGATGTGAATTTACGGCCCTGAAGTGTCAACGATTCATTGTATGAAAATGCTTTTCTGCATCTCATCCACCCCATGCCATCTCAGAATTCAATTGTCTTATCAGGGGTGGCGGAGGCGTTCAAAATATTGGGGATTTAATGAGATAAGGTGACATGTGATACGTTCACCTAAAATTATTAGGCTGAAGCCCGCACATCCCCTTCCCAGCTCCGCCGCCTCTGTCGATTTCAAGTCATCATTGATGATAGGACCTAAATAAAAACCTTGATATGAACGCATAATGTAAGTTTCGGCGTAACTAGCATGGCTACTTTAATATGAAATTAAAATTGGTTCTTCCCCGTTTTTCTGTTTGTTCAAACTTAAGGAAACACTTGAAATATAATACTTAACATTCATCCTATCCATGTAATGATAATCATCGGGATTACGTAATTCCCTTTTGATGTCGCTACTGCTGCGAGAAAAATCTGGGTCACTGCCAAAATGCGTTTAGAGCAGTGATGCGGTCTAATTTGCTGCACAGTATAATTTAGTGCACTTGGAATAGCTTTTTGAATGATTTAGCCAATGTATTTTCACCCAAATCAGCACTAATGGGGCTGTTATATAGCAATAAATATTCAAGTGTTTGAAGTTTTTTCCCCCAAAACCGAGAATGATTGTTTGTTGTCCGTAAGTACTCATGTTAAGAGACGCTATAGCGACCACGTGTGACTTCCGCAACTGGGGATAACAGATCACACGGCGTGAGAATATTACCGAGTTTTGAGCATGAGCGGGCTATTACCGCATTAATTTATGACAACACGTGCTGATTTTGTGATTCGTAATCAAGCAACAACTCCTGATAATCCGGTCGTAAAAACAATAACAATACCCAGGCAAACATTTAATCCGTCCGTAAATACAATTATTAGTTTTGAAATATTTGTTACTCTTTGAAGTAAATAATAAAAGACACGAATTAATCTGTAATTTTATCACAATTGATGTGAAACGAGAATTTCTTTAATGTTTTCACTGCACATTAGAACTCTTAAAAGCTGGGATACTTTCAACGATAGGCCAAAGGACATCGTTGCGTATGAATTTTGATTTCTTTGCATCGCTACCGTGGTTTGATTCATGACTTGTGTGTTTCTAACCTTTAACGTAAATTCTTCTGGGCCAACTTTAGGAATAGGTAGATTGGAAAAAGAATTAAAGTTGTTGTCTCCATATTTCATAGGAAAGAAGGGACGGGCCCAAATTTCCTAGCGTGCTGTTTTTACTATGAGGGGGAACAAATTTACTGGATGGCTACGGCTTAATTGTCTGGGGGCCCACATTTCCTAGGAAATAAGAGCCGGGAGGCCAAAATTAACTGGGGTAGAATTTACTTTTACACCGATCAGTGGTTGGGTGATGTGTATTGTGATTTGATAATTAAGGGATATAGGCGGAAATTTCTTGTGTGTATTTGACGGGTTATGTTAATGAGTGCTAGCCTGGGCCTAGCGCATTCCTAATGAGCACAAGCTAGCTACATTCCATGCATCCCATCCCAAGTACCGTGGAAATAATTAGTAATATGCATAACGCCCGGGTGAAAAATGTGAAGGCAATGACATAGCGGGTAAAGATTGAAATGATAAGGTTGGTTAGATGGTTTCGTGAATTTATGCGAACTTGAAAAAGCAAACATAAAAATTGAATTAACATTCGTTTACACGAGAATGATTTCCTAAACTGTTAAACGTCACAACCTTATTAGCAGCCCTGGGATGCCCCATTGAATACTACCGTACCCAGCGATGATTCTTCCACGTGTCCACGAAAACTTAAAGGTTTGAAACAAACTTATATTTCTGGCAATCTGCTGCCCATACGGCAAATTACGGTTTACGCAATGCCGCTGCGTTCACAAACCCAACAAAACTTTTTCCTTAACGTTAGTGGATTTAAGTATAACACTCTAGCCCGCGATGCAATGTAGCACAAAACTTACTAACACTTGAGACTTGCTATACGACAAGCGAAAATGACCAAACAACAACTTCACACGTTATCTTCTAGGCTATGTCATAACCTATCATACAACTCGGTAATCCAATCCGATACAACGTGACCTAAATAAGATTACGAGAATGTGCATATTCATAGCAGAATGTCCGAATTCTGATTGGAAAATACTGCGATATGATTAAACATATATGTCCATACAAGGAACTAATAAACATGCAGGTATACCAAGTGACCAATACCATGGCCCGGAGCGGTACCGATGCAAAAACGCGAATAGGATAGAGCTATTTTTAGCGAAATTACCATAAAATCTTATACTTTGTTAAAACCTTTCGAGAGCTCTAATTAAAATAATACATGGACTTTCTCTTAACGAAATACAATCTTAAATTTGGATACAAAAATCTCGCTTGAGCCAGAATCTCAAGAGCAAAACTGTAAAAACCTAGGAGGAGATGCATTTTTAAGCAAAAGTTAGTACAGGCACATATGAGAGGTCACGTACGATTTGATAATCTCCACTCATACACTCTGTGTATGGGTGGAGCTAAAAAATGAAAATCCATGGGAATATTCCTTTCAAACCCTCTTTCATATAAGATGGACCTGGACAAAAGGAGATTGCAGCGATATGGATATTCAACTTTATTCAATATACATCACTCCTAAAAAGTACAATTTCTGTAGAAGCTCAAGCAAAAGTAAAACGACCTAAAAACTTTTCGTATTTAAGAAAATTATCATCGTAAGAGATGCATACAGTGCATAAGCACTTCTAAGTTCTAAAATTCACAATTTCGTTTAATACATAAATATGTATTTCCTCCGAAGGGATTGAAAAAGAGACATTAAATGTTTTGAAGAAGTGAGACAAAACTGGAACTTCTGCAGATGGGAGAAGCTTCCCTCCAGACAAGTGATGCATACAGTGCAGAAGCACTTGTAAGTTTTAAAATTCACAATCTCCTGTACACAAAAACGTATTTCCTCTACAGGGATTGAAAAAGAGACATTTAAATGTTTGGAAGAAGTTTGGCGTGGTGCACATGGACTTCTTGTCAGATTATTGAAAAAAAGGAAAGATGAGACAAAACTGGACTTCCGTAGATGGGAGGCGCTTCCATCTAGACAAGTGGTGCATACTGTGCATATACACCATGTACAGTAGCACCATTCAACAACGCTGAAATTCACAATTCCAAAAAATTCCAACAACTACATACTAATCAAAATCAGGAACATAACATCAAGATTTTAAACATTTTAAACATTTTAAAATCTAATAAAATAACCAATTTCAGCAAATCCAATTTTTTTCCATTTTTTTAAATTATATATAATTAAAAACAAGTAAAAGAATTGCTCAGTTGCAGTCTTTCTTTTGTTTTGTACATGATCCTCCCTTACAGGAACACGGCAAGACTCCTCTACGGAGCATAGACACCAAGCTATGGCCTGCATAGCAGATGCCAGTCTTGTGTGACCGGGACGGAAGTAGATGAACACCAGATTTTCACCCCACTCTTTGCGAGAAGTGTTCAGAGGGCCAGGTAAAGTGTGACTGTCCTACCATCGGGACTGACAGCTTAACGTCCCCTCTGAAGGACGGCGAGCGCCATTCAACCATTATCACTTCTCTCAACAGCTAAATGAGGAGCGGCAAATGACATACTTCTGCTTTGATGATTGGCGTATCTGTCTGCATAGCCGTGGAAAAACTGGTTAAACCTGTCCAAGGCTTGAACCAGGTACCTCCAGCATCTCAGTCATGCGCTCTGCCAACTGAGCTACCCGACTCCTCTAATTAGTCACTCACTAATTTACTCCCCTAACAAATACTGAGAGAAAAGAAGCCATACAAATCTAATGCATTGAATGAAGGGATTGTAAAAAGACATATTAACTACTAGTAAATTGAAGTTGCAGTAATTGGCACACACTGAATTTGTTGTCAAACTGTTAAAAAGAAAAATTAGTCGGACAAAACTGAATAAACTTCTGCAGATGAGAGACAATTGATGCATACTGTGCATATATACAGCAAGATTTAAATGTCAAACACACTAAAATGAAGTTCGAAAATTCACAACTCCTAATTACAGAGCTACGTACTGCACAGTACAACAACATCAAAAAAAAGTGCTCAAATCCAGACAAATAATCAAATCCAATTTAAATCCAATTTTTACAAATTCTGGAAAAATTCAAAAACACATTTCAGCAATGCTCCCAGTTACAGAGAATTAGTTACAGACTTTCCCTCTCAAATCACCAAAGAGTACAAGAAGCTGCAGAGAATATGTGTACACAAAACTGTATTTTCCCCACAGGGATTTACCTACTTTACAGTGTATATTAGTGTTCTGAAGATGTTTGGAACACTTACAATTCTTTTGTCAAAGTCTGAAAAAAAGACTTAATTCTGACAAAACTGAAACTTCCTCCAGATACTAGAGGCTAAGGGATGACACACCTGGGTAAGTAACAATACTCCTTTGTGGCTGTTCTCACTTTAATACGAGCTCGCAATCAGACCCGCTGTAGGCGATCCGATCTGCCATTATTTTTCAAGGAATATTCCTAAACATATACATACATATATATATATATATACATATAATATATATATATATATGTATATATATGTATATATATATATATATATATATATATATATATATATATATATATATATATATATATATATATATATATATATATATATATATATATAATATTTATATATATATATATATATATATAACATATATATATATATATATATATATATATATATATATATATATATATATATATATATATATATATATATATACAGTATATATATATATATATATATATATATATATATATATATATATATATATATATATATATATATATTTTTAACTGAGTATACTTGTCAGTTGTATGACTCACCCCTACTACCCCTGGCAATGTCAGTCAAAGGTGAGTCATTGACATTTAAAAAAGTGACTCACATATGTGTCATTGTACCAAATTGTCAGTCACCAGAGTGACTCATGAGTGAGTCAATTTACTTCAGGCCCATTGACTTTGTACAGAGGTGAGTGATTTTGGGTAAGTCATTTGCACAAGAAATGTCAGTCACCTAAGTGACTGAGGGGTGCGTCAATGTACATGTTTTGACCACCCACTTTAGAGCAATGACTCACTTTGTACAGGAGTGTAGGGGTGAGTCACACAATTGACAAGTGCATAAAGATTCATGAGAAAATGGGCAAAGCATGTTCTTATAAAGTGTATGTTACAGTATACCCTATTTCAATAAATAAACCAAACAAATGCTTCCTGTAATTAACCCTTACTCTACCACGCGGCAATATCATCACCGTTTTGGGTGCCCCGTCTTTGACTCTCTTCCCATACACATTTTCAAAAAAGTGCTGGTGGAGTTAAGAGTTAAGGAACAGGCAATTAATTTTCAAAGAAATACACAACAATGTTTTGGATTTGATTTTATGACATCACACAGTACACTGTGAGGTCACTTTTCAACACAATCTTTGAATTGCAATAACTCCTAAACGGAAAAGAGATACCAAAGTGATTTATACACCAAACTGTTTCTTACATGGTCCTCTATCAATTATATGAAAATGATAATTTATGGGAATATTCCTTTAAATTTCACCACATCTGGTCACAGCAGTCACTTGATCTTGTTTGTTTGTTTGTTTGATGAGGGCTTAACGGCACCACAATTGTGCCTGAGAGGTCAGATCATTCTAGAGGTAGGAAGTAAAGGAAACAGGGAGAGAATGAAAGAAATTCAAGAACAAAAGGTCAGAAAGCTGTGATCAAGAGGGGAGGTGCATGGTTGAAACAAAAACAAAGTAGAGAGGTGGTGGAAGAGGAGAATTAAATATGGTTGTAGAGGGAGGCATGATGAAGGAAGGAGATAATTTTATTTGGAGGATTTTTCTGGAAGAACTCAGCAATTGAGTTGTAGGGAGCGAGGGAAGCTCTGGGAAGGTTGTACAGGGGGCAAGCAAGGAGAACGTGATGGATTGTGAGGGTGCAATGGCAATTGTTGCAGAGGGGTTGGGGGGAGCCAATAAGGAGGTGGGAGTGGGTGAGATGGGTGTGACCAATTCTAAGACGGGTAATATGAACGTTGTCAATACGAAAGAGGTTGTTGATGGTGGCTTTGATCGGAATTGTGGGCTGGATGACATGGAGTTTGTTATCAATTTAGGACTTCCATGAGGTTTGCCAGCAGTCCCGAACAAGGGAAGCGATAAGCGGTTTGATGTCAGAGAGGGTTTTGGGAAAAGGGGCAGGGAGGAGGGTGAGGGCAAGCTTAGCGGCTGCATCAGCGCTGTCATTACCCGGGATGCCAACATGGCTGGGTATCCACAAGAAAAGAATACTTTGATCTTGATGGAGGGTAGAAGCTGTAAGATCATAATACAGAGAATGCGCACGATCAAATCCACCAATGAGATTCTCAAAATTGTGTTTGAATGCAGATCAATGACCTGCGATCACGTTAGTTGCACAATATCCTGCAATAAGCGCCAACAATTGGCCTGCTCCATTTTTATACGAATTATTTTATTATAGATTTCCTAAGTAAACAGTATAAGTGGTACTGGTAAATATGTGCTCTAAAAACGTTCCCCATGTAATTGTGCAATGAAAAGTACATTATTTGCAAAAGAGGGAAGTATATATGATAGATAAGATAGATCAGTATATATGATAGATAAGATAGATATGTATATATAATAGATAAGATAGATAAATAAAAATGATAAGATAAGATGAGTAAAAATAATAAGATAAGACACGTATGTATGATAGATAAGATAGATAATGGAGCTGTGACCGTTTAGCGTGTACTCGCTACACGCTCGCAATCTTGTAAACGTTTACTAAATACTTCATTGCGAGTAATCGTTTTTCATACATTATAGGCCTAGTGTCTTGCCGTTAAAAATCAATATTCATGATTCAAATCACACCCACATTCGGCTGACAAAATTCCAATCAATGATTTTTCACAAACTGTTAACCCAATTAGCATAATCTTTTATAAATGTGCGAATCACAAATGCGCAGTAATCACCAATGAATGGGAATATTATGCACTTTGATTTCGCCGAAAACTGAGTAATCTAACTTGTAAAATGCACCGCCAATGTGCAGCAGTAAACAGTGAAACTAACAATAGGCCTAACGTTAGGCCATAAGGCTTTATATCCCACGCAATTAAGGCCCGTTTTATCGACCAAAAAACACTTGAATCGTGACAATCAGTACATTTACATGTAAATATTACCTGATGAGTCAAATAAATTTTGCAAGAAAGAAAAAATATTGCATAATAAATAAACAGAAAAAGGTTTTAAGAAAGCTGAAATTCTGCATGCTTCGCAAAGAGGGCGGCCATTTTTCGAGAGGACTAATATTTCAGAACTTCCTGGTGGTGGTGGCGTAGTTTTGAAATGTTCTACGGCGAGGTATATCATAGGTCTCAGTATGCAAGATTTTCACAGAACTTTGAAAGCCGTAGCGAATAGGACAAACAAGTTACGCGATCTAGAGTTTAAATGACATTGAAAGGAATTTATCTGTTCTTTCTAAACTGAATTTCCATGCATATTTTCCATAAAAATGATGATTTGTACTGTAGAAGTAAACTTTTTACGATTTGGAAAGCAAAACTCAGCGTCTATTTGGGCAATGCAGTCAGTACTTTTGCTATACTAGTTGCGCGATTTTTTTACTTCGCCTTGTAGTTTTGGAGCAATTTTAGTGTATTTCCAAAAATTACGGTACTAAACTCGTGTACACGATACACGCTCGCTTTTTTGGCGTGTACACGTTTACTATGATCCCTAAACGTTCACAGCTCTAATAGATAAGTATATATGATAGATAAGATAGATAAGTATATATGATAGATAAGATAGATAAGTACATATGATAGATAAGATAGATAAGTATATATGATAGATAAGATAGATATGTATATATGATAGATAAGTATATATGATCGATAAGATAGATAAGTATATATAATAGATAAGATAGATAAGTACATATGATAGATAAGATAGATAAGTATATATGATGGATAAGATAGACATGTATATATGATAGATAAGATAGATAAGCAACTATGATATGACAAGATGCATTCACTACATTGATATTATTTCTGTCACAAATTTTTGTGGGAAGATTTTCAACACCTTTTTCAGAACTGTGAAAAATTGTATAACTAATTCCAGCTCCGTCTGGAAGGTTATAACACACAAGCAACATCCCAACCTGCCCCGCAATCAGATCTCATGGAGTGGATCATCCAATCATGATCCGTAGATAAGTGAGAACAGACCTAAAGCTCTCTTGTAACCAGAGAGAAAAGTTTTGAGGTTTTTATCTAGCTTTTAAATGCAAAAATATAAATCTCTGTTTTGACTGTAGTTTTATGACCTTCTTTTATATTTTTGTTTCTCCATTACAATCACACAGAGAAACTACAGACAATGTGCAATGAGGAAGATGTGGCAGGGGAGGGGGATGACTTAATATGATATAAATAGATGAACGGGGGATAATATGATATAAATAGATGAACGGGGATGACTTAATATGATATAAATAGATGAACGGGGATGACTTAATTTGATATAAATAGGGGAATAATTAATATGATATAAATAGATGAATGAGGGGAGGGTGGGAGGGGAGATGACTTAATATGATATAAATAGATGACCTAGATACCTACTTTTGATGTATTTAATCATTAACGAATCAATATTGATTGCTAGGGGTGAATGATTTGAATTACTAAATAATAAAAGTCTGCTTTGAAGTCTGAGCTTGGAAATGTGAGGAGCAAAACAACGAGCAATAAACTCAATGCATCTCAAGTATCACATTTATTTCGTTTATCTTTTGGGACAGGAGAAAACACACAATAAAAAGTCTGCGCACATTTTATAAGTTCTGTTACATTGGTTAAAACTTGGAAGACCACAAAGTTTTATTACAAAATTTGATATATTTTGGGGGTATATCACCAGATCAATGCAGATATGTAATCTGGTTGAAGCAAGTAGAGTGCATTTTTAGACTAACCACGTGACATTAACCACATGACATTCACCACAGAAATGCCTCAAATTGCAGAGCTTCAGCTATAGCCAAATTCACTGATCATTTCAGCCTCCCCCCTCCCCCAAAAAATGTTTTTCATTCCGCCACTGCTGGCCAGAAGTCAATGTGTGAGAAATTAGTTCTGACAAGTTTCCGAAGTAACTTGGTTGGTTGAGTGAAGTGTACTGTACAGGTACAGTACATCTTATACACAAAAACCTGAAGACATGGCCTGGGGCTGAGGGAGGGGCTGGGGAGGCTGGGGGGGAGGCTGGGGGGAGGGGGGGAGGCTGGGGGAGGCTGGGGAGGCTGGGGGAGGCGGGGAGGCTGGGGGAGGCGGGGAGGCTGGGGGAGGCTGGGGGAGGCTGGGGGAGGCTGGGGGAGGCGGGGGGGAGGCACTTCCATACTAAAGTAAAGGGGTGTGCCACCCAGAATTTCACAATTGGACCGCAATATGAGAGATTTTTATTGGTGACTGCAGTACGACTGTTTATAATTTTGATAACTGCAGTATGAAAATAAGTGATGTTTTATACCTGCAGTACAAAAATAGGTGATTTTTGATACCTGCAGTATGAAAATGTACAATTTTTTTGAGACCATGCAGTATGAGAGATTGGAAATTATGAAAAAAAGGCAACTGCTTGGGTGGCACATGTATATATACCTCACATACGGAAGTGTCCCCCCCTTCCCCGAAAATATATCATCCACAACAGATCGATAACCTTCATGCCTCCATAGCCCACAGACGACGTGAGAGCTAAGGTCACTTAGATATTCATATTAACCAGAAAATTATAATACTGTTGCGTTCCAGATAAGCATTTGATTTTTTGGGGGACCCCTAAAAATACGATATCCTGTTTTCGGTCTAGTGCCCCTTTAAATAGTGTCCATAGACTAACTAATTCTACACTTATTTTAGATACTGTAAACATTAAGTAACCATGGCAATTCGACCCTCATAGAAATAAACATAAATGTAATAAACATCAATTTATTGACCCTGACATACTGGCTTTACAGTATTCCATTCCTTCACACCATGGAGCCTATGGTATGTGTGTAAATACTGTTGCGCTCTTGCCTATCACCAGATGCTAAAAACAGATTCCTCCACAAGCTTCTAAAGTACCATCTCATCAATCATCGCTTGTTTGCACAAGTGAACAGAGGAGCGAAACTGAAATGATTTTTAACAAGCTCTGATTTAAACAGGTTTTTGTTAGCATACAGTACAAAGCCTGGAAGGAACCGTGACAACGAGAAATGATTTGGAAATGATTTGTGAATTTTGTTGGTTGGAGTGGTAATTGGTTAGTAATTTGATAACAGGGGAGTGTGTACTGAGAGGTATTCAAGTGAAAGTGTTACCAGTATAAATAAATAAAAAATTGTACGCTTATAGTGGCATAGGAATTTATATTTTC
>JAIGNY010000951.1:0-40209 GCA_020152595.1 Chiridota heheva | reverse complement strand
CCAATAGGATAAATGCCCTCACAGATGCCCTTTTGCACTACTGAAAGAAAACAGCACAGCTAGAACTTAGGTAATATGCTAAGTTGTGACCATTAGTTGTTCTGCTCCTTAAAGTTTCAAACAGTCAAACCCGACCTGATACATAACCAGGTCAGGTCTGACTTTTCCTCTTTATTTTCTTTATTCTGAAAACCTTAGTTGTTGTGGAAGTTGGTATTGAGTATCATATTAGTAATGGATACAGTCCTTATTGTGTGGTTATTTTAATTAAGATAAAGTGGTCTCACTATTTGCTACAGTAAGTTTGTGGTTATGATTTGCTGGAAAAAAATTTGAGGAAAAAGACAAGTCATGACTTAACTACAGGTTGCATGTGGATGTGGTTAATTGACCTTATGCTTCTGCTGGAATACTGGCAGGACTCAAACTGGAGAATATGAGCCAGGCATGTGCAGGGGTTATAAAGATAACTAGTCACTTTGAAGTCTCTCTTTGAATAGGTCAGGGCTCGTAGCTTGTATCACGGTTTCAGGAAGAACATTCCACTCTGTTATTGAACGTGAAAAAAAAGAGGAGTTTTTGTATGTATTTATCCAACAAAATATATTTTGAAAATTTCTAGAATTATTCTGGCGAAGACTCAAATGAGTCACTGGCTTTAAGTTCTGGACACTGGGTATGTCCACAAGGTTGTTGATGATTTTATACAGCAAGGTGAGCCTGTTTATTGATATTCTTGCTTGGAGAGAAGACCATTGAAGGTAATTGAGTAGGTTTGTAACCATTCCCTCTGTCTTGTCAAAATGTTGCTTGACAAAGTTCATTGTATCATACATTTTTACATTTTGTCTTTTTACTACAGAGACTCTTTTATAGTAAAAGAAGCCCATTGCTTGAAGTAATCAGTAAAAGGAACTACAGGAACATGACGCAACTTAAACCAATAACAATGATAGAACTAGAGCTTCAAAAATAAGTAAATAATAACATTCTTAAAACAAAGGTAGTTGGTTACCTACCATATCCACCAGTCTGTTGCGAGCAAGACCAGCTTCTAATCCCCTCAGTTTACTACTAAAATGCCCTCTGAGTACAGCCAACAATTTTTGCAGTGTTCTATAGCTAGCTCTAATAGCTTGTGCAGCATTTCCTATGCAGATATAAGCTGCCCGTATCCCTGCTAGGAGACAATTGAGCTCCCAAGAAAAATTGAGGAAAAAGGCTTTCTTTAGGCCTTAGAAACCTTTTTGAAAGCTTGGTTTCTTAAATGTTTGTCAAAATAACAAAAACATATCTGGTAAAAAACCCACAAAGGATGTAAGTTACCTTCCTCCCCCCTTTTTCATAACCTATTTTAACCTAACCATTTTGCCTTGGCATGCTGATTTTGACTCTGAACCCAATACTGAACTCCCTGACATCCAACCCACTATATCCACCAATATTTACTCGCGACGACGAGTAAACACACAATTACAATGACGGGGTCGTCATCTGCGTATTGGGTTATGATAGTAACAATGCTATGACGAAACACTTGATACGACCCGGACAAGAACACAGGTACGACGTACGGACAGACATAACATCGACAACCAAGTCAATGTCCACGGCCTTTGATAACCAGTTGTGGTACACTGGCGTGTCTACCCAACCCAAGCTTGAACCCAGGGCCTCGTGGTCTGTAGACAGGTATGATAACCGCTACACCACAGTATAATATTCACTCAAATTTTGTACTCTTTATATAGGTCAGATTCTACAACACAGGCTCCAGAGAGCAACAAAATCACTTGACGAGGCTAAAGAGCAACTGCAAGAGGAAGCAGGATCCATGAGTCAGGTACTTACAATCGTGCCATTTTCATTGGAGTTCAGATGAGATGGTTTTATCATTTATTAGAAGCATCAATGAAAATGCCATTTAATGTTTTTCCCCTACATTGCCAATAATAATATATTTATTTGAATTTGTATTTTGTTTATCATTTTCTTGTTATGTTTAATTTCCTCATGCAAATTTGTTTAAATGGATGAACTCTTCAAATTCTAATTGATTGATGGGTTGACATTTAAAACAACTGTTATTCAAACAAAAGATTGTCAGCCTTAACCCTTAAACAGCAAAGGGTAGTTAAGCCTGCTACTTAAAGGAGACAGAATGTCATGATACAATCCTTATTTCATATGATAGATTATTAAAGTCTAAATCACTTCCAAAAACAGCAAATCAAAATCTTGTTCCTATATAAGATAATTCATGTGCAAGGTCAACATTTTGTTCACTTCTGTGTTGAAATCTTGTGCATGATGACACTATTTCCCTATAGTACAGGTACAAGAATAAAAACATATTTCTTTATCAGTTGTATCTTAATTTTTTACTCCAAATTGATGTGGAGCTAAGGTACAGCATGTTTCCATATTTCCATGTGTACACAAAAAGACATTGACCCGTACTTACATTCATTGGATAGAAAACTTGAAATAGATTACAAACAATACGAGGTATTCATTCTGTTGGGTTAATGACATCATTTTCTGCATGCCTTAAAATTAATATGGCGGCTTCCATAATAGTAGCATTAAAGTATTAAATACAGTACAAAAAATGTGTTAAGATTGCTTCGGGAGGTACTATATGAAACTTGGTCAGAAGATTTGTTATCTTTTATTCTATCACATAAAATAAGGATTATGTCAGACTTTTGTCTCCTGTAATGGAATTAAATGACCTTTAATAAATTTAAAAAAAGATTGGCTTTAGATATTTCATTAAATGTTGGTGGCCATGGCATGGGCAACAAGTAATTTGTGCTGTAAAATATTCTTTGCTTTCGGTATATTTATTCAATACAGGACAAACATTTGTGCAAAACATTTTGAACACGTATTATAATATATCTTTTTGACACTTCTAAGATATCTCTTTAATGGAGGTTCATAATAACCTTTAGCCTGAATGATTTATGAAAACAGTGTTTATTTTTTGAATATAAAGAGTATAGAGTTTTTGGTTTTCATTTTTTTTTGTATTGCTGACTCATCCACATGATGAAATAGCCATCCGTACGAGGAATGGTCCATCAATCATCCATGGGTTTTGCACAAAGTCCTTCCAAGCGTATAATGTATATTTCTATTTAGGCTCCGCCAAGGACTAATCTGATTTGCATCACTGAACAGCAGTTATGTGGCTTGAGCCCAAGATGAATAACCTATTGTGAACAGTGTAATAGTAGCTGGTTGCTAACAAGTGAACTGTGAACAGACTGAAGATGTTGTCAGTTAAGAAGGTATAGATTACCCCTGTGTTATGATGGTGTAACAATAGCTGGATGCTAGTCAATGAATTGTGATGAGTCTCTAGGTTTGAATGGTGTGGATTAGTCTAAGGGCTATTGAATGGTGTGGATTAGTTGGAGGGGTCTAAGGGCCAAAAAATCTTAATGACATTGAAGGGAAGTGCAATAACAATTACATTGGAGAATATAAAGATTTGGTCAAGTGAGCTATGGAAGTCTGATCCCCCTTATCCTTCAGGTATAGTTCCCTCACAATCCATCACGTTCTCCTTGCTTGCCCCCTGTACAACCTTCCCAGAGCTTCCCTCGCTCCCTACAACTCAATTGCTGAGTTCTTCCAGAAAAATCCTCCAGATAAAATTATCTCCTTCCTGCATCATGCCTCCCTCTACGACCATATTTAATTCTCCTCTTCCACCCTCTCTACTTTGTTTTTGTTTCAAGCATGCACCTCTCCTCACGATCACAGCTTTCTGACCTTTTGTCCTTAAATTTCACTCATTCTCCCCCTGTTTCCTTTACTTCCTACCTCTAGAATGATCTGACCTCTCAGGCACAATTTGACCTTAGTTGTTGTGGTGCCGTTAAGCCATCATCAATTAAAACAAACAGAAGTATTACAATTTATTCTTTATTATCTAAATTGGGAATGGTGTGAAATTTCTTTGTAATTTCATTATGTAAACAAACATGAAAATTTTATTGCTTGCTCACCCAATCAATATACTATCAAGAGAATTAATGCCGAAGAAATATGCCAAACATAACAGAATATGTTACAACGAATTATTTTTTAAACTGAACAATCAGAATCAGGGAATCATGTAAGCCAACTTATGTGACTTAATATAAGGGAAGGGCAACTTTAAGTATATAAGACCTGATAACCAGTTTGAAGACTTATTACCAGGCTGGGTAACCAATGAATACAAGTACCATGAAACAGTAGACTGAAATTAGGCTCTCATTAACTTGTTATCAAGAACTTCGCTCATGAATGGACATACATGTAAAACACCATCATTATAAAAGCTTACAATAATGAACTAGGGGGATCCTTAATGGGATATATGTATGCTTAGGTCCTCACATGGAGACGTGACAAATTGTATTTTCCCTAGATGTGAAGAAGAATTGGAACTTACTCACATATATACATATGGGGCTAGGTAATCCTGAGGTATTCCTTGGTATATCCTTAATTATTCCTGGTGATAGTCGTGGATTGAAACAAAATTACAGAAATATCAATTATGCTATACCAAACAATATTAAATCATTTAATTAATACTAATTTCATATATGCTTAAAGTCCAAAGTTCACTAATTTCAGATATGTTAGAGTCCAAAGTCAAAATATGTTTTATATTCCAGGCTGCACTTGGTCCATAGCTCGAAAATACTCAGTTGGTGTGCTGGATGAAGACGCTAAGTTTAATAGATGACACTAGCTTTAACAGATTAGGTCCATGTATAAATGTTCCAAAGTTCTGTGGCACAATAAATTGCTTGTACATACATGTATATGATTCAGGTATTACTTTAAATTATCAAAAATACTCCAGGGTAGATGCATCCAAAGTTAAATGTTCTCTCAGCAAAAGATAATTATCAGTTCTATATCTGGATGTGTGAAATATGATTTCCATAAAATGTTAATTTATGTAGGCTGAGGATTGAGAGGAGATGTATATAAAACATTCAGTAACAAGCAAACTTGGTCTTCCTCAAAAATAACAAGGCTCAAAGTTACGGATATATTGTTGATTAATATCTTATAAGATGCACAAGTGTATCCTCTCAGCCCGAGTGTCAAATCTCCTCTGACTTTAGGGCACTCTTAAACCATGTGCTCAGATCTCCTCATAATCAAAACAAAGACACATTGTGCCACTTTAAAATGATGATGCAAGCATAATTGTTCTTGACCAATGGAAAGTTGTACCACAATAAAGTAATGATAATTGGTCACTGGGTCATGAATATTTGCTCCCATATCCCTGATACAGTAATGCGCTAGCACAGGATAATGCCACACATGTTGGTCCGAAGTGTCTTCAAGGTGAAATTGGATACCAATGGGAGATCAAAACTGTCTTAATGCCTTTTTATCACAGTCATTTATTTAAAACATAGCATTTCCTGATGTGAAGATGCAGAAGAATTGGCTTTTTAAGTAATTTATAGACTAACCCCAGACTTACTGTCTCTTCTAAGGGTGGGAAAATAAATTTAAGAACAAAGAACATTGTAGTTAATACATGTACATGAGAGAGGAAGTAAGTGAAATACCACACATGGTACAGCATAAACATTCGAAGGTTTAGGAATAATCATAACAAGTTATCTTGATAACCTCAAAGTGATATAAGGGTGCATGGTCACTTCACCTATTTACAATCACACACAATGATTTTCACTTTAACAAAGAAACATTTGCTGTGTATGTTATAGGTATAGCAGGGAAATTTATTTCCCTTATTCAAAACCCTCCTCTTCTTGAAATATGTGTTGTCCTAAGTTTGAAATAAAACTCAGAACAACTCA
The DNA here is from genome assembly GCA_020152595.1 of Chiridota heheva. Taxonomy (NCBI): domain Eukaryota; kingdom Metazoa; phylum Echinodermata; class Holothuroidea; order Apodida; family Chiridotidae; genus Chiridota; species Chiridota heheva. Next base: position 34,357 of record JAIGNY010000951.1, on the reverse strand, counting down.
TTATCGTATTGTATAAGACTTAAATAAAAGATCTACCGCAAGCGTATTACAGTTAGCCAGTGGCCAAAATGAGTCAGAATTTTCAAAACTCGCTCCAACTGCATACCACACATAATCAACCCCATGTGATAAAGATGAACCGGCCCAGAGAGAGAGCACCAAGGAGGCGTAAAGCACATCTTGCTTCCATTCTTGGTACCCTGGTGTCTTGAGGCATTCCTGTTGATTGGTACCCTGGTGTCTTGAGGCATTCCTGTTGATTGGTACCTTGGTGTCTTGAGGCATCCCTGTTGATTGTTACCCTGGTGTCTTGAGGCATTTCTGTTGATTGGTACCCTGGTGTCTTGAGGCATTCCTGTTGATTAGTACCCTGGTGTCTTGAGGCATTCCTGTTGATTAGTACCCTGGTGTCTTGAGGCATTCCTGTTGATTGGTACCCTGGTGTCTTGAGGCATTCCTGTTGATTGGTACCCTGGTGTCTTGAGGCATTCCTGTTGATTGGTACCCTGGTGTCTTGAGGCATTCCTGTTGATTGGTACCCGGTGTCTTGAGGCATTCCTGTTGATTGGTACCCTGGTGTCTTGAGGCATTCCTGTTGATTGGTACCCTGGTGTCTTGAGGCATTCCTGTTGATTGGTACCCTGGTGTCTTGAGGCATTCCTGTTGATTGGTACCCTGGTGTCTTGAGGCATTCCTGTTGATTGGTACCCTGGTGTCTTGAGGCATTCCTCTTGATTAGTACCCTGGTGTCTTGAGGCATTCCTGTTGATTGGTACCCTGGTGTCTTGAGGCATTCCTGTTGATTGGTACCCTGGTGTCTTGAGGCATTCCTGTTGATTGGTACCCTGGTGTCTTGAGGCATTCCTGTTGATTGGTACCCTGGTGTCTTGAGGCATTCCTGTTGATTAGTACCCTGGTGTCTTGAGGCATTCCTGTTGATTAGTACCCTGGTGTCTTGAGGCATTCCTGTTGATTGGTACCCTGGTGTCTTGAGGCATTCCTGTTGATTGGTACCCTGGTGTCTTGAGGCATTCCTGTTGATTGGTACCTTGGTGTCTTGAGGCATCTCTGTTGATTGTTACCCTGGTGTCTTGAGGCATTCCTGTTGATTAGTACCCTGGTGTCTTGAGGCATTCCTGTTGATTAGTACCCTGGTGTCTTGAGGCATTCCTGTTGATTGGTACCCTGGTGTCTTGAGGCATTCCTGTTGATTGGTACCCTGGTGTCTTGAGGCATTCCTGTTGATTAGTACCCTGGTGTCTTGAGGCATTCCTGTTGATTGGTACCCTGGTGTCTTGAGGCATTCCTGTTGATTGGTACCCTGGTGTCTTGAGGCATTCCTGTTGATTGGTACCCTGGTGTCTTGAGGCATTCCTGTTGATTGGTACCCTGGTGTCTTGAGGCATTCCTGTTGATTGGTAGCCTGGTGTATTGAGGCATTCCTGTTGATTGGTAGCCTGGTGTCTTGAGGCATTCCTGTTGATTGGTACCCTGGTGTCTTGAGGCATTCCTGTTGATTGGTACCTTGGTGTCTTGAGGCATCCCTGTTGATTGTTACCCTGGTGTCTTGAGGCATTTCTGTTGATTGGTACCCTGGTGTCTTGAGGCATTCCTGTTGATTAGTACCCTGGTGTCTTGAGGCATTCCTGTTGATTAGTACCCTGGTGTCTTGAGGCATTCCTGTTGATTGGTACCCTGGTGTCTTGAGGCATTCCTGTTGATTGGTACCCTGGTGTCTTGAGGCATTCCTGTTGATTGGTACCCTGGTGTCTTGAGGCATTCCTGTTGATTGGTACCCTGGTGTCTTGAGGCATTCCTGTTGATTGGTACCCTGGTGTCTTGAGGCATTCCTGTTGATTGGTACCCTGGTGTCTTGAGGCATTCCTGTTGATTGGTACCCTGGTGTCTTGAGGCATTCCTGTTGATTGGTACCCTGGTGTCTTGAGGCATTCCTGTTGATTGGTACCCTGGTGTCTTGAGGCATTCCTGTTGATTAGTACCCTGGTGTCTTGAGGCATTCCTGTTGATTGGTACCCTGGTGTCTTGAGGCATTCCTGTTGATTGGTACCCTGGTGTCTTGAGGCATTCCTGTTGATTGGTACCCTGGTGTCTTGAGGCATTCCTGTTGATTGGTACCCTGGTGTCTTGAGGCATTCCTGTTGATTAGTACCCTGGTGTCTTGAGGCATTCCTGTTGATTAGTACCCTGGTGTCTTGAGGCATTCCTGTTGATTGGTACCCTGGTGTCTTGAGGCATTCCTGTTGATTGGTACCCTGGTGTCTTGAGGCATTCCTGTTGATTGGTACCTTGGTGTCTTGAGGCATCCCTGTTGATTGTTACCCTGGTGTCTTGAGGCATTCCTGTTGATTAGTACCCTGGTGTCTTGAGGCATTCCTGTTGATTAGTACCCTGGTGTCTTGAGGCATTCCTGTTGATTGGTACCCTAGTGTCTTGAGGCATTCCTGTTGATTAGTACCCTGGTGTCTTGAGGCATTCCTGTTGATTGGTACCCTGGTGTCTTGAGGCATTCCTGTTGATTGGTACCCTGGTGTCTTGAGGCATTCCTGTTGATTGGTACCCTGGTGTCTTGAGGCATTCCTGTTGATTGGTACCCTGGTGTCTTGAGGCATTCCTGTTGATTGGTAGCCTGGTGTCTTGAGGCATTCCTGTTGATTGGTAGCCTGGTGTCTTGAGGCATTCCTGTTGATTGGTACCCTGGTGTCTTGAGGCATTCCTGTTGATTGGTACCCTGGTGTCTTGAGGCATTCCTGTTGATTGGTACCCTGGTGTCTTGAGGCATTCCTGTTGATTGGTACCCTGGTGTCTTGAGGCATTCCTGTTGATTGGTAGCTTGGTGTCTTGAGGCATTCCTGTTGATTGGTACCCTGGTGTCTTGAGGCATTCCTGTTGATTGGTACCCTGGTGTCTTGAGGCATTCCTGTTGATTGGTACCCTGGTGTCTTGAGGCATTCCTGTTGATTAGTACCCTGGTGTCTTGAGGCATTCCTGTTGATTGGTACCCTGGTGTCTTGAGGCATTCCTGTTGATTGGTACCCTGGTGTCTTGAGGCATTCCTGTTGATTGGTACCCTGGTGTCTTGAGGCATTCCTGTTGATTGGTACCCTGGTGTCTTGAGGCATTCCTGTTGATTGGTAGCCTGGTGTATTGAGGCATTCCTGTTGATTGGTAGCCTGGTGTCTTGAGGCATTCCTGTTGATTGGTACCCTGGTGTCTTGAGGCATTCCTGTTGATTGGTACCTTGGTGTCTTGAGACATCCCTGTTGATTGTTACCCTGGTGTCTTGAGGCATTTCTGTTGATTGGTACCCTGGTGTCTTGAGGCATTCCTGTTGATTAGTACCCTGGTGTCTTGAGGCATTCCTGTTGATTAGTACCCTGGTGTCTTGAGGCATTCCTGTTGATTGGTACCCTGGTGTCTTGAGGCATTCCTGTTGATTGGTACCCTGGTGTCTTGAGGCATTCCTGTTGATTGGTACCCTGGTGTCTTGAGGCATTCCTGTTGATTGGTACCCTGGTGTCTTGAGGCATTCCTGTTGATTGGTACCCTGGTGTCTTGAGGCATTCCTGTTGATTGGTACCCTGGTGTCTTGAGGCATTCCTGTTGATTGGTACCCTGGTGTCTTGAGGCATTCCTGTTGATTGGTACCCTGGTGTCTTGAGGCATTCCTGTTGATTAGTACCCTGGTGTCTTGAGGCATTCCTGTTGATTGGTACCCTGGTGTCTTGAGGCATTCCTGTTGATTGGTACCATGGTGTCTTGAGGCATTCCTGTTGATTGGTACCCTGGTGTCTTGAGGCATTCCTGTTGATTGGTACCCTGGTGTCTTGAGGCATTCCTGTTGATTAGTACCCTGGTGTCTTGAGGCATTCCTGTTGATTAGTACCCTGGTGTCTTGAGGCATTCCTGTTGATTGGTACCCTGGTGTCTTGAGGCATTCCTGTTGATTGGTACCCTGGTGTCTTGAGGCATTCCTGTTGATTGGTACCTTGGTGTCTTGAGGCATCCCTGTTGATTGTTACCCTGGTGTCTTGAGGCATTCCTGTTGATTAGTACCCTGGTGTCTTGAGGCATTCCTGTTGATTAGTACCCTGGTATCTTGAGGCATTCCTGTTGATTGGTACCCTGGTGTCTTGAGGTATTCCTGTTGATTGGTACCCTGGTGTCTTGAGGCATTCCTGTTGATTAGTACCCTGGTGTCTTGAGGCATTCCTGTTGATTGGTACCCTGGTGTCTTGAGGCATTCCTGTTGATTGGTACCCTGGTGTCTTGAGGCATTCCTGTTGATTGGTACCCTGGTGTCTTGAGGCATTCCTGTTGATTGGTACCCTGGTGTCTTGAGGCATTCCTGTTGATTGGTACCCTGGTGTCTTGAGGCATTCCTGTTGATTGGTAGCCTGGTGTCTTGAGGCATTCCTGTTGATTGGTAGCCTGGTGTCTTGAGGCATTCCTGTTGATTGGTACCCTGGTGTCTTGAGGCATTCCTGTTGATTGGTACCCTGGTGTCTTGAGGCATTCCTGTTGATTGGTACCCTGGTGTCTTGAGGCATTCCTGTTGATTGGTAGCCTGGTGTCTTGAGGCATTCCTGTTGATTGGTACCCTGGTGTCTTGAGGCATTCCTGTTGATTGGTACCCTGGTGTCTTGAGGCATTCCTGTTGATTGGTACCCTGGTGTCTTAAGGCATTCCTGTTGATTGGTACCTTGGTGTCTTGAGGCATCCCTGTTGATTGTTACCCTGGTGTCTTGAGGCATTTCTGTTGATTGGTACCCTGGTGTCTTGAGGCATTCCTGTTGATTGGTACCCTGGTGTCTTGAGGCATTCCTGTTGATTGGTACCCTGGTGTCTTGAGGCATTCCTGTTGATTGGTACCCTGGTGTCTTGAGGCATTCCTGTTGATTGGTACCCTGGTGTCTTGAGGCATTCCTGTTGATTGGTACCCTGGTGTCTTGAGGCATTCCTGTTGATTGGTACCCTGGTGTCTTGAGGCATTCCTGTTGATTGGTACCCTGGTGTCTTGAGGCATTCCTGTTGATTGGTAGCCTGGTGTCTTGAGGCATTCCTGTTGATTGGTACCCTGGTGTCTTGAGGCATTCCTGTTGATTGGTAGCCTGGTGTCTTGAGGCATTCCTGTTGATTGGTAGCCTGGTGTCTTGAGGCATTCCTGTTGATTGGTACCCTGGTGTCTTGAGGCATTCCTGTTGATTGGTACCCTGGTGTCTTGAGGCATTCCTGTTGATTGGTACCCTGGTGTCTTGAGGCATTCCTGTTGATTGGTAGCCTGGTGTCTTGAGGCATTCCTGTTGATTGGTACCCTGGTGTCTTGAGGCATTCCTGTTGATTGGTACCCTGGTGTCTTGAGGCATTCCTGTTGATTGGTACCCTGGTGTCTTAAGGCATTCCTGTTGATTGGTACCTTGGTGTCTTGAGGCATCCCTGTTGATTGTTACCCTGGTGTCTTGAGGCATTTCTGTTGATTGGTACCCTGGTGTCTTGAGGCATTCCTGTTGATTGGTACCCTGGTGTCTTGAGGCATTCCTGTTGATTGGTACCCTGGTGTCTTGAGGCATTCCTGTTGATTGGTACCCTGGTGTCTTGAGGCATTCCTGTTGATTGGTACCCTGGTGTCTTGAGGCATTCCTGTTGATTAGTACCCTGGTGTCTTGAGGCATTCCTGTTGATTAGTACCCTGGTGTCTTGAGGCATTCCTGTTGATTGGTACCCTGGTGTCTTGAGGTATTCCTGTTGATTGGTACCCTGGTGTCTTGAGGCATTCCTGTTGATTGGTACCCTGGTGTCTTGAGGCATTCCTGTTGATTGGTACCCTGGTGTCTTGAGGCATTCCTGTTGATTAGTACCCTGGTGTCTTGAGGCATTCCTGTTGATTGGTACCCTGGTGTCTTGAGGCATTCCTGTTGATTGGTACCCTGGTGTCTTGAGGCATTCCTGTTGATTGGTAGCCTGGTGTCTTGAGGCATTCCTGTTGATTGGTACCCTGGTGTCTTGAGGCATTCCTGTTGATCATCTCCTTGATTGTTTAGATGTCTATAGTGTTCAGTACTAGTAGGTGGAATTAAGTAATGAACTCTTCAATGTTGACGTGTTCCAGTGGTGTTTTATGCTTGGCTAGTTGGCTGGTGGTGATGTGAATAATGATGAATTGGTGTAGGCAGTGATCTTGTTGGTTGCATTTTGTCAGGAAATTGGCTTGTAGTTGTGTTAGTCAATTATCCAAGAGTAATGACAAATGTATGTTAGTGTAAGGCCTAACGTTACATTAACTTTGAGTTAAAGCCATAATGTTAGGCAATATTAGTAATCAGCCTATCATGATTGACCCAGATTTCAACCACCCCAAAAGTAATGTTGTTTCCCACCTTACCAAAGTCAGACACAGTTGTTGCAAAATTTTACCAAATCTTATTTCGATCAGTACACAAAACAAATGTCCCGTGATAACATACGTGTAGGCCCTACTTGGGTTGTGACAGTACTGTCTACCGTACAGTTATTGTGTATACTGTACAATATAGTCTTTGATATTTTCAAGTTAAAGTCTGCATGTATCTCTTCTTGAAGTCAAGTCCATTCACTGTATGTTATGAAATTATATATCATTTGAAAGATTTCATAATTTCCTATATATTTAATTGTGTATAACTCATGATATAGAAATGAATTCTAACCTATTTTTTTTTACTTAAATTAAAAAGAATTGCATAAATGCTTTCATTGCTCCAAGTAACCATGCAATAATATACATAATACTAACAGCAAGTGGGTCAACAGGCAATATGACACTGCACAATTTTTTGAATAAGTTTGATGCTCATGAATGAAGCTTTTCCAAAAACTAATTTTGAATTTTCTAGTTGGAAAAGTATGCTTCAAAGTGATGGACTTTTTTTGCATCATTTTGTAGTTCAGGTCTCAAGAAAAGCTGATTTAATCTGTTAATTTGGTACTGTTGGTCCATTTTTACAATATTCTTAGTGATACTCAATATACTACAGGTATCAAAATTGACTTCTTTCATGGTGCGAGTATCCAAATGGTATAATTTGGATACGTATTACAGGTACAAAAAAAATATGTTACTACTGCGGGATTAACCTTAGGTTGATGAACAGAACACCCTTACCACTTTTGGTATGAAGTGTCCTCTGGGTATCGGAAAGAGTTCAGAAAGTGAATGATTTATTTTAGGTTTTGAAGTGCTATGGTTACATATGACAATAATGTATGCTATTGAATATCTTATTTAGTAGTAAAAATTAATTAATAAGATTTAAATTCAGTAGAAGTGAAAGTAACTCTTTGCTTTTACAAATTGAAAGGCAGGTTTCTTCACATACCATATTTGACATGGCATGCGCCCTGCTAAGTCAAAACATTTTTGATTGATAAAATACCTCAACATCACTAAATAATGAAAGCTGTTTATATGTATATATGCTACATACCTTTTTTGTATGCTATCCCGAATCCCTGTTAATACAGGGAGAACAAATTTGGTACATACTTACATGTATGAAAAGGGTTATCTTTCCTTTGTTCTGCCAAATTTTACTCCCAAGCATGAACGCTCTTTAGAAAGAAACTTTGTGCCTAAGGTTAAATTTTTGTATAATTTTATTTTATTATATTAAATAAGTTTTTACACAATTGTTCAGTACATGAGTACATATATAAATTGAATATTTGTTTTTGTTTTTTTGCACAGCAATTGAAAAGTTATTCTGAATATCCCCAGAGGGAAGAGTAATCCTTGCAGCACTAGACGATTGACTTCTGGACAATGGATAATGGACAACAAAAACAGCTGACACATACTTTATACCATAGGTATTCCTAGCATTATGGCAACCTATATGCTTACTAGTATATATAAAGAAAGGTAGGACTCTTTCTAACGCGACTTTCGAACCGTATATCATTTTTTTTTTTTTTTGACCACTCGCGAATCTCAATTACACTTTTTTACTCTACTCACATTTGCTGGAGACTCCCTTCTTCGTGTATAAGCCACGGTATTTGTTAGTTTTTTTCCGATTAGATGTACAAACGATGAATTTTCTACCAAATTACCGTCATGACAGTCTATCCGCCCAACAATTTGCTGCAAACTAAAGAAACGTTGCGATGACGTCATTGAAGTGCTGCTTCTTCATGACGTCATCGTTTCTAACTAACAAATACCGTGGCTTATACACGAAGAAGGGAGTCTCCAGCAAATGTGAGTAGAGTTAAAAAGTGTAATTAAGATTCGCGAGTGGTCAAAAAAAAGAATTTTCATATACGGTTTGAAAGTCCTGTTAGAAAGAGTCCTACCTTTCTTTATATATACTAGTAAGCATATAGGTTGCCATAACGCAAGGAACACCTGTACTTTATACTGGTGTGATGACGATTCACAGTTACAGGTACACTTCCTTAGATTGTTTAGCGACAGAGCATAATGAAATGTTCCAATGTTTTTCCTCTGTTATTTTTTAAGTTTTTTATTTGAAAAAGTTGGGATATTTTCAATTATAATTTTAATTTAATACATGTGCTTCAGAATTCCAGCTTTAAATTTTGAATTTTGTAATATTTTTTTTGTTTTGATGGATTATTGTACAGATAATGTTTCTTCATACATCCATGCAAATTTACGAGAGTAATTACAAATGTTCCATAACAAACGGGCTTGTACATAAAGACATAGCACAAAAGTTATATCAATCTTAAAGTGTTTATTTCATTTTTCCCTGCACATAAACCTGAATTGAAAGTGATTTATGCATGTTTTTGATTTTGAAGTACTGTATGTATTGAAACTCATGAGGATATATTTCAACTTCACAGCTAGTAAAACTGATGATGTAATCTTTATGACTGCAAAAAACATCTTTTCTTTTCTTTTTTTGCAATTAAATGGACTTATTTGGACTGAAATGAACTTTCTTGATATCATTTGGGTCATTTTTCAGCCCGTTATGTGTGCGACAAACTATGGGATGGTTCTAGCAAATCCCTGAGAGACCATAATGGTCTGTTACAGGCATTTTCCGGATTGTTAAATGTGTGACAAGACTGCAGAAAGGCCCTGGCAGATAGATACCTGGGAGACCGGCGGACCATCAGAGGCTGCTAGGGCAATTCTCCAGCCTGTTACATGTGTGACAGACTGTGAAATGGCCCATTTGCTGGAATTTATTCATACTTAAGAGGCACAGTGTTTATGTAATAAACTCTTGTGTAATCATCTTCTTTTCTTTCTCTCCTCCCCAGGCCAACCACTCTTGAGAATAAGGCTATGGTCAAAGCCTTAATTAAAGAGTTTCTATCTCAGATGGACTCAGAGGAAGAAGGATACGTACATGTAAGTTAAATTTTATCTTTTAATTCTGGTGTATATGACTAGCGCATAGTTTGATCATGAAAGGATACATGGAATACATATTTCTGTGTCAATTAACTCTTTATTAGGTTGATTTTTCTGCATTAAAACGATTTCATGGTATCGTTTTCTGCTTTTAAGATTTACGAGAAGTAGTAATATTAAGTACTTTCCCAACCCACTTAGTTTTGCATAAATCTCTTTCACAATCCAAAGGACAACCAAATTTTGATATATGGAGTAAAAGAGGTGCTACATTTTAGATTATATGAAAAATTGGGGTGGAGCAACAATATCAAGGGAACAGTGTATGGGAACTATTAAGGGGGGTAAATTTGTGGAGACATGATTCTGTTTGCTGGTTTGTACAGTATAGACTTTATTTGTTGTTAAGGTGACTGCCTCGTCTGCTTTCCTGAGTATATCTATTACAGGGTTGGCGCTGGACGCGCAATCTATAATTTGAATTCCTGCAAATAGCCAGAACATATTGCAGGCCATTCCAGCATGGCGGGTATGCGCACAGGTTTTATGTCTGTAAACATTGTTAACTTTCATCGAACGTAAAGTTAGCTTGCAAGAAAGTATGCGATTCATTGTTGGATGTGACCAAATTTGACTGACTTGCTCTACGATTTTATTGATGGTTGACCCACTGCTGTTTAAGTTGTAATTTAACGTAACTGTACAGTGTAGATGCACCATCTGTATACGCTTTCCTTATTCTTTATTCATCATCTGCATAGATGTCGGAGACTAAACTCCCATTGACATAATGTGTGATTTTTCCTCGCTTACATGGAAGAAAACAGTTTTGTATCTTCATAATTGTTTCAAGCTATTTACCACCCCAAATTGTCATAAAATTTATCCGTGAGTTAAAAAAAAAAGATTATCTAAGCAATAAGACCAAATATTAATTAAATAACGTACATATCGCAAAAATGTTTCAATGTAGAATATGGTAATAAGTTGCATATAACATAACAGCCAGATCAGTGTTAGCTGATTGTGAGTATATACATATACTGTGTACAGTATAGTGCATTTGCAGTATAGTAGTATAGTCAGCGGCCTTGAGTGCAAGGTCAAGCCAAATACTCACATACAGACAGTGGCATGGACACGGGCGGGGTGGGGTTTACCTCCACTTTTCTGAGATAGAAAATTTAAACATTTATTTGTAAAATCATTATTTTGTAATTTTTCTTGGACAATTTGCCAGAGGAAGTGGGCTAAATGTGAAGTGTTCTTCTTGAAGGGGGTCGAGGATCAGCACTCCCCCCTCCCCCCCCCCCTCCAACTTAATTCACCCTGGCCACTCTGCTGCATACAGATATTTTTCATAAATCCCTCCTTTTTGCTCGGGTAAAAGGGGGACAATCCCTCTCTAATTTTTGACAAGAGCACCAACCCTAATTTATTGTCATTTTATTATAGGAATTCTGGTTTCACCTGGCTTCTTTAGGTTCCCTGGAGGAAAATTAGGACATGAAGTGGGAAGACAGTGCTGCAGTCACGACTGACACAAGCTGGATTGCTAGAAAGGCTGCAGATAGCAGATTACCAGGTGATTTCATAATCTTTGTTATTTAAATATACCCAGTACATACATTCTTTAGGAAAATTTGTTATGAATGGAGCTTGTGTGTTCTGCCAATTTGAATACGAGAATGTTTTTTTTCTCTCTTTCTAAATACAGTATAAGCCCCAGTTCTTACTTGCAAATTTTTAAAGTCAGTACTGAAGGAATCTCGAAAGACCTTTGTAAAGATTACCTTTTTCTGCACCCATTTAGTGAATTTGGATAATAAAAACAAAAGGTCTTGTTAACATTATAGCATATAGACCTTTGACTCTTAACAACAAAAATAGGTCTAAGTCAGAAAATTTAAATTCAAACATCTTTAGTTTGATGCCATTTTCATTGTGTTTATTAAATTGAAAATGAAATGAATAGCTCATGTTGCTTCTACAATGTAAAATATTGTATAGACCAGGAATGTACAGTAGCTAGCAGGAAATAAGTCTCGACAATTTTCTGTCAGAGGTGCAGGGGTCCACCTAAAGACACTGCTGGGGTAGCACCCTGGTGGGGATTTGGAGGGGAAGCCCCCAAAGCCATAAAGGTATATTACATTAGACCAATTAGAAAGCTTCAATTTACATGCATTTTTAATGGTGTTTATGAATAAAGGTATCAAAATTAACAAATTTCATTTTAATATGCAAAACAAGGTACATGTAAAACGTAAAATGTAATCAAAATACTTATAGTTACACCTTGTTTTTACAATTTCCCCTCACTTAATATGCCAGTCATTAGACCTAACTCCTTGGCCTACTACCAGACATATTTTTCAGATGCTGGACAGTGGCTTCCAGCTGACTGGAATAGCTATATGGTATATATCTTCCAAATTAGGATTACTTCAGCTTCAGTATTCATTTTCGTGAAGGATAGTTCAAGAAATTTACTTGATTTCAAAGCATTTTTAACATAGGTTTAATTTTCTTTGTACAAATCTTACTGTCCTTGATATAATATTATACTATAATCAATCACCCTTCCAGTGCACACACATTTTCCATAGATCGTAACAGATTATGACATTTTAGTAGTAAAAATCTCAAACATATAAAAAATTAACTAATGAATTTACTTTTTTTTCTTCAGAATCAAAAGTCAGTGATAAAGAGTTGGCCGAAATTCAAAGACGCCCCCAAGAACAGACAGACTGGCAGGCAGAGAGCTTAATGAAACAGACAGATCTAACTACTGCTGTTTTCAAGTTTGTTTACGCATGCCATAAAATAGTTTTCCTTATTATGTAACATTACAGATCCATTGACGAGTTGAGTTGAAAGAATATTAAGTTTGGGATGGAACAATCTTTGAATTTTAGAACTTGTAGCTCAAAGCAATTTTCAATGCACATTTTTATTCTTGATATTTGACTGGGCAGACAGATCAAAATTTGTATTTAATTTGTGTAAATTTCATCCTAAACCTGAGTCTGTGAAAATTTGACTATGCAGCTATACATGTCCACAAAACTGTTATAATAATGGTATATATATATATATATATATATATATATATATTTATCTATTTTTATTTCATTCAATGTTCAGGCCTCCAGCCTATTACATATTACAATTTTTGATCAAAAGAAATAATTTTGTTTTAAAACACACAAAAAACACGAACGTAGACACAAAATACATGCCCATACAAAACAAAACAAAAATATATTATTTAAAAACAAAAGGATAATGGGATCGCCTTGAACAATAAAGTAATTATTAATTTATGCAAAAAAACACATAATAATTATGCTAAAGACAAAAAATAATCTTTAAAACCAAAAGGTTTTTGAAGAGCTTTGTTTATGAACCTGGCTAAATTTAAACTTAAAGATTTGCTTGTAATTCTTAGAATTATTTCAAACGAAGCATATGAGTGGTGGTGATAAAAACGCTGAGGAATGAAAAGTTTAAAAATGTCCTCAGAAGGGACATTCTAGCACAAAGTGATATTCATCCTCTACATGATGTAGGTTACACATAGTGCATTATCTTAAATTTCTAGGAATATTTTGCCGTCTGCCAGTATGGACATTCAAAGGGAGTACGCCACAGCGAAGGCGTGTGATATAAGAACATAAATGCGGGTTATCAAAAAATATTAAATACGGTTCATATGTGAGATAATGTTTAAAAACTCTATATTTATGTAGACAGTCCATTGAATTTATTTGAGTAAGCCATTCTTGCTCATTGATGTCAGACAATCTTAATGATAAATTATGCAGGAACACAGATTCATCTCCTACACCTTGCTGAAACCATACCTCTCCAAAGCCTAAACTCATTAAGCGATGTCTTATAATCGCAACCCAAGAATTTAAACAAATATCCACTTTGTGATAAAGATGGTTGTATGAGATATAGTGTAGTGACTCTTATCATGTTTCAAAACTTTTAACCAATATCTAATGGCATTTCTTACTGCGTAACAATAAAGACTTACTCTTCCTAATTTTTCTCTTGCTACAACATTTACAGAATTACTTGGTAATCTTAGGGTGAATTTACAAAAATGGTCATGAATACTTTCAATCTCAGAGCTCGTTTGTGGTCACCATAATTTAAAGCCATACATCAGATACGGTAAACAAATTTATCAAAAAGTAAAATGCTTTGATAGCATGGAAGGTGACCAGCTTTTGTGATATTGGTTTCAATCAAGAAAGTAGCCTTACGGGCCGTATCAGCAACATCCTTTTGAGCAGCAGTCCATCCACCCAGGCAAAAAAAAGGAAACTCCCAAGAACTTATAATTTTCTACCACTACAAGTTTTGTGCCATTTAGAGAGAATCTATCAGCTTTGGCAAGTCTACCTCCTTTTCTGAAGACCATTATTTTGGTCTACTTGTTATTAATCACTAATTGATTTTTCTTACAATAAGAACAAAGGCTATTAATAAGTTTTTGCAGCATGTAGGAATTCTCAGAAAAAATGATAGGTCATCGGCATACAGTAAGCAAAACAATTCTTCATTTCCAACTTTTACCCATTTGTAATATTCACCTCGTAAATGGTCTTCAATATCATTAACAAAAAGTGAAAAAAGGATGGGAGATAAAACAGCCCTGTCGAACACCTTTATGACAAGCGAAAGAATTTGTAAATAAGTTGCCCAATTTTATGCAGGCTTTTACGTTCCTGTATATGTTACATAATATCTTAAGAAACATGCCATTAATCTTGTATCTATTCTTCAACTTATGAAAAAGTAACTCATGATTGATACTATTCAATGCTCCTTTAAAGTCTACAAAAATAGCATAAAACTTACCTCTCGGTTTACTTAAGGAGTTTGTAATTAAAGAATGTAATACAAAAGCATTATCAATAGCCGAGTAACTTTTACGAAAACCTGCTTGTGCTCTTGAGATTATATCATTGTTATCACACCATTCTTTTAGTCGATTAGAGAGAACTGAAGCAAATATTTTGCTTAAAGAAGACAATAGAGTAACCGGCCTGTAATTTGCGAGATCTTTGATACTACCCTTCTTAAAAATGGGACAGATCAAACCTATATTCCAGGAATCTGGGTAAATGCCATTTTAAAAAATGCCATTAAAGAGTTTAATGATTATTTCAATGATCCACTCTGGCAGAGCTTTGAAGAACTCATTGGGTATCCCATCCATACCAGGTGCTTTAGAGTTCTTCAAGTGGTGTATCCAATGTTTTATTTTATCTATATCAATAACATCATTCAATAGATCTATATCAATATCACTATTTGTCATGTCTGTTGCTTGATCAAAATCAGCGGGATCGCTGCTAGAACTATGATCAAATATAGCTCTGAAATACTGCGGCCAATTATGAGCAGTAATTGCATTAGTATTGAAATTACTTCTAATTTAAAAGAAATTCCAGGTATATGAACCATTATGAATTGCTTGTTTTAAATCCTTCAAGTTAAAATAAGTGGTCATTCATTGGTTTAGTGAGGATTATACATTTATGTAAACAAAAAATGATCTCTCATTATCATCTAATATTGACTAACACTGAAATGATATGGAAGTAATGTTCTATATTTAGTAATATTGAACCAAACAAACATTAGGTCTACATCTCATTCAGCAGATGAAACACGAGCCATTTCATCACTCAGATATGGTAATGACAGTCATACTAAGAAATGTACAATTCAAGGAAAGTAATTCAGCAATACCCTTTGAAGTTATGGGTCATTCTACAGCCTGTGCCATATGGAACAAGACCAAGCAATGGCCCTAGTGGACTCCTAGGATCTCCTGGGGATCTGCTACGGCCATTCCGCAGTCTGTATAGTATGAAGAGACTACGGAATGGCCCAAGTGGACCATTGGGGTCTCCTGGGGATTTGTTAGGGCAATTCCGCAGTCTGTATAGTATGAGCAGACTACGGAATGGCCCTAGTGGATCCTTAGGGTCTCCTGTGGATCTGTTAGGGCCTTCTGCAGTCTGTGTTATTCGGAACGGACCACGGAATGGCCGAAGTAGACTCCTTAAGGTCTCCTGGTGATCTGCCATTCTGCTATGATCATTCCACATTTCGTGTCATATGGAAGGGACTACGGAATGGCCCTAGCAGACACCTAGGGTCTGCTGGGAATTTGCTAGGGCCATTCTCCAGTCTGTCATAATCTGCTAGGGCCATTGCCCAGTCTGTCATAATCTGCTAGGGCCATTGCCCAGTCTTTGTCATAAGGAATGAGCCTAGCAGACTGCTATAGTCTCCTGGGGATATGCCAGGGCCATACCGCAGTCTTTGTGGTACGGAACAGGCCACGGAATGGCCCCAGTGGACTGCTAGGGTCTCCCGAGGAACTGCTAGAGCCATTCCGTTGTCTGTTTTGTACCTTACATGTGGCAGAGAACTATAGGCAACCTTTGTACTGAGATCCGAGCTGAAAGTGATCATAAATGTACAATCTTAAAGTGGTGATTATTAAATGCCTAATGCATACTACCTTGTACTCACTCTCACTCATCTTTCTGTGAATTACAGTGACTTTCAAAAGCATTTTGAGATTTAAAAAACAAACTTTTTAAGATTAAAAAAGGACATATTTTACTAATAGTGAAAATAATATGTGAATTGGATTTTGGGCAGGTCCTATCTGTTAAAATTATAATTTATTCAAATTGTAATATTATATTTTATTCAGATTGTATTAATTCAGTCGTGGTGTAACCACGGGGAGGGGGAAATCCGAGAAAATATTCAAAATTGGGATATTTTTGTTTATATATTTTTTCTTGCTTTTAAAAGACAAATTTGCCTCGGAAGTGAGCTAAATTTGACAACTTTTTGGGAGAGGGAGGGGATCTAGAACCTTTCGAACCCCCTCACTTTTTCATGCTGGCTACGCCACTGGTTTTAATATATTAAAGGTATATTTATATTGCCAAAATCTGCCTCAAAAAGTTTTTTTTTTATTTCAAAAGTTTGCCAAAACCAACGTGACATGCATATTTGTTTACATATATATATATATATATATATATATTTATATATATATATATATATATATATATAATTAAATTAATGCCCCGCGCACAAAATACCTTCAACCGGTGGGGCCCCTACCCCCCCTTCCACCCCCTCCCACACACACACTGGCTAACCAGCCTACTCAGAAACCTATTTGACCAGGATGGCCAGCCTGTCTCTGGCTTATAATTTATCCAGAGCTCATATGTACCGGTGGCCGGTACCGGACACCGTAGTGCCGGCCGGTACTCTCACTATTATTATTTGTCTCCATCAAAAAATGCTCTAAGTCCAACTTCCTTTTCAAAGGGATTTTCCCTAATCTATTTAATAACACAATGGAAAAGTGTAATTCAAGTTAATTGCTTTGTATAGTAAAGCTTATATTCTGGCTAGTTTCCTTTTAAACAGGATAAACTAGTACCGGTTTCATTTATATACATACACACTGTAGCATTTTCCTATGCCTACACCGTACTACACTTAAGGCCTATTGTCTCTATCTGTAGTTCCTGGTATGCCTTGGGCATCACTTACAGCCCTCCTTCTGTTGGACTCTACCAGTCTCCTACTTACAATATTAAAAAAATGGGTCCCATGCAATCTATCAAATTCCAACACCCAATTCATGGTGTATGGGTTCTCATTGTTGTTATTCAACAGTAATCCTTCGTATGGGTAATAGGACCAATATTTGTGAACCCCCGGTTGATGTTCGAACATCCACCCCAGTTCTTCGGCCATATCATCCGTGAATGGGTTGTAATACCCGTTCCCGTTTCCCCTCCATGGTCTCCCCCACATGTGTTCTAAGAATGCCCATTCTCTTACTATTGGCCACATTACTATTGGCCACATTCATGTATTGGTCATGCTCCCCTCTGTACAGTGCATGCCATACCCTCCTTCTTCCATCTAAGTCTATGTAATAGGGGTTACTTGCCACTGTCCCTCATTTGCATTTCCAGCTGCTATAACCCAGTTTTCGGGTATTCTTGGATCATATAACCCTTTTGGGTACCCTTTTGTGTTTCCTATTTCTTCTATTTTATTCAATAATACAATTTCAGCAATATTACAAGTTCCAGTACTTAACCAATCTGGGTATTCACTCTGTTCTATTGGGCTCATATTTAACGTACTAGCATTTTGATAATACTTTCTCATATTTTCCCATACATCTTCCTCTGATTCTGGATCATATGTATAATCTGGTAATATTGGTGATAATAGTAATAATAAATACTTGTTATGGGCCAGTATCCATCAAAAGTGATGCTCATGGCGCAGCGACACAACAATTAATGCAAAACAATGTGAACAAAAACGAAATAATAGTTAAAATACTGCAAAATACATACATACAAGAACAAATATAAGCTTAAAATTGAACAGAATCAGAACACATGAGGAATGTTTTCAATGATGATTTAAAAGAATTGAGGGAAGGACTAAGTTTGATGTTGTCTGGAAGTCTGTTCCATAAAAAGGGGGCAGCAGAAGAAACTGAACGTTTACCCCATGTTCTAGAAGTACGTGGAATAGCTAATTGAAGTTTGAAATTTGAACGCATGATCTGTCGGGGAGACTTATATGGGATTAAAAGATCAGAAATATATGTGGGAGACAATACATGAGTAGACTTATACACAAAAACAAGTATTTTGGAAACAATTCTATGATGAATTGGTAGCAGTTGTAAATTCCTTAAAATGGGAGTAATGTGTTCATTTGGTTCACTTAGGGTAACAATCCTGGCAGCAATATTTTGTAAGCGGGAGAGACGTTTTATTTAAAAAGAGGGGTGTTGTTAACAGTCCGTCTTTTGCCCCCCTTTCTTCTTCTTCATCCTCTGTATCCGATATATTCATTGGATCCCCCTCCCCTGTCATGGCATACTTTTTTCGTCCCCATTTGCCAAATAACTGTAATCGTGCCCCTCTGCCGTCATGCCTTCCACTATTGTATCTAAATCTATCCCATGGAAGACTGTATTCCATGTGTCTGGCTCAAACATGTTTTCGTGCAATTCTTGCACCATGTGTTGTTCCCTGCCCCGTGCTCTACCCCTGTTTCGAACCAACTGTTTGGTGTTAATCCTGTGTCCTGGGGGGTGAACCATGAACCTGACAATATCTTATGTGCATTTGGCATCAATAGTTTGTTGCCGTCTAGCTTACTTGTTCTTATCTTACCCCTCACCGTACTGCTGTGTATGATATGGTGTGCCATTTTCCAATTTGCCCTGTTGGCCAATCTCCCACTCTTTCCCTTCCCTCCTATGTCTGTTATGGTTCCCTGTTCGTTCTCTGTCTGTTGGCCGTCCTAGGGATGTGCCTTGCCCCCATTACATATTGTGTATTTTCTGCCTCAGCCCCCGTCTCTGATGTGACGTAGGGGAACTGGTGCATCACCCCCTTGTCAGTGTGTATTCTGGGTAGGTTTTTGGTGTTTACACCCCCCACCTGTTTTGACATTTCCTTCATCAAGCCGAAGCTGATGTTGAACGGTATCTGATACCCTATATTTAGTACCCCCCCCCTCCCGTTTTTACCCCTGTTATCCTTATGGTGTATTTCCATTCTGCCTTTGCCCTGAAGCTCACCATGTTAGGGTGGCTGTGGCTCCTCATGCCGAACAATATGATCAGCAGGGCCTCGTCGACATAACCGTTGTCGAATTCTCTCCCCTGGTGTATCTGGGTGTTATCACGCAAAATTGTGTGTTTTTGCTTTTTCAGGATGAGCGACCAACTGGCCAATTCCCTTTTTCTCCTGTAACCGAACAGTTGGTTGGTTATTTTTCATTTTGGGTGGTATATCATGCTCGTGTGTGGCTCTGATGCAAACCCCCTCAGGTCGTGATTCAACCCCTCATCATGAACCCCTGATTTATGTCTGCCCCCCACCGACCGTCCCTCCATATCATTAATACTTATCATATCAAACAGCATGTCCTGAAATGCAAATATCTCGTTAATCTTATCCTGCAGCTCAAAGGCTACGTTTCTTACATTGGCTGCCACAGTCATGTCTATACCCATTCTTAACGTTTCTACTTTGTGTGTTTCAATGACGGGCAGGAACATATTTGTTATGTCCCAATTATCCGCCAGCGGCATGGAGTTTTCCTGCGTGGGCTTACCCCGATGCACCGTCCAACCCGCGTTTGGCATCACGTTTGGCCTGTGGACTTTTCGTCTGAGCAGGCCGTTTTTGTCGGTGACAAAGTCGTACGACATTTCATGATGAAATAACCATCCTTATGAAGAATGGTCCATCAATCATTCATGGGTTTTGCACAAAGTCCTCCCAAGCATATAATGTATATTTTTATTTAGGCTCTGCCAAGGACTAATCTGATTCGCATCACTGAACAGCACTTATTTAGCTTCAGCCCAAGATGATGAATGATCTATTGTGTTCAGTGTAACAGTAGCTGGTTGCTAACAAGTGAACTGTGAATAGACTATGAAGATATTATCAGATAAGAAGGTATAGATTACCCCTGTGTTGTTGTATGGTGTAACAATAGCTGGATGCTAGTCAATGAAGTGTGAAGAGTCTCTCGGGTTGAATGGTGTGGATTACCCCTGATTTTGAGAAAGTCGGGTTGGAGGGGTCTAAGGGCCAAAAATTCTTAATGTTGGTTATTTATGTGGACGGATTGTTTGCCGTCCGCAATCATGGTCGTTTGCCATGTCTGGAAGCCCGACATTTCCACACCGATTCTCTCGACGATTAATTCGTCAAACTGCTCTACCAAATTTATCCAGTGAAATTACTTAAGATATGCTTTTATGTCATTTACAGGTACCATGACCTTATTAGTTCTCAGTTTCACATGGGTGTTGTAAAAAAAATTCGTATTCACGAAATGCAGGCTGTCTTCTTCTGTCTCCCGTCGTCAGTCCCCCTTCCCATTTGTAGGGGTCGTACCAGTTGCTGTATATCTTTTAAAGGTGACCTCTCTCCTGTTCCGGTTTGACATGTTGCTCCTCTGCCCGTATTGCATCGGTTTCCCAACTTTACCCACGTTTGAGCCGCCGCCTGGACCTCCTTCATCCCCAGTTGCACCCCTAGCATCCGGCATATCCTCTCCTGGAATCAGGTATAGTTGCCAGAGCAGTACTAGTCTCTCTCAGTGTTTGGAGAATATCCTGAGGGACTTTCTTACCCATTGTGTCAATGGGTTCGTCATTTTTGCGTTTTAACATTCCGCCCCTTTGTGCAGTGTTTGCCTCCATGCCGAAAAGTTTATCTTTAAGCCTACCCGCACCCGGCACCTGAGTTAATCCTGAAAACTCAGGTATGGCAAGTACCAACCCGACTTCCTGTTCAGTGTATTGTGTTTCCATTCCAAACAATGATTGTTTATCTGCCAACCCCATGCAAACCACAGTCAAGTAACCCAAGGCTATTTGTGTGTATAAGATTACAGAAGCCAGTGAAGAGTAATCAAGGCACTTTTAAGATTGAAATCACTCATCCGTGATAGGTGTTTTAGTGGGAGAAGTTTGTTTACAAACTGGTGATAAAAATAGCTGTGTATCATAATGCCTGAGGTAATAATGTGCATTAACTGTGAATGATTGACGGACCATTTCTCCTAAGGAAAGATTTTGCTTCATGTCTTTTCCGTCACTTATTATTTGATCTGTACTCGTGTCGCTGTGCCCTGCGACTGCTAAATCAGTCTTTTGGCGATTTAAAGTATGTTGGTTAATTCTGGCTATTGCACCCCACCTTTTCATTTTTTCCTCATCAATTGACAAGTGTTCCCCGTGTTTATATGTGTATTGTTCTGGCCTGAAAACATGGTCAGTGTTGAATAAATATTTGTCTATCAATTGTTTGCCATGAATGGCAGTGTCACTTATAGTACTACTCCACAACTCACTGTTTTTGGCGTAATTCTTCCGAAGAGTTTTATCTGCATCCTCAGTTGAAATTTGCGGATCTGAATACTGTAAATTGTGTATTTTACTTGCACGATCTACTTCGTTTGCTGGTTCAATATTGTCCTTTAAGTTTTTTTCTATATCTGTTCCAGGCCCTGTCCAATGGTTTTTAGGGAAATGGATTCTGAATGGTAAACCTTTCTCTTTGATGCTTTTTCCATGCAAAGTATAACCAAATTTTCCCCAAGAACACAAAAAACACAAATGCACCTGAAATTATAATCTGTTCTATGTTTTCCAAAGTAAAAGTTATTTCTGCTGTGCTGGCGCTGCTATTATACATTTTATTTACAATTCTTCATTTACAATACAAATCACAATGTCAAATTCACTAATATGTGAAGGGTAACATGTCCTCCTGTATGCCTGACACTCCATCGAATTCAAATTTGTTCACACTGCACTCTGGCCAGAAACTGATTTTTGTTTACTCAATCTCGTAACTGGGAATTCTATCACGATGAATTTCTTATGCACAGTTTCGGTTTGTGAGTATGCGTATAACTTGTGTTCGTGTTTCACGTTATTATATATCCCAAATAGTGCCAGTGCGGCATGTTCCTCATGAATCTTACACGGGCTATGTATAAAGTCCCTAAATGTCTTCCAATCCACCCTGTTGTAAAAACAAACTTTTTCTCACTATTTTCCAGGGCTGTCTAGATCGTCCTGCCCGCTTTTGTCTGAGCCCGAGTCAGGAGCCGCCTGGCGAAGGGGTGCACCAAGGCAGCCTCCAATCTGGGTACCCATTTGGGTAGACGCCGTTTTAATTTCATCCCCGCTGCTGACGATGGGACTGATTCTGGATTGACCAGGCTGATACTCAGTGGTTTCAACTCCATGTGTCTGAATGCTGCTGTTATGCTTTGGAATGCTTGCAAAAGTTTGGTAGCATGGCGAATAAAAGGACTAATGCTGTCTGCCCCTTTTGATTGAGTCAGAATGTGTTGCTGCTTCCACTTCCATTTTGAACTCTTGGGCTTCTTTTTGCCCAACTTTTTGTTCTATCCACTGGTAAATCTTGAATCTGCTAACAGATTTTGCACTACGAACAGGTGTACCACTATGCCGTGCCTTCTCGGTGTCTGTGCCTGAGCTGCTATCAGAGACAACAGCGCGTTTTCGTTTATTCTATATTTTTTTGGAGTGGTATGGGTGGACCCTCCATCATCTGAGGCAGCTCTTGGTGTTGGTATTTCGTCATCTCCATCGTCGCTGCTAAACGTCACTTGCTGCACTTTTGTTTCACGTCTGAGTCTGATCTGAGCTCTGATGAGCTCGATCTCTTTTTCATTTCTTTTTAGTTCCTGTTTAAGTTCCTGGTTCTTCTGTGTGCATATCACGCATGTGCAGTTCCCTTTTTTGTAGTCATCCACGTGACTTGCCATTTGCAACATCGATTCTCTCACTCCCCCTAGACAATTTGCCGTCGGTATCATGTTTGGATTCTTTTATAGTCCTCCCACATATCTTGCCCATTTCGTTTGCCATTGTTCATTTTACCCAGGGAGGGGGGGGCATCTGTCACATGTATATCCCCTCCGCCCTGTTCATGCTGTTCAGTGATCCGTGCAAATGTTTGTTCAACGCTTCTGTCACCTCCTCTCCTCCAGCCGCACCCTCATGTACTGGATAACCCCCCGGATGAAGCTCTTTGATTCTTTTTCCCCCAATGTTGGGAATAGCCTTCATGAAGACGTCCCTGAGATAATGGTTTTGCATTGTCTTGCATTTGGTCCGGGACCCCATGCCATTCCACGGGTGGTCATTGGTCGTTATTATGCATAGTTTGCGGGCCAGCATTTGATGCTTCTTGTGCTTAAACGCGATCATGCAGCCTTCCTCTCCGAACACCATCTTGTACTCGTCTATATTTACTCGATATTTTGATTTCATTGAGGATAATGAAACAGGAGTCGACTGCTCTGCACCATTTAAAATTTGTATCTCTGTTGTCTGTACCCGACATAATGTAAAATTTGGGTTGGATCTTTGTAACATGTTGGTAAACCACGTCTTACTAGCGTTGGACTCCCTGTAGAAGCAGATGGTATTCTTTTTACCATTTTTTTGTTAAACCAGGCTACCACCTCTTCTAGGAATTTTAGGGGCTCTGTGATGGAGTGGTGCGTCATCCATGTTTTCACTTCCTTGACAGATTTGTCCAGGGAATAGTATTTTTTGTACTCTAACTCGTACGTGTCAGCCCCGTTGGTCTCTGTATAATTTTTACTCGATGTTGCAAAGTCCGTAGTGTTGTGCTTTTCTACGACCAGTGCCTTTTCATACATTTATTTCCAACCCTCCCTAGCAAACTCCGTTTCCATGAAAGCTGCATGTGACGCCATATTTTATGAAACAGGGTATTCTCGATTCACTAAAAAGCGAATGCTTATGTACTATATTGGCTAAATGTCATAGGGGCGTTTCTGTTGTCTCAGTGGGGTCGTGTATTTCCTGGGTGTTGTGTACTATGGGGGTGTCCATGTACTGGTTATTGGCATAGTCTGTGTCCTGTGTCATTATTTCGTACCCCTTCCTCTCTAATTCTGTAAGCACCCTTATCGCTGCCAAGTCTGTCTCAGTTTCACCCCACCTTTGTTGTGTGCTCATTTTGGATGTTCATGGCTCGTCTCCCCTGTTTTTCCTGATGTGTTCGAATTGTTTTTGCTTTATTTGCAAGCAGCATTTGGTAATGTGGCGTTTAGCTTTGTCGAAGAACGAATCTTTCAGAATATCACAATCTGCCTGCACTTTTTCTCCATAAGAACATTAAAAAAAGCTTTCTAGCTGGCTCTTCGTGAGCTGAAACTTTGGGTTTAAACCCTGCAATATTCTTGATTTGTTTCTTGAGTGTCCCCATGGCTTGCTGTCATGCACACTCATCAAAATGAGATGCATATGATTGTACTCTGGATCCATGTCCTGGCAGTACACCTTTGACGTTACCTGTCCCTTTGGGTGTTTTGCTAGCACGTATGATCCAACCAAATTGCTCCTGGCACATCCTCACTAAAACTGTCTCCTGTTTCGTGGTGAATGTTCCAACATGATTGCCATAGTTGGCCCCCCTCCTGTATAAACTTGGTCAACTCATATATCCTCCCCCAAAATGCTTCCTGTTGCGATTGCGGCAAGTCTGCCAACCATGCCTTGAACGATTGCTTTCCTGGCATGTTATCACGTTTGTTAGCTATAGCGTATACCTGTTGCCACTTATTCATGTTTTTGCTAAGTGTGAACATTTTCTGATTTTTTTTAATTATATATGTAACGGCCGGTGCTCCGGTACCGGTTCAACTGGTATGGTAGCTTTTACTCTACTGGATAGGTTTTGGATCCTCTTGTTTAGAGGATTTTTTTTAGGAATCCCCTAAACCTCAGCTAAACCACATTAGTATTTTCTAGAACTTACCATCCCTGCCGTCCCGTTGATATAGTTTTCTGTGTATTCCGGTCTCGCCGGTTTAATACTCTATACTAATACCATATACCGGTACCGCCTGGTCTATGGTAGATATAATATATATATATATATATATAGATATAGATAATTATATGTAGATAGATATCTATATATATCTATAGATAGATAGGTATATATATATATATATATATATATATATATGTATATATTATCTATCTATATCTATATATATATCTATCTATATACATGTAGATATATAATATATATTTTTATATATATATATCTATCTTATATGTATATATATCTATATATACATCTATATACATATATATATCTATATATGTATACATATATGTATA
Organism: Chiridota heheva; assembly: GCA_020152595.1. Taxonomy (NCBI): domain Eukaryota; kingdom Metazoa; phylum Echinodermata; class Holothuroidea; order Apodida; family Chiridotidae; genus Chiridota; species Chiridota heheva. The sequence goes on along the minus strand of JAIGNY010000951.1, from coordinate 9,146 downwards.
TATATATATATATATATATATATATATATATATATATATATATATATATATATATATATACATATATATATATATATATATATATATATATATATATATATATATATATAATATATATATCTATATCTATCTATATATACATATATATATATATTTATATATATATCTGTATATATCTTTGTATATATCTCTGTGTATATATATATATATATATATATATATATATCTATATGTATCTATATACGTATCTATATATATATATATATATATCTATATCTATCTATATATATATATATCTATATATATTTCTATCTCTCTTTATTTGTTTGTTTGATGAGAGTTAACGGCACCACAAGAGCAAGGGTCAAATTGTGCCTGAGAGGTTAGATCATTCCAGATGTAGGAAGGAGAGTAAACAGGGGGAGATTGAGAGAAACACGAGAACTAAGAGCCAGAAAGCTGGGATCGAGAAAGGAGGTGTATGGGTGGAAAAATAATGTAGAGAGAGAAGGGGTGGGGAAGGAGGAATAAATATGGTTGTAGAGGGATGCATGATGAAGGAAGGAGGAGGGTTTTTTTTGGAAGAGCTCGGCTACTGAGTTGTGGGCAGCGAGGGAAGCTCTGGGAAGGTTGTACAAGGGGCAAGCAAGGAGAATGTGATGGACTGTGAGGGTGCAATGGCAATTGTTGCAGACGGGTGGGGGGAGTCAGTAAGGAGGTAAGAGTGAGCGAGGTGGGTGTGACCTATTCTAATGCGGGTAATGTGGACGTCAACACGGGATAGGTTGTGAGTAGTGGGTTTGATTGGAATGGTGGGCTGGATGACGTGGAGTTTGTTACCAATTTGGGAGTCCCATGAGGTTTGCCAGCGGCCACGAACAAAGGAAGTGATAAGCGGTTTGATGTCAGAAAAAGTTTTGGGAAAAGGGGTAGGGGGAAGGGCGAGGGCAAGCTTAGCAGCTGCGTCAGCCCTGTCATTGCCAGGGATGCCAACATGGCTGGGTATCCAGAAGAAAAGAATATGTTTACTATGGAGGGGGGCGAAAGGAGTTTACGGAGGATGAGGTGAGATGTGGGCTTATTCCATTTAACATTGAGTAATGAAGTAAGGGCAGCCTTGGAGTCAAAGAAAATATCAATCTATACATATCTATTTATATATATATATAGATATATCTATATATATATATATCTATATCATATATCTATATACATATCTATATTATATATCTATATCATATATATATGTATATATATATATATATATATATATATATCTGATATGAATATATATATAATTTTTGTATTCTGTTTAGAAGCAAACATTATCCTTATGTAGTAGTGTCTGTTATATTCGATTATCATACAGGAGCATAAATATTTCAGTGTTTATTCTTTATATTTTATATAGTAACATATTAGTTTCTTCAGGGATGGGACAGGTACGTAGATGTAGTATGCAAAATTAAGCAGTTAATAAATTCATTCGTCATTCAAGTTTTTGTCAGTTGCAAAATACAAATAATAAAGGTTGAATCCCTTTACATTTGAATTTAACTTGTTTTTGTCTTTTATAAATTGAACTACTATGGTAGTCATGCCGATGAACAATAAATAGCCATATATTTCACCGCTTTATGATGATCATGGCTGGGACCAATTAAAAGTGGTCAAATGGGACCATATTTTGGTCAAATATTTTGACCAAAGTTGGTTTGGTACATAGTTGGACCTTGTCAAATTTTGACACCGCCATGTCTCCAAAAATAATTTGTTGGGGGCGAATATGCTTCTATATAAGCCTACATATGTAATTATAGATCTGTTATCTTCACTTTAAACTTTTCTATCATTAGCTTAAAGCCCTATGTAATGAATCATCAGAGCCCTGAAGACTTCATTCCTTGGACCCCAAAACAAGGGTTTCGTCAGTTCGTCTCTGCTTCCCACGCCGTTATCTATAGTACGTGCTGATATTAGTATGTGATCTTTCACCATTATTTAAAGGTTTTTTGTCATTTAAAGCCATTTTGGGCTATCAAAAGCACGGAATCTTTAAAACTTCGCCCTATTAAAGCTGTGTATGTATGCATATTCTGTACGGTGATCCGTGTGATTTGTGCACTCAGGCTGTCAGACTGTGTATGTTCAGGGAGGTGTCCGAGATTTTCGTCTCGTTTAGAGTCAGAAACATTCTGATTGACCTTTTAACCTGTTGCGTAACACGCCTCCTTGGTTTATCTACGAACTACAGCTTATTGTTTTACTAGCAAGTACCCAACTGCAGCTACTGTACGTCACTTTATCGTTCGACTAGCGTATTTATACCGAATAAAACAATGGAAGGTGTTGTTCCATCTTATGTTTATTTGGATTCCTAGCTTCTCAAAGTCACGCTTAATTAATTGGCTTACGGGATGAGATCCGTGAGAATACAAAGTTGAAGAAGTTTTGAGATAGACAAACTGTCAATCAGATCAACAAAAATACAATGTTCCCTAACATAAGTGCCAACTCTGAAATGTGTTGCCAGTTTCTACCCCCCTCACCGCCCAATAAGTCCAGACATAAATTCGACCTCCAATCAGACTTTAAGATCAGTATGACCAAGAAAAATCCTCCAAATGATTATATCCTTAATATTTCGGGAATAATAAATTTTTGATAGAAATAAATATAAACAAAATACCCCATTGAGTTAATTTGATTTCCTTCATAATTTTTTTTTTTTATAAATATTATAGACATAATCATTGGAAGGTGTTCTCTGGTCATAGATCTAAAGATCTGACTGGGTGTCGGGGTCAAATCCCTACCCGTTGCGCCGTGAGGGGCGTCGGGAGCGGCAACATATTTTCGAGCTGTCGCTTTTTACGCAAAGTCCAGTGGAATTATTTCCAAAATTGTAGGTGTATTTCCTTCAGAAATCTATTTACCTACGACATATTATCCATGTAACAATTGGATATTAAATTTTGGGCATAGATCTAAAGATCGGATTTGTTGTCGGGGTCAAACCCTTACCCATTCGGGCGTGAGGGGGATCGAAAGCGGCAACACATTTTCGAGCTGTCGCCTTTTACATGCTAAGTCAATGAAAGTTCATTTTCAATTTGTTGAATTTGATTTCCTTCCTAAATTCACTTTTTTTCAAAATATTATAGATACAATTATTGGAAGGTGTTTTCTGGGCATAGATTTAAAGATCTGACTGGGTGTCGGGGTCAAATCCTTACCCGTTGCGACATGAGGGGCGTCGGGATCGGCAACAAATTTTCGAGCTGGCACTTTTTACGTGCTAAGTTAACAAGACTTTATTTTCAATTTTTTTAATTTTATTTCCTTCATGAATTTTTTTTTCCTTCAAAATATTATGGATATGATTATTGGAAGGGGTTCTCGGGAATAGATCTAAAGATCTAACTGGGTGTCTGGGTCAAGTCTCTACCCTTTGCGTCGTAAGGGGCGTCGGAAGCGGCAACCCATTTTCGAGCTGGCACTTTTTACGCAAAGTCCAGTGGAATTATTTCCAAAATTTTCAGTATAATTCCTTCATAAATCTATTTACCTACAAAATATTGCTCTTGTAATAATTGAATATTAAATTTTGGGCATACATCTAAAGATCTGACTGGGTGTCAGGGTAAAATCCCTACCCGTTGCGCCGTGAGGGGCGTCGGGATCGGCAACAAATTTTCAAGCTGGCATTTTTTACGTGCTAAGTTAATAAGAGTTCATTTTCAATATTTTGAATTTGATTTCCTTCATAGATTCATTTTTCTTCGAATTAATATAGATATAATCATTGGAAGGTGTTCTCTGGGTATAGATCTAAAGATCTGACTGGGTGTCGGGGTCAAGTCCCTACCCGTTGCGCCGTGAGGGGCGTCGGGATCGGCAACAAATTTTCAAGCTGGCACTTTTTACGTGCTAAGTTAATGAGAGTTCATTTTCAATATTTTGAGTTTGATTTCCTTCATAGATTCATTTTTCTTCGAAATAATATAGATATAATCATTGGAAGGTGTTCTCTGGGCATAGATCTAAAGATCTGACTGGGTGTCGGGGTCAAGTCCCTACCCGCTGCGCCGTAAGGGGCATTGAGAGCGGCAACACATTTTCGAGCTGGCACTTTTTACGCCAAGTCCAGTGGAAGTATTCCCAAAATGTTAAGTGTATTTCCATCTATTTACCTACAAAATATTACTCATGTGATAATTGGATATTAAATTTTGGGCATAGAGTCAAAGATCTGACTGGGTGTTGGGGTCAAATCCCTACCCATTCGGCCGTGAGGGGGGTCGAAAGCGGCAACACATTTTCGAGCTGTCGCTTTTTACGTGCTAAGTCAATGGGAGTTTATTTTCATTTTTTTAAATTCGATTTCTTTCATAAATTCATTTTTCTTCGATATATCTGTATATTGTAGATTTAGTTATTGGAAGGTGTTCTCTGGGCATAGATCTAAAGATCTGACTGGGTATCGGGTCAAAACCCTACCCGTCAGGCCGTGAGGGGCGTCGTGAGCGGCAACACATTTTCGAGTTTGGAGTCGGGTCTTTTCTCTCTTTTTACGGGTGTAACCACGTGTAAGCGCTGTGACCCCGTCTCCCAAGATTTACTGTACAAAGCATTAAAGTGTCTGTAGCTAATTAATTGAAAACACTGCGAACGTCCAAGCGTCAAAAGAATCCGCGGACGTACACCATTAAATCGAAGAACTAGAGCGTGCGTACCAATAATAACAAAGCTTGGATGTTGAAAGTATGAACGAGATCTGACAACAATACTATTCCTGAATTTGTACCTTTTGTAAGATTATTTTCTGCATCTTAGCGTGTTTTTGTCCCCCAAAACTTTTGACTTTTCCCTACTTTTGGTAGAAAAACTCCACCCACTTTCCACGTTGGTAGGCGTCATGAGGCTGAATTAGTCCAGGGTTAGGAGTATGGCAATTACTTAATTTTGTTTAAACGAAATATTTCGTTACAGGTCTACAATTGAATTGACAAAACAGTTATCGTCTTAATTTCATTTGAATAAAAATGAATTAAGACCCCCCCCCCTCCCCCTTTATTTGATAGAATCTCTATCCAAGCACTATTCATTTTGAAAAGGCACTTTTGTAATATTTGTTTAAAAGTGTCAGAAAATTCAGCCACAAATTCTCGCACTTTTGACAGTAATTGAGGTTTACTTTTTATTTTCAAAAAGGGCACTTTATTCATTTCTGTGTGGGGCACGTTCCCCTTGCCCTCCCCGTTCCTACACTTATGTATTGAGCATCACGACATGGACATGAAATTCATTAAAACAAATATGCAATAACTGCCTGAAGAACAATTATTGACTAAGCTAGACTTTCTTTTAGCTGAAGGCCTAAATTCTTTTCCTAAATAATTTTAGATCGTTTTACCACATATATTTTGTTTTGCTCAAATGATATTTTATTGCATATCAAACATACTCCTCCATCGTAATATATGATGTAAACTTTTTCTCGCGCCGGTTACTTGTTGTCTCTCGGAGGAAGATCGTAATTGCGAATATCTGAAAACTACCGCGCGCCAGCGTAATCTGGCATTCTGGCCTGAGCTGTGCGTTACTTGTGTACGCCGAAAATCATTCAATTTGATTATTTTGTAATGTATATAGGAGATAAAATGTATTTAGTAAGTTTACAATATTATTGTCATCAAATTGGTAGCTTGTCAGTACTATTTTTAATGGTTTTACCATCATCATTTGTAAAACTGTTAGTCGTATGATAGGTCAGAATGAAAATCCCAATGGACGTTTGTGTTAGGTTGTCTCACTCATTATTGCAAGTAGTGTGTAGCATGTAGGGCATACTGAGTGAGATGTTTATCTCACTAGGTTAAAATAAGAGCGTTATAGCTCAAATACAGCTAGTCAAGGTGAGTGGTGTGTGGGGTAGGGTAGTAGATACGATCGTTAATACATAACCTCTTCTACAGTACAGTGGTCACAAAAGAGCATGGAAATTAACACCGACGCCCTTAACTTTTTCCTAATGTAACCATACAGACATAAAGCTGAACAACTTTTTCAACTTACGTTTTGGTAGATTTCCCGAATTCCTTGTGAAAAAGGGTAAAAATTATCAATATTCTGGAAGAAATTCAGTGTCTTGTGCATAGGACTAATGTTGCAAACGCGCGCGTATAACTTTAAAAGGAGGGCCAAAACGGGCGCAGATACAAAAAAACCACATTGCTTGTACGTTACAAGACGCGACAATTGCGTTGTTACGCACTGTTATAATTATTCGAATTTAAGTACCTCAATGCCCTTGTTCTTTTGTCAATATTAATACGTAAAAATTGTACGCGCCGACATAAATAACACGCACGTAGGACGCACAACGGTGCGTTCATACGCTCAAGGTTACACAGGCGATGCAAATATGCACTCAAATTTTGTCAATCATTTCCTTACGCAAACGTCCTATCTTCTTATTGGTTGGCAAAAATGCTTACGTGCGTATCACACTTTTGTCAAAACGCTCGCAGAAAATGTGTCGAAACTTTATTTTTCAACGCAAAATGTGTATCCTTCTAGAAAGCAATTGAGTTATTACGATATTTACAAGGCGTAAAACCAATTCAAGTTTCCATGTGCTGATTTTCATATTAAGATATGGAAGTCTTTATACCGAAAATCAAGTCACCCAGAATTTCTGGGCAACTCTTTTTGAAAACACGTTGAAGTCCATTGACTTTGCTTAAGCGTGTAAAACTTTTATGTATGCAATCGTTCATACCCTAAATCAGAGATCAGAGCGAATGAGTTGTTGAATTCCCGAGGTCGGACATTCGGGGATGTTGTGGTGCACGGCGACGTCGCAATGTTTTTTTGATGATCTCAAACTTCAGTCAAAGGAAAAAACAAACAGTCAGTCATCATTGAAGTCAATGGGAGAAAAACATTTTGTTTTGTCATTTTCAAAAAAAAATGGACAGAATTTATTTTTCTTCAAATATGTTGTGTATTAGATCATAGTTTCCAACATATATTAGTACCATTAATTTTCGCTGACTGACTCAGGTGACACAAGGATTCATCTTCGCAGGCCCTGCTTCCTGCGCCTCTGTTTCCAGCCTTTCAGGAGCTTCGTTCCTAGATTTGATACAATTAACAGTTTAAGCAATTTTTGGCAGCCAAAATTACGAGAAACGCAAAGATCAAACCATGGATTTGACAATTAAGCAATATTCTGCAATATAAATCTGACACGTGAAACACAGGGCTTCCGGGGCTTTGCCCCCTATACCCATACCTGGGCTTCTCCCATAAATTTAAAACATTGACTTTGAATGATCTCCTGAACGGTGCCATCAAAGGGTGCATGCAATTTAGACGTCCCCAACGTTTTAATCTGATGAGCATTCTTTGCCTCACCAAGTTCCTCCTCACCAAGTGAAACATGACCCACTACGCCACTGATTAAAAACAATATATATTTTGGGACGAATGTTTAAATGTAGGATCCCAAAAACTACAATGTGTGTATTTAGTTGGGGTCAAGGGATGATTTTTATGTTTTGGATGTAAGAATAAAGCTTTGAAAGAAAATATTTGTTTTGTAAATGTTACAAATTGCAGAAGTTGAGAATAAAAAGTACATACAAATATATTCTCATGACAATTTGTGCGCACCTGTGAGCGTTCGGCGCCCTCTCAGAAGCTTCAATGAGGAAATTTCGGGAGAATTTGCTCCCCCACCCCCTTTGGATAGGCATGGACCCCATGTTATCGGGCACAACTTAAGGTCGTCGAAGTAAAAACCTTAATTCAGCAATCCGATCAGGGGCCCTCTCACCCGACGACTCGCAACGCAATCAGTTTGACCCGACATATAAATTCCATGTCTTTCAGTCTTTAGAGACGACCTAATACGTAGGTGGAAGTATTGCTTATTTTCAACATCGACTGTAGGGAAAACCGTCACTTGTTGGCATTGCGCCAGCGTATAAAGCAAAATTCGACCTAAAGTATAGGTTGACGGAGGGGCATTCAATTGGTAACGCTCTTCTCTCGTATTAGGTTTCATATTTTTGTACAACCCAACCCTAGTACACAGAAGATTTGGGGGAGTTTTATTACAAGTTTTTGTGATTGCATTGACATAAAATCTTGGTCTAAAAACCTAATTTTTACAACACCCAAACTCCCCAAATCTCTCTGCAGCCTGGACCTTGACCGAGGGCCCTTGGCGGCCCCTGGCCCTATCCTCGTCATTATAGCTCGTCGCTTCGCGACTCGGTTAGCTACGCGTCAAACTAGGCTATTATCAATATTTACCTTGGACTTTTCTGTTGGATCACTTGGACCCCTTGTTATAAAGTTTTGGGCGCCACCACTCCCTTCCCCACATTTTACAACTCTTTGGTCTAAATGCACTGACAAATTTGACTTGGATTCTCTTAGAAGAAGTTAATAAAAGGTCTAGAAAATCTCTATGGCAATATATTTATGAAACTGTTAACGGCTGTAAGGGCCTTTAGTTGGAGCCTTGAAAGGGCAACATGATCAGGAGGGGAGGGGGGATCACAATGATTAGCAAATCTTAAGGGGCAAGTGCATCCCCTTTCCCATATGACGAGTCGCCCATGGTATAACTTAGAAGTATAGTTGCACAAATTCAATTTCAATTGATTATGATCATATATCCGAATAATTAATTTACTAATTACAGCCATCAAAACTAGTACATTTGTACCCTACAACCTCGTGACTTTGTTTTGCCACCCATTTTGCATTTGAAAATATGTTAATTATTTGTTGTATGTGTAGCAAAGTAAACAGGGTGAAATCTTAAGTTTGTCGAGTTTGTTCTTTCTTAAGTGCAAAGAAGTAACCCCTGCAATGTTTGTTATGAACCACAGCATTTCTTCGACAGGTCAACAGCAGCGGCGCTATAGAAGATTTGCATATATAAATGAATGCCCATTTGTCCCATACGGCAAAGTTGCCCCTCTCTTCCCCCGTCTTCACATACCTGTCGCCGCTACTGTATATCCAGCAACATTCACGTGGAAGCGTGAGGCGAACAAAGCGATTATATTATATTTCACATGTAAGAAACTTACAGTAAAACGTTTTACATTGTTCTTGATAATATA
>JAIGNY010000950.1:0-25839 GCA_020152595.1 Chiridota heheva | reverse complement strand
GGAATGGAATAAAACTGAAAAACAAGATAATCGGATCTAGGCCTTTTAAAAACTGGGAACATTAAAATCAGGTCTTGTGAGGGTGAGGGAGGGGAGACTTTGAAGACATCAGCAGGTACATGGAAAGAAAATGCAACGGCTCTTATTTTCTTCAGGAATTGAATAATAATCTGAAGAAGGAATTTGTTAACTTACTTTAAAGCTGTAATTAAAAAAAAAAAAATGCAATATAGCACTTTAATCGTTGAAGCGGCACTTCATCGGGCCGAGCGCGTGCATGTTTACTTTTCCATTCGTTTTTCATTGTATCGTGGGAGAGCAACATTTTGAAGGTTCCAAAACCTAATTATTCACATGTGTCTCATGTTTACATGAATTATGCAACCTCGGATAATTTTATGTAAGTTTTGATATATAACGTTTAGATCACAAAATTTCAGAGATTAGAGAAGCAATTCATATTATCAGGCTTAAAAGTTCATTGCGGAACGGAGTTGGACGGTACTGTGCAAATCAATGCACGTTCTTCATAAGTGCCTGGGGTCTAATTAACATACACGTGCAAAACTAAATAGCAAGTCCCTGATCAAATCATACAAGCACGATATCGTGAGTAAACCCAGGAATTATGATGATGGGTAGTTTATCTTATTTAGGATCGAAGTCAGTTATTAGTTGCACAGTCCGTTGGTGGAAATATTTATTTTCTTGTGTATTGAGAAGTGAATAAGTAGCAAAATGAGAAATTACTAAGAGATAAACATACTTCTGTTTATTTTTTATATAACTTCAATGCAAAGCAGCCCAAGTTTTCAATTTAATTCTTGAAAACAAACACAATCAAAGAAACACATGACGTAGATCTGAATATACTACATAATTTAAATTGTAAAGAAAACTTGGGCGGCAAGTTTTTTTTTTGTTGCTTTAAGCTGTTTTTATTTTGTCTTCAGATGTGAAAAAGAAAAAACACATCATTTAAATGCGCAGCATCATACATAAAAAGATGAAATACAGCAAAGTAATCACAAAAGTTACATACAGAAAATAAATTTAGGTTTTAAATGTATATTTATCAAGGAAGGTAAAAGCAAGCAAGATCTGTGAAAACTTTTCCTATGCACGCTTGTGAAGCTGACGCAATCGATATGTGCCAGTCAAAGTACAGCTTCTATCGTTATTGTGAGAAGCTTCTAGTGTGTGCACCTGAGAGAAAATAACCAGGCTTCCCTGATATAAATGTTTGGCTGTGATCGGTACTCACGGGATTAGGGCATTAATGTGTGACCATTAAAGCCTTAGTAACAGGTCATTAACTTGTTCAGAAAAAAAAAAAAATCGGTGGGATGGTCGGGGTGGGATGGTCGGGGTGGGATGGTTGGGGTGGGGGGTGGGATGGTCGGGTGGGATGGTCGGGTGGGATGGTCGGGGTGGGGATGGTCGGGGTGGGATGGTCGGGGTGGGATGGTCGGGGGGGATGGTCGGGGTGGGATGGTCGGGGTGGGATGGTCGGGGTGGGATGGTTGGGGTGGGATGGTGGGATGGTCGGGATGGTGGGATGGTCGGGGATGGGATGGTCGGGGTGGGATGGTCGGGGTGGGATGGTCGGGATGGTGGGATGGTCGGGGTGGGATGGTCGGGGTGGGATGGTCGGGATGGTCAGGGATGGTCGGGGATGGTGGGATGGTCGGGGTGGGATGGTCGGGGATGGTGGGATGGTCGGGGTGGGATGGTCGGGGGTGGGATGGTCGGGGTGGGATGGTCGGGGTGGGATGGTCGGGGTGGGATGGTCGGGGTGGGATGGTCGGGGTGGGATGGTCGGGGTGGGATGGTCGGGGTGGGATGGTCGGGGTGGGATGGTCGGGGTGGGATGGTCGGGGTGGGATGGTCGGTGGGATGGTCGGGGTGGGATGGTCGGGGTGGGATGGTCGGGGTGGGATGGTCGGGGGGTGGGATGGTCGGGGTGGGATGGTCGGGGGGGATGGTCGGGGTGGGATGGTCGGGGGTGGGATGGTCGGGGGGGTGGGATGGTCGGGGTGGGATGGTCGGGGTGGGATGGTCGGGGTGGGATGGTCGGGGTGGGATGATGGTGGTGGGGTGGGATGGCTGGGGTGGGATGGTCGGGGTGGGATGGTCTGGGGGGGATGGTCAGGTGGGGTGGGATGGTCGGGGGGATGGGATGGTCATGGGGTGGGATGGTCTGGGGTGGGATGGCTGGGGTGGGATGGCTGGGGTGGGATGGCTGGGGTGGGATGGCTGGGGTGGGATGGCTGGCTGGGGTGGGATGGCTGGGGTGGGATGGCTGGGGTGGGATGGCTGGGGTGGGATGGCTGGGATGTGGGATGGCTGGGGTGGGATGGCTGGGGTGGGATGGTTGGGGTGGGATGGTGGGGTGGGATGGTTGGAGGGGATGGTTGGGGTGGGATGGGGGGTGGGATGGTTGGGATGGTCGGGGTGGGATGGTTGGGGTGGGATGGTTGGGGTGGGATGGTTGGGGTTATTAAATGTATGTGCCTATTATTATCATTATTATTATTGGAATGTTGTGATGAAACAAATGAATAAATGAAATGAAATGGTGCTTCAGGCTAGGAGAGAAAGGACTCTTGAAATTGATATTTAAAGCAACAACCAAGTAAAATGCAAACAACTATAAAGCAAAAATGATTTAATCTATCAACGGAATATTTAACCTGGTTAAAATGATTTGAGACTCTCCAAAACGATTTGCTATGGATCTTGGTCAAAAAGCTAATGCATAGCATGTTTTGAACTCGTGTGTATCTGATCTAAATGGGTTAAAAGCCAAGAGACACTTCATTTGAGATGTTATCAAGTCAATAGCCTCTTATTCTACATTTTATCTGTAATACCTCAATTTGTGAAGTATTTTAATTGAAGGGGATTCTAAGCAAACACTTTTTAGGGAAATGAAGCCTACTTAATATACTTCAGATAAAAACTGAAAGTCTGACTTTTCAATTAGCTTTGAATCAATATATGATGCTGTTATGATTTTATAATAAAACGTAGCTTCAATTCAGGTACAACATTTTAGGTCCTGGATTCTTCATTCTTGATAATGTTTGTTTGATGAGGGCTTAACGGCACCACAACAGGGGAGATTGAGAGAAACACAAGAACTAAAAGCCAGAAAGCTGGGATTGAAAGAGGAGGTGCATGGGTGAAGAAAAAAAAAAAGTAGAGGGGGTGGCAGAAGACTAAATATGGTTGTAGAGGGCTAATTCTGAATGGAAAGATGAAGAGTTTACCAGTAATGGAATTTAATTTTATTCCTTTCTCAAATTAAGTTGAATTAGTGGAAGAGGACAGTATTATAATTATATACAATATAACAACAAAAATGGTGAAATTTCCATGTCCTTGAAGGAAGACACTAAGTTTATTAGCACATCGAGAGTTTATACAGAATCAAATAAGTTTCTAAATAAAATTAGAAGTGACAAGTTAATCAGATTTTATTTGCATATATATTTCTTTAATAGGTATTGTATTCTTTTGCTTTCAAGCTAGGAACAAGTAATTTATTATATAATCAAATGTGAATTCCTAGGTCACTTCTAGCCTAAAAGATTTCCAACAAAATAAACGTGAAAGTCAATTATTCAACGTATCATAAATGCAACCAGATTTTTAAGTGATTTGACTTTTCATGTACTACAAACTGAAAACATGAGCAAAGTCCACAACACCCAACACAAGGCATTTGTGACTCTCACAAAGTTGAGATATTTTGAATAGAAGTGTCGTCTTTCAAAGGACAAGGTCGTCTCTCAGAGGACACGCCTAATCCAAATATTTAAAGGTATTTGAAGTACCTTAATGAAAACACTATACGTAAAACACAAATTGCTACGTGTCTTTTAAGATTTCATTCATATATTTTCCTTGAAATACATAAACAACAAAAATTTCATGGATTGTTCTGTTAAGACACCTTTTACATGGTTTCAAATATTCCATGTAAACCAAACGGAAGACATAACCATTCAATTGTCAAAATGTAATTATTCTACCAAGAGATGAAGTTTGTTACTTAAACTTCTCTTATACAAAAAGTCCAGATTTGTCTGATAAGATATATCCCAGATTTAAGCTTCATTTTCACATACAAATTAGGTTTGAAGTGGCCAGATCAAAATTTGATCATGGACACATCAATTGATTTTACCCTAATTTCAGGGTTTTGACACTTATATATGTCTATGAAATCAAAAATGTATAAATTAACATGAAATATTGAGTTTGGATAAAGAGACAAGTCATGTGATTAGCTTAGATTATTGTAAAAGTCTTGTGATTTTCGATCTTGTTTTGATAAATTAACCAAACATTACCACAAGGCATTCATAACTAACACCATGTTGCACCAATGACACAACTACAGAAACACTATAATGAAAGCACACAAACATGCGCATACCTTATTTCAGATCTGAGTACTATTACTGTTCTAGAGATATAATGTACATATGTTTTTCAAAACTGCGCAATCGTGAATAAATAACATAATGATTATTGATTTCAATGTTGCACAACAGGGAGGGTGTCTGACTCACCAAGCGGTATGGATCCAAAAACTGTTTCAGTTCTTCTCACATATTTGTAAAAAATGTTGTTAAAAAAAAGGTATCGTCCCATAAATAAATTTGGAAGTGAAAGCCGCCGTGCTGGTAACGTCACATTTGTTATCAAAAACTTACCCCGCTAAGCGTAGCGGGGATATTTATGAGAGTTATACTTACCTTCCATGCTATAATATGCAATCTGGTCACACGACCTGATTCTAACGCACTTCTAACCGAACCTAAAAAACGCAGTAACCAGCCAAGCCCTGACCTCCATAATACCTCTGTACCACCTCACTCAACATTCCACCGAGGCCTGAACGAGAGGGGAGGCGGGAGGGATGCATGGAAGGTAAGTATAACTCTAAATGTAAATATCCCCGCCACGCTTAGCGGGCAAATTTACTTCAAGTTATACCTTACCTTCCATGCTATAATATGCAATCAGATTGCAACCGAGGATAGGAAGGAAGGGAGTTCAGATCGCCGCACATTTTTTTTTTTTTTTTTTTTTTTAATGGCTGGTACGAAAACTCACACGAACCGAATCCCGTTTAAAGGATTAAATTCCTTCACCTCGGAAGGATGAAAGACCTCAAGAGTGGGAGGAACTAAAACATAGGAAACCACGGCGAGGTACAGTCAAACCGAACAAGGCACCATTCGTTGACAGTAACGGAGGCAAACCTCGAAAGAACCTGAGCGTAAAGCCCAGAAAAACAAGCCAACCGAAGAGCGTTTGGACACAATTACAGCAAAGTGTCCACAAAAACGCCACAAGCCACACCGGATTCGTCCACGAGACAGAACCGGCGCAGGAAACTACGATTGGGAACGGCGTGTACCAACGAAAACGAATTGAAGAAATCCCGGACAAGGGAAAAATTCGTTAGCGCATAACCGCGTAAGAGCTAAAGTTAGCGGGGAACACGAACGCGTCGAAAGTGAGTCAGACCAAAAACAAGAGAAAAACCGCAAAAGCGGTTTCTCGAACGCCGCACGAGAGACCCGTGAAAAGAGGTTAAGTCCGCCGGAGCCCGGAAAGAGACAAAAATCGTCCCTGACCCGAGGCTCGTCGTGAAGCCTGCAAGGTCTCGAGCAGCCAAAGTTCGCCCTGCGCCGAGACGAAAAAGGGTCAAGTACCCGTCCAAGTTTCCGACAGAAGGGGTCACAAGAAAAGTGCCCCGACCTTGATCAAGAAGCCCCGTCCGGCACCGACGGTGATATCTGACGGGTGAAAACCGTAGCAGTTGCGGGACCGCGTAGCTCCAGGCCACGCCTATCAACAGCGAAACTTGTCTAAGAAGTTGACTGGAGAAAGTGTTAACGTACTCACGATAGTAACAACCTTGAAACCGCGGAGCCTACGGCTCGGGCGCGAGAAAACGAATACCGTATGTCTGTACGGGCAGTTAAGTAACAGGCCGTAAACCGCAAGGAAGCAGCTGTAAGGTGTTAAAGTATGGAAGGAACCATACGTGCCGTTGTTGGTAATAGCTACCCCAAACGTAAGGTTGTCTACCAAAAGGCTACCAATGGTCAAGAAAAATATCCTTCATGGAGGTAATATTGACAAGTAGGGGTAAACGTACTCGCCAACCGTATGAGTCATAAACCCCAACACTGGGGTAGAAATCACGAAAGAGGTGACGTCCTGTGTATACTACACGACCGTTAAACACCCTGCACCACGGAGCGGAAAAGCGGCGTGGCTACTGGGGGGACTTACGCGTGCATAAAAGTCACGCAACCCCGTTAAGTATAATAGATCCGTTATGGGTCTACAAAGGCGTCAGCATGACAAGTAAAAACCACGAGTCCACCGCCAACGATGTCGCTGTGCACCACGGAGCAAAAAGCTCGTGGCTACGCCGAGGGGACAACTGGTACTGGCGTGTCCCGAACGAAGTAGCTATCAGTACCAAAGGACCGTCTAGGTCCACGATAGCGTGAACGCACTACACCTGTAACGTGAGTCGTTATCTCATTATACCTCTATTCACCACGGGCCACCGAGTAAGTGGCGACGCGTAGGGAAGAAGTACACAGTACGGCGTTCCGTTGAGAATAGGTAAAATATATATAAACTGAGGCCGTAAGAAATACGGAGGAGTTCACGCGCCCGCAAGCTATACGAGTCGTAAACTGAGTTTGTTCCATCACGGAGCTCACGAAACCGGTAGCTGCGTGGGAAGAGGGGACGACCGTCGTACTCAGTACGTGTCCCGGTAAGAGAAACGGCCGCGAACGCAGTAGTTCATGGCTACTGGTCCTCTACCACACAGCCGCGCCGCTGGTATAGGCCGTTAACTCCGTTTGTATAAAATCACTATGGAGCCGCGAAGCCGGCGGCGGCGCTGGCGTGGGGACTGCCGTCGAACGCTAAAAACGTCCCCAGCAAGAAAAACGACCGCGAAACACTGCAACACGCGGCTAACGGTCGCAATATCCCGTTCCGATACCGGGTTTATCGTGACGTTGTACGTAAACCGCGTTAATATCTGTAGAATGTGAGCCGAGGGTCTCGTTCGACGCAAGAATCACATTCAGAGTAGTTTGAACGGTCGTGGAACCACGTAACACGGAGGGAATAGCTCTCGTGATGGTATGCCTCCCGTAAAGAAGGAAATCTTATCACCCGAGCGCCAGGCCTCGAAACCCGAGCAAGCGCTAACACGCGACGCATCCTGGGGCGTGGCGCATCGACAAACGGGGACTCGCCCTCGTGTCCATGAACTGGTGAAAACTATGCGGAACCGTGGCGTTCAACGAAAATCTCACCAAGTCAGCTCACACGGACGTGGGGATCTCGAAACTAACGGGTGTGACGTGCGTTATGCGTTACCTTGCTGTAGAACTAAGCAGCACTACAGACCCAAACGTCATCCCATGCCCCGGACGGAGCCGCCAAGTTGTGTTACGGACCCGTGCGGGCCGTAAAACAAGCCGTGGGGGCCGTATGGAACCGATTACGGAGCCGCACGGACCCTAATGGACCCGATGCAAGGAATCCAATGGCTCTACAACTAGCCGTAAAAAGGGGACTAACTCACGTAAGACCCGTGGGGCGCCGCCTCTTGTTGGCCGACGTCCCATCGCGGAACCGAGGACCACAGCGGTGTACACGGGTTTAAACAAGTCGATAACACCAAAGCGCAACCTAAGAAGCGTTTACATGCGGCGCACCGCAGGACAGTCAAGGCGCGTAGACGCACCGACACTAGGGACCTGCCCGTCGTGTTGATGATATAGGCGCAAAACATCGCGGAACTGTGACGTTCAACGCGAAAATCCTACAGAGGCAGTTCACACGGCCGTGGGACAGCGTAGCTATGACCAAGCAGCTTCCTAGCTAGCGAACTCAACTTCGGGTTCATCGTACAGTGCACGTTATCCCGTTGCAAAAACTCCGAAGTCGTACAGGCCCGTGACGGTCTAGAGAAGCGTTTGCACGCTATGCAAAGCGGGACCTCTGAGGTGCGTAGCGTACCGGCGCACGGAGGCCTGTCCTCCGTGCCTCGATACTGGTGAAAGTAATTGCGGAAATGTAACGTTCAACGCGGATAATCGTATAAATGGTGTTCACATGATCGTGGAACTGCGTAGCTAATGGCCACGGAACCATGAATAGAATAGCTGCAAAGAGTACCACGAATGGACTCGCAGCATAATCTGCACGCCGTAACGCCGCGAGATGGATGTGACCGGGCGTAAAGCAAAGAAGCGTTATCACGCTATGCCGGGTCA
This sequence comes from Chiridota heheva, assembly GCA_020152595.1. Classification (NCBI taxonomy): domain Eukaryota; kingdom Metazoa; phylum Echinodermata; class Holothuroidea; order Apodida; family Chiridotidae; genus Chiridota; species Chiridota heheva. The sequence continues at coordinate 17,503 of JAIGNY010000950.1, read as the reverse complement.
TCAAGGGTGTGTAGAGCATCGACGCCGAGACCTGTCCTCCATGTCCATGATACTGGTGAAAATAATTACGGAACGGTAATGTTCAACGCAGACAATCTTAATTGCGTTCACACGAAGTCGTGGAACTGCGTAGCTAATGGCTCTGGGACCAAGAAGAAAATAGCTGTCGTGATGCTATACTTCTTGTAAAGAAAGTCATCTGTCACCTGACCACGTGGCGTAGTAGCTAGTGGGCGTATAACGGGTGAACCGTGCACAGTGTCGTTATCCCATTAGAGATAAGTTCTGCTCACTGGAGCCGCCCAATGGAAGCGAAAGGACCCGTGAACGCGACCGTGGACTCGTATGGAACCGTGCGGACCCGTAAACACGGGCGCGGAACCGCCAATGGAACCCGTGCGGACCCGTAAAACACGGACCGTGGTACCGCACGGACCCGTAAACATGGGCCGTGGAACCATATAACTGTCGTAGCCGTTGGCTACGGACCAAGAAGAAAATAGCTGTCTCAATGCTATACTTCGGATGAACCGTCGGTGTACTTTCAAGAGGCGCCCGCTAGGAGTGGGGGCGGCCCCGCCTCCTGGCTTTGGACCTGGGTGGCGGTGGGGAGACGAAGAGGGCCTCTCAGACCGCCGCTTCTCCACTTTCTCCGCCGCTCTTTGAAAGTACCGGTCGCGGTGGAGTCTGTGCTCCGACCACGCCGCTAGATCCCAATCGCTGCAAAGAGTACAGGGATTTGACTCGCAGCATAATCTGCACGCGTAACACGTGAGATGGATGTCACCGAGCGTAATTTAAAGGAGCGTTTGCACGCCACGCATCACGAGACATCCTGGGTGTGTAAAAACATCGACACTCGGGACCTGTCCTTCATGTCCATGATACTGGTGAAAATAAATACGGAACTTGTAACGCTCAACGAGACAGTCTTAATTGCGTTCACACGAGCCGTGGAACTGCGTAGCTAATGGCTACAGGACCAAGAAGAAAAATAACTGTCAATGCTATACTTCTTGTCAAGAATGTCACCTGTCACCTGACCACGTAGCTAGTGGGCGTATAACCGGATTAAACCGTATGATGTACGTGAACCCGTTAAATACGGACCCGTGTAAACACGGGCCGCGGAACCGCCCAATGGAACCGTCCGCCCGTAATAACGGGCCGCGGAACCGTATGGAACCGTCCAATGGAACCGTCCGCCCGTAACAACAGGCAGCGGAACCGTCCCGCCCAGTAACAACAGGCCGCGGAACCGTATGGATCACGGAACCGTCCAATGGAACCGTCCGCCCGTAACAACGGGCCGCGGAACCGTATGGACCACGGAACCGTCCGCCCCGTAACAACGGGCCGCGGAACAGATGGATCCCGGAACCGTATGGATCCGTCCCGAACCGCACAATGCCCGCACATAGGGCTGCGGAACCCGTCAGGGATGCTCCAACGAACCGTATGGAACCGCCGCCCGAACAACGGGCCGCGGAACCGTCCAATGGAACCGTCCGCCCGTAACAACGGGCGCGGAACCGTATGGAACCGCCCAATGGAACCGTTAGCCCGTAACAACGGGCCGCGAACCGTATGGAACCGTCCAATGGAACCGTTAAACCCCGTAACAACGGGCCGCGAACCGTATGGAACCGTCAATGGAACCGTTCGCCCGTAATAACGGGCGCGGAACCGTATGGAACCGGCCCAATGGAACCATTCGCCCGTAACAACGGGCCGCGAACCGTATGGAACCGTCCAATGGAACCGTTAAGCCCCCGTAACAACGGGCCGCGGAACCGTATGGAACCGTCCAATGGAACCGTTAAGCCCGTAACAACGGGCCGCGAACCGTATGGAACCGTCCAATGGAACCGTTTGCCCGTAACAACGGGCCGCGAACCTTATGGACTACCGTATGGACTCCGAACCTTATGGAACCGCCCCGAAAACATAACAGATTTCTCGCAATCAATAGGGAAAATTAAAACTGAAAGTGACAATGCAAGCATGGCGGCTTACACGTATGAATGTATTTATGGGACGATACTATTCCTTTAAGTAATGCTTGTTACATTTTAAAATTCCAGTTAATTTATTTCAACATTCTTTAACAATATGCAAATTTTTTACAAAAATATAAAGTGGAGGAAACCTGAAAAAGCAAGAGTTTGAGCAGGCAGGACACCTTTACAAAATACTGTATAAAGAAATATAACAACAAAATAAAATTCTTTGAGAAATTTCTATGTAACTTTGAAGAGAAGAATTGGAAGCATTCATAAAGAGTCTGTAAGCAGACTTAGATTGCATTTTACCACCCAAGAATAAAGTCTTAGTGCCCAGCTGACTAAGTAAGGGGCTTGCAGTATCATTACATACAGAGAAATTATTCCATTAAACTTATATGACCCAAAATATTACATGCTCACTCTAGCTAAATACAGAAGCAATTAAGTTGACATCCACCCCATTTTTAAACCTGAGATGAAAAACTTAAAATGTACCAAAATATATGTGACAAGACCCAGTACTAAACACTGCATCTTGGAATGTTGATCTGTTATCCATGTGGTATCGTGGATGGCATACAGACTCATATACAAGTCACAGCTACCACTTGGGTTTCAGTGAAGCTTGGGTTCCTCAGAGAGAAGTGGAAGTTAGTATTGTGGCAGGCTCCACCTATTATAAAAGTGAATAAGAAATTAGTTCGCCTGAAATATACCAAGCAGAGACTAAAGAAATTAAACCAAAAAGTTCACAATTCCAGCACTCATCTGTGATGTAAAAGGATGAATATACTCCACACAACACTCGATACTGGACACCAGTCCATGATAGGTCAGTTTGTCAGCAACACTGGAACTTTACAAATAGGGCAAGCAAGCAAAATGGAATGCTTTGTTTACAGCACAACAAACGCCACTACACTTCATAATGATAAATGGTATATTACTTCATTCCTTTAGTATTTGTTTTTTAAATTGACTGCAAAGCACCGCAAGTTTTCCCCAAAAGTTATATTCAAATCTTAATCTAACTTTCAAAACACTCACCCATGATATACAATGATTAATAATTAAATGTTCAATTTAAAATATATTTTACATTATCATTATCAAGTTCACAACATAAAGAGGGAGCATTATTTGTGAGGCTGTAGAATAATCAGTAGTTTGCTTTGCATGCAACAAAACTGAATGCATCTCTGACATAAATATTCAAGACTAAACTTTGACCTACAGTAATCATCCCTTTCCCTGCTATTAAGTGGGGCCATGTGGTTCCCTCGTTTCTCACACAATAACTGTTAACTTCTTACTTTGCTCATTTGATGACATGAATGTTCCACTGTGCTCAGTTGAAATAGCTCTGTGAGATGTCATGAACTCCAATGAAACATATTTTCTCATATATATAACCTCACCTTTCACCTGAAAACTACTGAAAACTGGCGGAAAGAAAAAATACCACAACTCACCATATGTGCCGTTCACGGTGACACCTATCAGGGCCCCGGAGAAATCTGGGTAGTATTTCAGGATCCTTCTTAGAGCAGTGTTACAAGCGTCTGAGGGATTGATACCGCTTCTCATTTGTTCAACGACGAAATAACTGAAAAGAGAAATGAAATAGAAGTCTTTCTTTACTTTGGGTGTTAGTGTTATTGTTCATGTTGAGATACAGGATTCGTGCAGAGTCAAGGAAGTTTATCTTATATGAAAAGGACTACTTCAATATCATTCCGTTAAGAATATATTCAAGTTTAAAATTTGTAGAAATGACTGGTGTAGTAAGTCTACTATGGAAGATTGGGGCCTTCATCCTCACATTCTTAACAATTGTTAATGTAGTTTAAAGAAAATTTGACTTTAACATTTTTTTCAAACTTTCTTCAGGTGGTAAATTATAAACACTCTAACAAGATTATTTTTGTATTAATTTCCTGAGCATATCCAATGGTTTTTAAGCCACAAAATTGCAGAAAAAATATAATAATTTACATAAAAACTTTGAGAAATCTGAGACTGTTGTCACTAGTCAGATTTCAGTTGTTTCTACACAAATGATACCAAACTTTAAACTTTAATATCTGCTTAACAGAATACAATTTTGTAATGCTTTCTTCACCACTGTTTCTTTTGAAGTCCTCTTTCAAATAAGATGGATTTGACCCTAATCCTTTAATGCAAGTATATAATGCTTTTCAATTAGGGTTGATGATGGTCTTACAGACATTCACATCATTACTCCAAATTATTTTTCATTTTCCATTTATGGTCATATTTTCCTTAAACAATCATTCTGTCTTCAAATGCAAAATTTGTGATACCTAAAATGTATACATCTTCTTCATACAATTTGCACAATTACAAATATTTCTTTTAATTAAATCATATTGTATATTAACTAGAACGGTAAATACCGTGATGGTTCGCATGCCCATGCAAATTGACACCCATATTATATGACCCGGCCAATTATAAAAATTGCATCTCACACTAAGTCCCACATGGCATCCCATGTACCACATGGCATCTCACCCCATGTCTTACATGGCATCCCACATGGCATCCCATCCCATGTCCCACATGGCATTCCACCATATCTTCCACATGGCATCCCACCCCATGTCCCACATGACATCCCATGTCCCACGTGGCATTCCATCATATGTCCCACAGGGCATCCCATGACCCACATTGCATTCCACCCTATGTCCCACATCCCATGTACCAAATGACATCCCACCTCATGTCCCACATGACATCCCATGCCTTGTCCCACATGGCATTCCACCATATCTGCCACATGGTTAACCACCATACAGTGTCCCACATTAATCCAACCATATGTACCACATGACATCCCTCCCTATGTCCCACATGGCATCCCTCCCTGTGTCCCACATCAGTGGCTTCCCACCTGATGTTCCACATAGCATCCCACCATATGTTTCACATGGTATCCCTCCTAATGTCCCAATGACATCCTACTTTATGTCCCACATGGCATCACATCTCATGTCCCACATCCCATGTCCCCATGGCCTCCTACCTTATGTCCCACATAGCCTCCTACCCAATGTCACACATGGCATCCTACCTTATGTCACACATGTCATCCCAACCTATGTCACACTCTGTGTTACTCGTGGCATCCCACCATGTCCCACATGGCATTCTACCCTGTTCCACATGGCATCCCACCCCATGTCCCACATGGCATCCCATTCCATGTCCAACATGGCATCCCACCCCATGCCCCACATGACATTCCATAGGCTCCATAAGAAGTCTCATCCTAGCTATCACAGTCCCTGATTGAGCATACTATGTATGAAAGTGTTAGTTCATATAATAACTTATACGCAAATGACTTGTTGAAATGGGGTGGGACGCCATGTCCCACATGACATCCTATGTCCCACATGACATTCCATCCCATGGCAATCCACCCTATGTCCTGCATGGCATTCCACCACGTATCCTACGAGGAATTCCACCCTGTTCCACATGGCATCCCACCCCATGTCCCACATGGCATCCCACCCCATGTCCCACATGGCATCCCACCCCATGTCCCACATGGCATCCCACCCTATGTCCCACATGACATCCCATAAGCTCCATAAGAAGTCTCATCCTAGCTATCACAGTCCCTGATTGAGCATACTATGTATTAAAGTGTCAGTTCATATAATAACTTATATGCAAATGAGTTGTTGAATAAGAAAAAAAGGTGGAGTCAAATAATTATGCCTGATATAGCTCTTGGTATATACAACATGGTAAATATTAAATCATATGTGCTTCATGGCTCCCATCCATGTCCCACATGGCATCCCTCCCTATGTTTATATGCAATCACATCCTGTCACACTCCCTGACTAAGCATATTGAATAAAAAAGTCTGGTCAGGTCATAATACTGTAGCAACTTTATGCAAATGAGCACAATAATAAAGGTGGAGTTTAAAAAAATCAAGCCTGATACAATTGTTGGTGCCCAAATATTTTGAAGAATTTTAAGGATTTTAAATCTCAAGTGCTACAAGAGAGACTTGAAGATCTCTGAAAAATATTCGAAAATTATATCATTTTACAGTTATCTTCTAAGAAAATATCAAATGTATTGTAGACTTTTTAGGGAAACTAGTCTTCAATCCTACCTTAATTATCTCTGAAAAACTTTAACATTTTATAAGGAAATTCTAAGCTTCCATAAGGATATCTGAAGAAACTTTAACTTTTTCTGAGGAACTCTGAAGAAACTTTAACATTTTCTGATGAATTCTCAAAAAACTGTATTATTTCTGAGGAAATCTCAGGACAAATCTGTGGACGGACGGACGGACGTAACCGCCATTACATAGCTTCGCATAATGCTACGCATGCGAACCAAAAAAGAAGTGAAATAGTAATACCAATCTCTACCAACATAAAATCGATTTTGGTGTTTGGTATAAATGTGGTGCATCTTGGACAGAAACATTTCACAAGAAAGGTGATTCAAAAGAATATTTTAAACAAGAATGCAGACACCTTTTAAACAACAAGACTAAATTTAAATTTGAATGATCACCCTTGACAATAATATCATGTTAGATGTTACATTATGCAATACTCCAAGCAAGGTGCAAGTGCAAATGTTGACAACAGCCACACCAAAAAAAAAAAACTAAGTAGCTGTGATGGACCAATCAGAAGGTTCACTGCTGTTCAGAGAAATAAAACAAAGTACACAAGACCACAAACTAATACAAAAACAAATGACAGAAACTGAAAGCTAAATAAAAACAAGGGAATTGCAAACACCACATAACCAAAACAGTCCAATAGTATGCACCAAAATCTTTGTCAACCGCTACAAACAGATTACAACCCTCATCTCATGGGGACACAGGTCTTTAAATTACCTTGGTAAGAATCTCATCATGACATCCCCATCTCCTGTTCCCGCAGCACCTCCAACATCATTATCCACGTAAGCACCAGCTCCAGCAATGGGAGAATCACCGACCCTCCTATGAAAAGTGAGGGAAGTTATAATGGTACATGTTATCTATGCTTGAGTGAAGCATCCCATTGAGACCTCTTCCAAATTGCATGGGAACGCATTAACCCTAATAAGTCCAATAAGGATTTCCAACGGGTACCCATTCTCATCCACATGCCCAGTGTGAATGGGTTCTTGTTGAATGAACAGGTCACAATGGGATTTTTCTTCTGGGCCTCAATTTCTATTGAAACCCATTCCAACTTAAATGGGAAGCCATGAACCCTAGCTGGTCCAAAGGGGATTTTTAACAGGTACCAGTTCTTAACCCAATCCACAGTTCAAATGGGTACCCCAGTTAACAGAGTTTTAATTTTACAATTTCTCACAGTTATCAATAAAGGGGTTGAAAATCACTTAGTAAAAAATTGCAACAGAAATAATATCAATGTAGTGAATATATCTTATATACTTACCTCTTCCTCAATTAATGTACTTTTCATCACACAATTAAATGGGTGGTGTTTTTAGAGCACATATTTACCACATATACTATTGTTTACTATATATATATATATATATATATATATATATATATATATATATATATATATATATATATATATATATATATATATATATATATATATATATATATATATATATATATATATATATATATATATATATATATATATATATATATATATATATATATATATATATATATATATATATATATATATATATATATATATATATTTATATATATATATATATATATATATATACATGTGTATGTGTGTATGTGTATATATATATATATATATATATATATATATATATATATATATATATATATATATATATATATATATATATATATATATATATATATATATATATATATATATATATATATATATATATATATATATATATATATATATATATATATATATATATATATATATATATACATATATATATATATATATATATATATATATATATATATATATATTATATGTATATATATATATATTATATATATATATGTTTTTTATATGTTTTTCCTTCCCACAAACTCCCGATTTTTCCATTGAACCGTAGATTTTCTCAGCTATGCTATCAGGTCTTAATGGGAGTTATGTCTCATAGGATGGAATGGGAAACCCAACATGAAGACCCTTAATATAAAGACCACAGTTCTTTGACCAAAGATTGTCTAAATGCTATAAGGAAATCACTTGCCATATCATTCCACTGTAGATGAAACTGGCATGACACTGAAAACATTTTTAATCAAATAATAAGTTTCAAAGAACTTTTGGTAAATAAATTTAAATTTTGTTTGATAACATTTCTATGGGTATTTGCATTTTCATGACCTGTGCATTAAATTCTAATAATGCAAAACCTTTAGTATTTGGCTTAATCCATTTTTACAACAGGTAAATTTTTTAACAAAGTGAACAAATGTATGTAACTTTTCTTGTCTTTCATTCTTTTGTTTTTTTGATGTATTTTAAACAATCTAACATGGAAATTTGATAAAATGATTAATATGGCATTGTGTTTATATACCTATTTAATGCAGCTCAAAAAAACTTTGCACTCGCAAATGACCCTCCTAAAGTCGAGTCATTTTACTCAGGTCAAAGTTCTTTGCCTGTGCATTAAAATGCATATGAAGACTCTGCCTCAACATCAATCTTTAATCATACAAACTATCATCTGTACTATGCAACATCACCCATCAAGTTAAGATCAAACGGGTAGTAAAGATGCACAAAATGCCTACCTAAACTTACCTCAAGACCTTTTAGAATTGAGACATGGTCATTTGCAACTCATTCAAAATATTCATAAGGTCAACTTAACATGCAAAGTCCATGGATGTATCACCAAAGTTTCATAACTTTTTGTCCTAAAACTGTACAATGAAGAGATGTATGGACAGACAGAAAGACGGACAAACAAATGGACAGCTGGACAATGTAATGATAACAAATACCCCTTCAAGCCCAGTTGTCCAAGTTTCTCAAGATGTAAAATAATATCTTACCCATGAATCTTATGGTCTAGTCCATTTGTGGTGACACCACCAGCTATATTGTGATTTTTATCCACCACCAACATACCAACAGTATCATGGTTACGCTCTGACACTCCCTGATTTGATTTTGATCCAAGTTTGAAATACTTATTCCTCATTGGTTTGTATGGACCACATGTAGTCTTGGGGTCAGGGGACACATTCTGTCATGAAACAAAACACAAACAAAAGGTTTGATTTGATGGAGGCTTAATGGCACCGTGACAGCAAGGGTCAAATTGTGTACGAGATGTTAGATCATTCTAGAAGTCAGAAAAAGATAATAGGAGGAATCTAAAAGAAGAACAGGGGCTAATAGCCAGAAGCTGGGATCAAGAGAGGAAGTGCAGGGGTGTAAAAAAAAAATTAAAAAAAGTAAAAGTAGGTAGGGGGTGGGAGAGGAGGACTAAATATGGTTGTAGAGGGAGGTATGATAAGGAAAGAGATAATTTTATCCAGGGAGTTATTCTGGAAGAGCTCCGCTATTGAAGTTGTGAAGGGTGAAGGATGCTCTGCGGAGGTTGTACAAGGGGCAGGCAAGGAAGACATGGTGGATGGTGAGGGGGCAATGGCAATTGTTGCAAAGGGGTGGGGAAGAAAGTAAGGAGGTGGGAGTGAGTGAGGTGGGTGTGACCTCCTATTCCAAAGGCGGGTAATGTGGACATTGTCTATACGGGAGAGATTGTGGATGATGGGTTTGGTTGGAATGGTGGGCTGGATGTTGTAGAGTTTAAAATCAATTTGGCCCAAGAGTCCCATGAGGTTTGCCAGTGGTCACCAACAAGGGAAATGATAAGTGGTTTAATGTTAGAATGGGTTTTGGGAAAGGGGTTGGGGGAGGTTGAGATGTCAGGCCTTCCCTCTGATACCAAATGGATGGCCTGAAAAGTTGGAGTGGATTGCTCTGCCATTGCTGGGGATGTTAAAAAACAGCCAAACACATCCTGTTCAATGACCCTGGGGATGTTAACTTATGGCTGGATTGGGAGGTTGAGAGCAAGGCTGGGGATGTTAACATGGCTGGGGATGTTAACATGGCTGGGTATCCAAAAGAAAAGAATACTTTTCCTGCAGATGCGGGGGGAGTTTACGGAGGAGGTGGGACATGGGAGTATCCCACTTAAGGTTGAGTAAAGAAGGAAGGACAAGCTTAGAGTCTAAGAAGATGGCAAAGTGTCTGAGCAAGGAGTACTCAATATAATTGAGGGCAAGCAGGATGGCCTTGGCCTCAACCGAGAAGATGAATGAGTAGTTGGGAAGCCAACTGAGGGTGATGTCTTGGATGACGGCAGCAGCAGCTATTTTGTCACCTTGGAGCCATTAGTATAGATGGAGGTGTAATTGGATAGTTGGTCTTTAATTTGGTTGTGCAGGTTGATGAAGAGCTTGGGGTGGGTTTGGGCTTTTTGATGAGTGGAGAGGTCAAGGTGGATGGATGGTAGGGAGGGGGAGGAAAAGTGGGCTGGAGAAGGTGCCAAGAGTGGAGGGGACAAACAAAATGAACAATTTTTAGAAAGAAAAGATGAAGAATGGTCTGATGAGAAGTTGAAGCTTCACTACAGAATGCTTATAGACAGTATTCATAAATAAACCATTTTAGCAAATAATAATTTTCATTTAAACAACTTCTTCAGGTGGTAAATCAGCTGCTTCAATTGATTCAGTTTAGGAACTCTGTAAATAACAAATAAAGTTTTAGATAATATTTCAATAAATACACACAGGCTTTTTAAGGAAAGTGACTGACGTCGTTTGTAGCCATATTCCAGTCATTTCTAAACAAACTTTAATATATTCTCAACAAAATAAGATATCTGAACTTAACTTTTCCTTTTACTAAGCTCTTAATGAACCGTGAACGTACTTGACCATGTGACTTATCCTTTAATATACAGACAAAGTAAACATTCTAACAAATATCTTATGAATTTCAGTATATGATCTCTAGAGTTTAAGTGGTGCAATTTGAAAGAAAGCTATTGAAACTTTGTTCACTTCAACTTACCACCCAGTAATTAGGCTGGCATTTCTTTTGTTTCCAGTCATTAAATTCCTCTCTAAAAGATAAAGACAGGAGGACCCTGACACATTAGCTGGTTTCAGTACAAGTGACATCAAGCAAATTATGGGAGAATCAAAATTGAAAAGAACAATTAGTTTATTTTTCTAAAAGTACCACTTTACTTTATGGTACATCCATAAAACAAATACAATTTTATTATAATTTCTAGAGTAAGCAACAGTATATGTAGTAAATATATGCTCTAAAAACGTTGCCCATGTAATTGTGCAATAAAAGTACATTCCATTACGAAGAGGGAAGCACATAAAGATGTATTAACTACATTAATATCATTTATGTAACAATTTTTCAAGTAAGATTTTCGACACCTTTATTCAGAACCGTGGGAAATGTTATAATTCCAACTTTAAATTTACGTCATCAGAAGGAGGCTTGACAAAATCTTTATGTAATTTTATATAAATTTTCTTGAAATTCACCCATGACATCAAAAATAATTCCAATACTTACGACAAAAAATTACAAAGTTTAATGGGGTTGATTTTTAACCATAAAATCAGTGCATTTGTTGATTTTTCAATGCTTTTTTAATATATTTTTAAACATGCTGGTATTAATATTACATCCCAGTAAAATTAATTCTTTAACGTAAAGAAAGAACTCAATTTGTTTCGCTATAGATGCATATCAGAACAGGAAGTGACATCAGAGCCCCACTTTGTTTGTAATAAAATTCATTTCTTCACTGATTAGGGAATTGATAATCAAATCTGTTTACCCAATTTTTGGGTTAGCATTCAGGTGATACATTTATAAATATGAAAAATAATAGCAGGTTCGAAAATAAAACTTTCTTGTTGATAAAGGTACGTCGCTATTATTGTGTACAGTTCAAGTCATATGTGCCAAAAGATTTATTTTTATTTTTATGAATGGTTAATTGCTTGGTGCTTGAATGCTACTGTCAGACTTGTGGTAGTGCTATTAGGTTATATATAGTAAATGATAATGCCCAGGTTTAAGAACAAAATTATGGCATAGCATCTGCGATGTGTAATTCAAAAAACACCTTTAACTTACTGTGACTGGTTAGTTGAAAGACTCTCCTCGTTGAATCCCATTTCAACTGCAAACTTTGTGGCTGAGGAGTTTGAGACAAGAAAGTTTTACCCGACAGAAAATACAACAAATACTTTAGAAAAGAGAAGAAAGATTTAACATTGGGGAACAACAGGGAAAGTTGGCTATTACACGTGGAGTAAGAGATCTAAGAAGTATACAGAATGCGTAATGTTTTTCCAAAGAGTATAGGAGCAGGAATGGCATGGATCTGTGGTCCCAAATGACTTCAGATTTCAGCTTCATAGCATCCTCAGTTCGATTACTGGTACAAAGTCTGGCAGTTGGAACTTCTCTTCCTACAGTTCCTTAGATCACAGCGTGAGCAAAGATATGTTGCCCTACGTGCAGTCACTTGGAAAGATTATTCCATGGATGTTCGCTCTTGATCACTACCACTATGCTCGCTGGATGACCGTTCATGTGAGAGACCTACAATCCCTTGAGATTAACTGCCCTACCACACATGCAGAGTTCCTCAAAGGCAACTTTGTGACACAGAAAACTATGCACAAATTCTCAGCACTAGCCCATGATCAAGTTCATGAACAGCTGAATGCAATGGTGAAGGGAGATGGAGGCATAATAGGTATCACTGAAAATGAAGCAGCACTAGCAAGGTGGATGGTGGCAGGTCCAGAAACAGCTAGACTTCTAATGGAGTATGATGACAAACATGCTAGGGGAAAGAAGGACACAGAACGCCACCATGAACAAATACCAAGTGTACAGAAGACTTTCTTATCTCACGTCAAGAGTGCCACTGATGTAATGGATGAACTTGGCAACCCCTTTGCTGATACAAGCACAGACCTCTACGCACTTGACACCAAAGTGATAATGTCTGATAGTGTGGTAAATGCTATAAGGTCCGCAGAAGACATAGGCAAAACACAGTACAAGAAATTTGTTGCCGAGCGTATCAATGGCACAATCACTGCATTCAAAGACACCATAAATAAGAACAATCTGCCTTTGTTAAATTCTAGTTCACGAAAGAAACCTGCGAAGTCCGCTTCCAAGATTTCCAACCTGCATAGTGATGTTTGTCTCTTTTCACGGATGTATATATCGTGTCGAGCTAGAGAAAGCGATATGGATGCCTTCTTCAGCCATGAAAATCATGCCTGGCCTCCATCATTGGCATCAAATGGTATTATGCATCAAACATGCAAATCTGACTTGATGGGATGCCTGGAGACAATGGTACCTCAACCAGAATCTGTTCCAAAAGTTGACGTCAAAATTGTTGACGGTGCTCCCCTTGTGCACATGCTTGATCCAAAGAAGTCCAAACTTTCTGTCAAAACATTCCAGGACTATTCACAACTGGTGTTCTTGCCTTACATAAAAGACATGTTACAAGACGTTGTTCGTGTAGATGTTGTCTGTGATGTCTACAGGGAGGACAGCCTAAAGACACAAACACGACAGAGCCGTGGATCTGGTAATCATCTCCGGGTGGACAACAACACCAATATTCCTGTTAACTGGAAGAACTTTCTTCGCTGTGATGCAAACAAAGACAGCCTGTTCCGACTTCTAGCCAATGCAATACAAGAGTTTCAACCTCCCCCAGAGAAGCAAGTGATCTCCACACATGGCCAGAATGTTGTATCATCTCCCATGACTGACCTTTCAAGCTTGTCCTGCACTCACGAAGAAGCGGACACACGGCTTCTTTTTCATGCTTCCCATGCGTTCCATCATGGATTTACCAAGCTGATGATACACGCAACAGATACTGATGTGGTCGTTATTGCGCTTGCAGTGTCCAGCGTTTTACAGGACTGTGAAATATGGATAGCATTTGGTCATGGTGGTAGACTACGTTACATCCCATGCCACCTAATTGCAGCGGAATTAGGCAATGACGCATCATGGGATTTACTATTCTTGCACGCAATATCAGGATGTGATACTGTCTCTGCCTTTAATGGAATTGGAAAGAGAAGCGCTTGGGCTGTATGGTGCAGTATGCCTCATCTCATACCAATTTTTGCTCGCTTATCCCATGCTCCATGCCAGGTTTCCCCCAGCGACTTGGAGCAAATAGAGAGATATGTTGTTCTCTTGTATCAGCGAACATCATCACTCAACCATGTGAATGAAGCCAGGAAGCACTTGTTCACTCAAAACCGTAAGATGGAAAACATTCCTCCAACGTTATACATGCCCTGGAACAGCATGTGAAAAGGGCTGTTTATCATGCAGGCAGGGCACATCTGGGGACAGTCACTTATAGGAGACCCTGAAGTTCCATCGCCAGATTTATGGGGCTGGGAGAGAGTAAGAGGTGATTCCCCATGGACTCCATGCTGGACCACTCTTCCAGAGGCAGCCAAAGCTTGTCAGGAACTGCTGAAATGTGAATGCAAAAAGTCTTGTACAAAAAAGATGCAAGTGTGTCTGCGCAAATCTCAAGTGTACACAGTTGTGCTTCTGTTCGGACAGTGTAGCAGAGAATAAAGCAAATCTGAACATATGAGATACTGACAGCGATCATGTAATCATTTTTAACATAATGTATGACACACTATTTGACTGCTTTACCTGAAAAAGGTATACCATGCTCAATTGTGATATACTTTGATCTGACAAATAAATGCTATTATATGGAATTGTTTTCAACTTTTCACCATAATATTTCATATGTATTCTACCGACTTGGTATAGATAATAAGATCACGGTGATTGGGGCAGGTTTTTTGGTCAAAACTTGTTTTGTGAGGGCATTTTGATTGTATCTGTTTTACTATTCACAATATAATGTACGTCATGATATTTCATGTTTCATGAAATTACCTACATTTACAAACCTCTGGTACAAAACAAAATGTGTAACACCTGTCACAAATTATGTGATGCATGTTACGTACAAAGAAAAAGATACATCTTTAATACAAAGTAGGTCAATGACATCCTTACTTTTAGGAATGATGTCAATTAAAAAAATTATTATTTATCACAATAGGCATTTACATGTATGGCATTTAAACCTTGTTTTAGGTACTGAAATCATTGAAAGGGAAGTACAGTGCAATATGTGAACATGATGGTATAGTGTGACAACACCTTCCAGAAGATGGTGCTCGTTACCATCAGCGATACCATTCCCCAAATATATATACAGTGATCCTTTGCATTTTCATACTGTTTTACTTAAACTAAATGCTTATTTTGTGCAGTTAATAAAAATACATCCAAAACAAATTATTCTAACTGTTTGAAGGGCAAAAACATAACTGCTCAATTGAAATTTCAGACACCATAACACCCGTCACAACAATTAATCTAGTGCCAAAACTCTTACAGATTGTTAAATTCCTAAGCTTTGATAATGCTCTATTAGAATGAAGTTCCAACTTACATTTGATGATTAAAAATTGCTTATTGCTTTTTCAACTTCACAGAGTGTGTTGGACTTGATATTTTTGGATTCTTGAATCGCGCCCTCTATTTTCTGTGATTGACTTACCGTTATGTTGATTATCTAGTTTGCAACGTTTACAGCCATTTCATGGCTCATTGTTTATAACCCAGATCTTTATGATGATTTTGTCTTAAGAATCTAGAGTCTGTGAGCATTCATTTGATTGTTGTATTCATTGTTTAGTTTTAAGCTGACCAAATTACTGCTATTTCAGACCTTTTGTGCTTGCACTATTACTTTGTCAGTCAGCATGGTTTTGTATCGGCAAAAGCTTGACGGGGGTTTCTGAACGGCGGGTCTTTCAGTCTACACTTTCATATCTTCAATACCACAGTCAAATTTGGGGTGATTGTATTTCATTGTTATGACCTTACCCCTTGACTCAGTTGATTATTGTGATCCTTGTTAACCACTATGTTTATTATATATTACCTTGGGTGTCGCATACCTTTATGTTGTAAGTATAGATGTGTGATTAGTATTGTTAGGTATATGTATGTTATTGTTTTATTGTATTCACATTCTTGCTACTTGAGTCTGCCTATGGATTGAGGTTGCCTCATTTGACTCCAAAGTTGACCATGGTGGGTTGCCTGCACCGTCGTGGTTGCTTTCCATGATCTTTTCCGTTACCTTGCTGTGACCTTGTCCAAGGTCATTTGTTACTTGTGCTGGTTGCACACTTGTTGATGTCACGTGCTCACCTGCTTATGTTCGGGCATATGTTTGGGTGTACGTACGTTTACCGTGAGCCAGGGTCTTGAAGCCTTAACCACTTGCCACTGATTGTATGTTATGCTCATTTCATATACTTGGTGTGACACTTGATTTATACATATTTTCTCTCTTATCTTTTTATTCTCAGTTTTACCGCATATTTACTTCTCAAGTTTGACCAGCAAGTGACAATAAATTGTATGGAACAATCGCAATTATTTTTGTGTGTTAGACTTTTAGTAAAGGATTATCTGGCTGTATAGCGCCACCAATGGCTACGTAGCGTGAGGACAGCACACAGAGTTTTATACGTATTAATTACATTTGAAAACCTATGTCTGTTTTCATGTAACACCCGTCACGCATGTTTGCTCACCTCATTCTTATCTGTTGTAGCATTTGTCTGACTGTTTCATTCTGAGTTAAGTAGAAGCTTATATACATGTAGTATACCTAGGGGTGGTACTGCATTGGGATAATAACAGTTACTATTTGAGAGAATTTTTTTTTTGAAGTTCAGAAATTGTCTCTGAATCGTAACTCATCACATGGAATTGACCAAATGAATTCTTGCATATTTCAAAAATTATACAAACTAACATTTTATGTTGATCCTATTGAAAAAAGGCTGTTGATGGTCACAATAAATTTTGATTAGATTGTTACAAATGGTACTTAAGAACTGGTCAGTACATCATCAATGCTTGATTCAGCTTATCAATTGATTAAAATGGCATATTTTTACTTTGCAATAATTTAAATGAAAAGAGTCATATGACATTATAATACACATACAGTATTTTGAGTTTCAAACAAAAAGGGCAAACTTGCTACAGAATTGTGACAAATGACCGACTCACCCATCCATAATCATTGCATCAAGAGTTACTTCTCCGAGTTCATCAGGGCTAAGATTTAAAAACAAAATTAGAATGAAGATTACACAACTAATCTGCTATAGAGAATTTAGACAAATAGTATCCATATTATTGGTATTACTGAGGTATAAAAGTGCTGAAGTGTTACAAAAATACAAACGAATGGCTTTAAAGATTCTGAAGATTCAGTTAATTTATACAATATTTGGTTCTCAATAATATATTCAAATGAAACAAATT
>JAIGNY010000949.1:0-39451 GCA_020152595.1 Chiridota heheva | reverse complement strand
TAAGATTTTTCCCCCCTTCCCAAAAAAGAAAATTTCCCCAAAAAAACCCCCCCACCTTTCCCCAACTTTTTTTTTTCTTCTTTTTTCAGGATACCAAACATTTCTGGGACAAGGGCCAAACTGTATTTTATCACCTGTGAATAAAAAAATACAATTAATACTCAGATTGAAACAGTCACAGTACCAAGGTTTAGGAATACAAGTCAGAAGATCATTACTAGCGTTTTCCACTTTCCATGTTTTCTAAATCTCCAAATGCTGAAGCTCTTTGCTCAAATCATTTTCATGAAAATATAGCAAACCTATATGATAATGTTAATATTCTCACCATCATTGGTAGTAAACTGCGTTGTCTCTGGCCTTTTCAGATTTCAGGAAAGAATCTGACACAATCATGGGGTGAGGCTAAATGCTTGAAAACCATACCTGAAAGATAGGAACAAGCAGTGAGTTAGGATTAAGATAAAAGTCTTTTCCATGAGTTCTTACAACTTAAAACATGCCTTGAATGTTTCATCAAACCTTGCATATAAAACCTCAAACTTTGTTTGTTTATTTGATAAGAAGCTTAACTGCGACAGCGGTCCAAACTGTACCTGAGAGTTAGATCTTTCAAGTAGGAAGAGAAAAGAAAATAGGGAATTGAAAACACGACTAAAAGCCAGAAAGATGGGATCGAGAGAGGAAGTGCATGGGTGGAAACCGTCATGGTTAGCATGCCCATGCAAATTGACACCCATATCATATGACCTGGCCAATTATAAAAAGGCATCTCACACTAAGTCAACATAGCATCCATGTGCCACATGGCATCCCACCCATGTCCCATGGCATCCCCATAATCCCACATGGCATCCCACCATGTCCCATGGCATCCCCCATGTCCCACATGGCATTCCACCATATCTCCATGCATCCCACCCATGTCCCATGACATCCCATGTCCCAACGGCATCCATCATATATCCCACAGGGCATCCCATCCCTATGACCACATTACATTCACCCTATGTCCCACATCCCATGTCCCCAAATGACATCCCAACTCATGTCACATGACATCCAATGCCTTGTCCCACTTGGCATTTCTACCATATCTCACATGGCATTCTACCATATCTCCCACATGGCATTCTACCATATCTCCCATATGGCATTCCACCATGCAGTGTCTCACATGGCATTCCACCATATGTCCCCACATGGCATCCCATGCTATGACCCCACACGGATCCCATCCTACATGCATGTCCCACATTAATCCAACCATATATGTACCACATGACATTCCTCCTATGTCCCACATGGCATCTCTCCTGTGTCCCGCATCAGTGGCTTCCCACCTGATGTTCCAAATGGCATCCCACCATATGTTCCACATGGTATCCCTCCCAATGACATCCTACTTTATGTCCCACATGACATCACAACCCATGTCCCCATGGCATCCTTCCCGATGTTCCATATAGCCTCCTACCCTATGTCACACATGGTATCCTACCTTATCACACATGGCATCCTACCTTATGTCACACATGGCACCCAACTTATGTCACACTCTGTGTTGGCATTCTACCCTGTTCCACATGGCATCCCACCCCATGTCATGACGTTCCATATTCCACCCTATGTCCTGCATGGCATTCTACCACATATCCTACATGGCAATGATGGCATTCCACCCTGTTCCACATGGCATCCCACTCCTTTGTCCCATGGCATCCCACCTATGTCTCCACATGACGTCCCATAGGCTGCATAAGAAGTCTCATCTAGCTATCACCAGTCCCCGGATTGAGCATACTATGTATGAAAGTGTCAGTTCATATAATAACTTATATGCAAATGAGTTGTTGAAGAAGAAAAAAAGGTTAGTCAAATAATTATGCCTGATATAGCCCTTGGTGTATACAACATGGTAAATATCATATCATGTCCCTCATTCATGTCCCACATCCATGTCTCACATCCCTCCCCTATGTCCATATGCAACCATTATCCTATCACACTCCCCTGACTAAGCACTAAATAAAAAAGTCTGGTCAGGTCATATATATAGAAACTATATGCAAATGAACACAACTAATAAAGGTAGAATTTTAATAAACATGCCTGATACAACTATTGGTGCCTAAATATTTTGAAGAATTATAAATCTCAAAGTGCTACAAGAGAGAGACTTGAGGATCTCAAATAATATTGGAAAATTATATCATTTTACAGTTATCTTCTAAGAAAATATCAAATGTTTCATTAGACTTTTTAAAACTAGTCTTCAATCTGTCTTAAGTATCTCTGAAAAACTTTAACATTTTATAAGGAAATTCTAACCTTCCATAAGGATATCTGAAGAAACTTTAACTTTTTTCACAGAAACTCTAAAGAAACTAACATTTTCTGAGAAATTCTCAAAAAACTTTTTAACATTTCTGAAAATCTCAGGACAAATCTGTGGACGGACGGTCGCCATTACATTACGTTCGCATAATGCTTTTGCATGCGAACCAAAAGGACAAAAAGTAGAGGGACGGGGTGGGTAGAGGTTAAATATGGTTGTAGAGAGGTACATGTAGCATGATGAAGGATGGAGATAATTTGGTTGAATGCTGCCTTTTTCTTCTCAACCTCTATTCATCTAACTGTTAAATATTACGACTGTTATATTATGTTATTTTTAATGCAAACTGGCGACTTTACTTTTTATCCATTTCACGGGTGTGTATTCAATGATTATCCTGATTGGCGACAACCACAAACACAAACAACATACATACACACTTTTAACACCAAGGATATGTTCATAACCGGAAAACTGGGAAGGTACTCGTACTGCATTAAAAAAATTAAAAGAGGGCATTGCTAGGAATGTTTTTTATTTTTTTTATTTTATTGATTTCCGAACTAGGGACATCTACAATTGGCGTGGTATCCCCGATTCACGAGTGTATATTCAAATTATCCCCGATCGATGCCAACCACAAATGCATACATACACCTATTATCCATACACACATACACATGCCAGCATGACATAGGTTCCTTATGCTATAGCATCGGAACCAAAAATGATGACCAAAAATGAGAGTAAATGAAGAACAAACATCTTACTTCCTGACAAGTTTTCTGAATCCCAACCTGTAACAAAAAGAACACAAAAAATGAAGAATCTAATTAGAATCAGCAAAAGTGTACATGGGGAAGAACACCAAGATGCAGTATTAGTGAATTCATGCCTGAATACTTAGGGCAGATTGCAATCAGGTGGGGCAAAATTCTAAATCATTTTCTTGTCCACATAATTTGGAATCCAATTCTGTCCATCAGTCTCCTGTAACATGTCACATTTTGCATCTACAATTACTGTAGGACCTAATAAAACACATGTTTGTTTGCCCTTTCTTGTGGAAAATTGTAAGGGAGGGGTGTAAATTTTTTCCCCACAGATCACTAAAATCTATTTCCTCATGATCCTTGCGATTATCAACTCCTGTTCACCCACCTATTTACCCCGCTAAAGTAGCAGGAATATTTACAAAAGTTATACTACCTTCCATGCTATAAATATGCAATCTGGTCCAATGAGCTAATTCTAACGCACTTTTAACTGACCTTAAACACATAGTTACCAGCCAAGCCCTCACTTAACATGCCACCAAGGCCTGAACAGAGGAGAGGCGAAGTAGGTTATAAAGGTAAAGTATAACTCTAGTAAATATCTCCACTATGCTTAGCAGGGTAAATTTACTTTAAAGTTATACCTTACCTTCCATGCTATAAAATGCAATCGGATGTGCAACCTAGGAACAAATGAAAGGGAGTTCAGGTCGGGCTCAATTTTCAAAAAGGCTGGTCTAATACTCGCACTAGTTTATTCCTACTTAAAGGACTAGATTCATTATCCTCTTTGGACCTAAAACCTCTGAATAGAAATTACTACAAAATAAAACCACTCCTAGTTACAGTCAAACCAGGCACTACCCGTTAACAGTAATTTCGAGGCAAACGTCGCATGAACCTGAGTTAGAAACTCGGAAAACAAGCCAATCGAAAAGAGCGTTAGCACACTATATAAACATCATATCAGTGTCTAAAATAATGCAACAAAACTCACTGAGTTCGCTCCACGCATACCCATGAACCGGCTAGTAAAAACACCATTGGGAATGAAACTTGTGTTAAGCTAAAGCAAATTGAAGAATTCAAGATGAGGAAAAAATTCATTAGCACGCAACTTTACAAGAAAAAAGTTAAGCGGGGTAATACACGAACTTCGAAAGAAAGTCAAGCAAATATATAAGAATAACTGCGCATGCATTTTTCAAACAGCTGCATGAAATATCCAGTGGAACGGGGCATGTCTCTCGAACCTAAGTGCATTCCCTAGCTGTTCCATGAACAATGCCGACCACTTTAAGAGATCGCTTTTGGACAATCCATCGTGGGAAAGTGTCTCCCAGCACAGTAAAGATGAGATCTCCGTGTACGTAAGAAGTACAAAATTGACGCCAACACAGGCTGTGCACTTTAAAACAACTCCAAAGACGCCAGCAAGGGCACCACCATTCTCTGGTAGGTCTAAATGCCAAAGTGATAAAACCATTGCCGGCTCCCAAAAAAATGAGAATAACCTTTTTTTGGGGAGTAGGGGATGCACAAAAAGCACTTCTGCGCTTGGTAGAGTCTGCAGCAAGCAGAAAACTCTTAAAACTTAAAGCGTCAACTCCCCAAGTGGGCATGTGGGGTGACTCGAGCAGAGCTTCCCTGTGCCTAAGACAACTTGCGTGACCCACAAGGACACAATAAGCTAAAGAAGGTTTGTTTGTTTTATCTCCTAGTGGTTGCGAGTCAGTGACCATCAACCCAACTGGAAAACTTCTCGTGGATGGCTACAACGGCTAGTAGCAAGGAAAATAATTGTTAGAAAAGGTGAATATTTAGATTCAATTTTTCGGCTAGTTCCCGCGATGTTGTGAAAACAACGCGCTGAAAAGAAGTGAGGTTATTATAGGTATAATGGAGGTCAGGGCTGGGCTGGTAACTATGTTTTTAAGGTCGGTTAGAAGTACGTTATAATCAGGTCATTGGAAAAAATTGCATATTTATAGCATGGAAGGTAAGGTATTACTTGAAGTAAATACTTTCCTTCCTTCTCACCATCTCCCAACCCTTCCCACCCCAACATCCTGCATGCACCTAACCTCTCAACTAGGCGCTACTTTCAACCTACCTCACTTTCTGTAAAATCTACAGTACAATTTCTATGGTGGTACCCATCTTTTACTCTGATAAACACTCTCCACTTTATTATCTACTGTACCCTCCAATAATACCCAGGTCCATTCTACTACCCCACCCTTTCTTACCTACCCACCCTTTCCTTACCTACAGTACCCACCCTTTCCTTACCTACAGTACCCACCCTTTCGGCTACCCACTGTTTCATTACCCACCCACCCTTTCTTTACCTACCCACCCTTTCATACCTACCCACCCTTTCCTTACCTACCCACCCTTTCCTTACCTACCCACCCTTTCCATTTACCCACCCTTTCCTTACTTACCCACCCTTTCCCATACCTACTCACCCTTCCTTTACCTACCCAACCTTTACATACCCACCCTTCACATACATAACCCCCCATCATCAATTCTCCTGCAGTAACTAGTACCAGCTTGAGTGGAGTCAAAAACATTCCTTCAAATTTCAAATCAAGTTTCCAAATTTAAGGAATTATAAAATTATCATTTCAACTTATTTCACCATTAATGATGATAAAAGCATAGTAAAGCTTATCCATTAAAAATGCAACAAGTGTAGTCATGATTATTAAACAAAAGTCTTTCATATAACCACAAAGAGTTCCTCCCACTTCTGAACACTAAAGGATTCTATAATAAGCCCTGCCCCTCATTAACTCCCTAATTATTCGTAACTTACTTTAACGAAAAAAAACTAAGTATGCAATGAGGTCTAAAACTGCATATCACATAATATAAACACAAAGACAAACTTTTGGAGATCACGCTTTTTTTTTGTGGGAGGGCCTAGGGAATGGAACAAGCTACCAACTGACATTCAAACCTCTAGCAATTTTAACATTTTCAAAAAGAAACTAAAAACTCATCTTTTTCATGCGTTTTTCAGTAATTGTTTTTATTAAGTTCAGTTGATCTTAAGTAAGTGTATATTGTATGTAAAGTGCTGCTGATTGCATATTTGTTGTGTAGAAGTGAGTGCTATATAAGAACTAATTAATAATAATAATTAATATGAATTTCATTATCAACACCAAAAACATTAGGGACCTACCTATAGACTACCTAATGTATATAAAGGTTAACACCATAACTAATACTATGCCATATTAGGAGCAAAACAGGCATACACTTGTAAAAATTTGAAAATTTGAAAATTTCACATTAAACCCTGCCCACCATACAGTATGTACTATGTACAGTATCATATTGACACCAAAATAATTAGGTACAGTACCATCATTGGGTCATGCATTATCTACATGCCATGCATTATCTACTGTATATGTCTGATGAATATGTGACATGGTGATCATCATCATTGTCATTTCAAATCATTGTCATTCATCATGATTTTTTGCAGTAAATCTTAATAATGCCCTCTATTTTGTGATGACTAACTGCGGAAACTGCGGACTATACCATTCATTTCAAATTTGAAATGATTGATCCAAATACAACTTTTAATAAAGGACTGTCATCTATCTAAAAGCTACTTAGGGGCTATCAGACTGCATAGTTTACAAAGTAAATGATGAAAATAATTTTGGACACAAAAAATATGTACCTACCAGATCTACAAAATGTGTGCCAATAATCATCTATTTGATAGTGGAAATAATACAAAAATATTTTTTTTAATGGCTGAAGTTGCAATATGAAGAAGCTTTTCTGTAATAAGTCTACCAAAACTTGGATTTTCTAAACATTTTTAAGAAAACCATTATCTATTGAAAGATGTCCTACTATAGAATCATGTGCCTAGAATTACAACTGTGCAACAAAATCATGAAAATAACTTCTCTCGATCAAAAATTAGCATTGAAGATTTTTTGCGTTAGACACAAACTATGCAATCTGGGGGCCATATCTGATAATGATGTGATAATATGTCATTTATGCATTATGAACTTTCCGGAAGACATACCTCTGTGTATTTCGACATCCAATCAATTGTTTTTAAAGACGTGCTAACTTCTTCACTGACACAGTGACAGATTTTAAAATCATACTTGTATAAAAAAAAAAAATATCATTATTGTCAAGATAAACTTCTGCGTACTCCGACATCCAAGAAAAACCATGATTATAAATTGGCAGGGTATCTAGGCAACTCCGATATCGTGTTTACAAAGTACATAGACAAAGCGTCACCCCGTGCAGACAGGACTGCACAGGGGACGATAGGCCTAAGCTAGTAGGCCTGGTACTAGTCTGATAGGCTTCATCCGAACCAAAATATGAGGGGAAAATACAATCACTCAAAAAAGACAAAGAACCCTGACTCACTTGGAATACCCAACCATTGGGGCACACACTTTGACACAACGCCCTGTCCTAAAATCTCAATACTGACTCTGCATGTTGTGCCTTAAAATAATCTTCATCTTTGATGTCACCCATGTTGTGTCACCATGAACTTGTCACTGTGCAGCTGTACTGTAATTTTTAACGTGGGTGAGTGTGGGGCCCGAGTTGTATGTTAAAAGTTAAACTTCGGCTAAATCTAGTAGGCCTAGCACCGTCGGACTAATGCCAGCAGTCTTAGTAATAATTCCGTTGGTGGTGGCAGTCCTCGTACTCGTAGGGCAATTCCAACGTCAACCCGTACGAGTAGGGGTCACAGCGCTTACACAAGGTTACATCCGTAATGAATGAGAACAAAAATCTGACTCCCGAGCTCGAAAATGTGTTGCCGTTCCCGACGCCCCTTACGGCCCAACGGATAGTGATTTGACCCCGACACCCAGTCAGATCTCTAGATCTATGCCCAGACAACACCTTGCAATGACTATATCTGAAATATTTCGAAGGAAAATGAATTAATGAAGAAAATAAAATTGAAAACATTGAAAAGGAACTCCCATTGACTTAGCACGTAAAAAGTGACAGCTCGAAAATGTGTTGCCGCTTTCGACCCCCCTCACGGCCGAATGGGTAAGGATTTGATCCCGACACTACATCCAATCTTTAGATCCATGCCCAAAATATAATATCCAATTAATACAAGAGAAATATTTGGTAGGAAAGTAAATTTATGAAAGAAAAACACTTTAAATTTTGAAATAATTCCACTGGACTTGGCGTAAAAGTGCTATCTCGAAAATGTGTTGCCGCTCGGCGCCCCTTACGGCTCAACGGATAGGGATTTGACCCCGACACCTAGTCAGATCTCTAGATCTATGCCCAGACAACACCTTGCAATGACTATATCTAGAATATTTTGAAGGAAAATGAATTTATGAAGAAAATAAAATTCAAAAAATTGAAAATAAACTCCCATTGATTTAGCACGTAAAAAGTGACAGCTCGAAAATGTGTTGCCGCTTTCGACCCCCCTCACGGCCGAATGGGTAAGGATTTGATCCCGACACTACATCCGATCTTTAGATCTATGCCCAAAATATAATATTCAATTAATACATGAGAATTATTTGGTAAGAAAGTAAATTTATGAAAGAAAAACACTTTAAATTTTTTTGAAATAATTCCACTGGACTTGGCGTAAAAAGTGCTAGCTCGAAAATGTGTTGCCGCTTCCGACGCCCCGGCTCAACGGATAGTGATTTGACCCGACACCCAGTCAGATCTCTAGATTTATGCCCAGACAACACCTTGCAATGACTATATCTAAAATATTTTGAAGGAAAAAGAATTTATGAAGAAAATAAAATTCAAAAAATTGAAAATGAACTCCCATTGACTTAGCACGTAAAAAGTGACAGCTCGAAAATGTGTTGCCGCTTTCGACCCCCTCGGCCAAATGGGTAAGGATTTGACCCCGACACTACATCCGATCTTTAGATCTATGTCTAGAGAACGCCTTCCAATAACTATATTTATATTTTTTTAAGAAAAATGATTTTATGAAGGAAAATAATAATGGTTGGTAAAAATGATAAATGAAAGAAATACACTTGAAAATTATCAAAATAGAACGGAATAAAGATGCGATACAAAAATAAATTAAATTTTCATAATATGTATTTGTTTTTCAATTAGATGTTTCTTAAAATTACAAAATCAGCAATCTCAGTTTAATATTTCCTTTTCATGTAATGAATGGTATATGAAATGTGCACTATATTCATGCGTGAGACGCGACTTAGTATCACCTTCCATCAGCTCATTAAGAATCCTGTATCACTTGCATGAAATGCGTTCAATATAACTACCATTTTTAATTAACTTTTTTATCTCTAATCTTTGCCTGGCATGTAATATTATGTTACGGAACACAAGTTTACTTGATTGTTCAAAAGACCACCAATACCAACTTATTAAAACTAGGGATTTTGCTCGTGAAGTGCGACACAATATTAGATATTTTCAATAAATGGTTTGACCTTTAGGCTATGGTTTATGACCCATGATAATCTGAGATACAAGTTTACATCACTCTACAAATAGCTTGTATTGTTTTCTCATGACATGCGATAAAAAAGTATATGTGCACCCGCCATCCTACACCCCACACACAAACCAACCCACATCAACCCACCACAGAGAACAAATAATTGTCGTAAATCACGAGGTTCAAAAACATTGCATGCATGATTCCATTTGTATATGAACATTAATCAGTGTTTAATCCTTTCCCGAGCCATGATTGTCATACGGCCTGTGTTTATCCGTCTGATGACGCGCAGACTCATTTACACTGTGCTGCAAGCACATTGTTACATTATTGCGCTGTACTAGTGCACATTATTGCATTTTGAATCTAATATATTTCAAACTTGTAAATGAAAGCAATACTATCATACAAGTGGTACTTCACAGTACAAACCATATGAATCGTATTTCTCATCCAGAAAACGAAGGACAAGGTTTCTTATCTAAACAATGGGGTTGGGTGATGGGACAAGTTACCAATTTTCCCCATATTCATTGAGTCTTTCAAATTCCACTGAAAATCACGGGGGCATGTCCCCTTTCCCATGAATTAAGGCACTTCCTACCCTGGGTCCTAGGTGGCCCAGGTCGTGAGGGCCTGAAAAACGTTAATATAAAGGATGTGCCGCTGAGACCTTGTCAAATTAGCGACAACCTATTGACACTGGCGAAAAGATGCAAAGCTGGAGGTGATGACCTCATGCATTTTTGTTTTCAGTTAGCAATTTTTCGATATGGAGCGAATTTTGAGTATGCCCAAGGGCCCCGCAGTCGGCGGCCCCTGTGATCAGCTTTATTGTAAGAAAACATTCTAGTAAGCTTGAAAATATAAAAAATATTTCACCACAAAATCGACTAAGAATAACCCCTGTATAACATTAAGAATTTTATATCTTAATATAACAATACGCAAATTTTTTGTAATTGCAAAAATCACAAATAATAAAGATACATTTTCTGAAGTGAAGCTATCATTTCTAAACGTTGTTTGAAGAAGTTTTGTATTTCCATCATACTCCCCTATTTAGCAAGAGTTAAAATGTGGAGACTTTATGTGACTGAAAGGACAGAATTGTTATACTTACATTATAGACTTTTAGAGCTGTTGTATTTTTTCAAAACTTTTTTGAATTGATTAAAAGTCTAAAAACTTTAAGAGTCATACCTCAAAAACAACGCGTAACATCAGGGCGTAAGAAAAGGGGATCAGGGTATCCCCTCCACATAATGGTGGCTTTGTCGGAAATTTGGCTCCTTGTCGGAATTTTTTCCGAAGTTATACAATAGACTTGTTTGTAAAAACACTTGACACCGATTCTTTTCGAACATTGCTGACATAGCGATAATAACCTATCTGTCAGAAAATTACGGCCCTGACCCTCTCAAAAGTTCCTAGTTATGCCACTGCGTACAATTGTCATATTTTTAGAACTATTATGTTCGAAATGTAGGTTCTCTCCGGTAAAATATTTAACTGTCCATATACTGGGTGTAAAACTGACGTGTCCATTACATGTCAATTTTTTTATTATTCGAACAATCATAATTCATCATTTTAACCAAGGTGCTTCCTATGATTTAATATATCAATACACATATTAGTACTCATAACTGTAGTACTAACGGATTTGACATCTAACATAAGCTTTTAATTTTATTGTATGAACAGATGAAATAGATTCTCAAACAATTAAGACAAGCCCATTAAGCATGACAAAGTTTACACCACTAAATTTACGGTACGATCTAGCCTGATTAGTTATCAAGATAGTTTCTTCTAATTAGGTGAAATAAACTGACAAGTGGCCAAAAGAAGTTAACGGAAGTGGTTTATAATAACTATTTAATATACATTTCATACAAACGAGATGTAATACCTGAATAATCCAATGTAATAAGTCAGACGTACCGTTGTCGATGTTAATCTATTTTAATATAGTACCAAATATTATTTGCATTATAGCGTATTGTTACAATAATGTTATGCAACTTTATACATTAAACCAATATTACATGAGTCGCAATGATATAATTACAAACAATAAATCCACAAAAGTATTAATAAATGAGGACATACTATTTATGGGGCAAAATGTTAGGAAAAGTGACCTTTGATAAACGCACGCAATATTTTATCAGGATTTATTGTAACATTTTGAAGAGCTTTTACAGGAATTTCATATTTTTTCTGTTTAGCATGGTGATTATTTTTTTCCCTGTCCTTTTATAGTTTTCATCGTGTTTTTTTATCCCGCCCCGTCAATTGCCATCTTTGCATGCGTCATTTCGTGAATGAGTTTCGTACAGGGAAATTTCAGTCTTATGCGGTGGACCGTATATAAAAATTAAGTTAAAATGAGTTTCCACCGAGATTGTCAAACCCTTAATGTTAGTACTTAAATGTGAAGGTAATTTTTGAGAAACAATAAGCTTTTCCTCTCCAGGAGGAAAAGCATCTTAAAAAAGCAACCCTATTAACATATGAATACAATTGAAGTGCGACAGAATACCATTTATGGATACCATAAATGGTATTAAAATTGTTAATATCGTCTCGTGACTGGATTGCTTCCATTCTTTTCTCACTTGCTTTTACTTCTTTTTTGATTAGCCTTTTCCGACAAAACATGCAATAATGCTCTCTTTTGGTATCCGCCCTATGCATGAATTATGAAACCATTCCTGACAAATATAACATTGTGTCATTTCTGCCCCCATCGTCTGGTTTTCTGCATGTACAATAAATACCTTCTCTTAGCGTTGTCAATCGCAATCTTTTAACTTTCCGATCAGAAGAGCGGATACCAAAAAGAACCATTTCTTCTTTAATTAAATTGTCTAAAAGATCTTTCCACATTTCATCTTCATCGAAATGAAGTTTTGTCGGATCAAGGCCGGCACAGAGAGCAGAAGTAAAAGCAAGTGCGAAAACTCCACATGATGATCCATCCCTTTGTTGGGTAACACTCATCACTTTACAAAAATTTAATGAAGTTTAATGAAAATATTTCCCTCACTAGTATGTAACAAACAGGCCGCTGCTTTGACAACGTCTAAGTGGTATGACCAAGGAGCTTAGAAGCTCCTTGGTATGACAATCTCGGTGGTACCATACTATCAAATAATTTAATGGATGGGTGTTTCACCCCAACGTTGCTAAGCACGATCCAATGGACATTGTTAACATTCACAATCTGAACAAATTCGGTTGCTTCAGGGACAAACCCGTCGAGCCCATTAATAGTGTATTTTGCAAGCCCCAATAAATGTGTACTTCTTCTTTAACAGATTTTGCCCTGCGTTAATTATTAAGTCATTTAACCATGCCCGTTCGATTAATATGTTTCCTTTCGTTTTCACTTGAACCTAAACGGGGTAACCACGAGTTATCATGGGTTCCTGTTCGGGGTCCAGCTTCCTTCCTCTTTTTGTTAATTTTGGTACTTTGTGTGGATTTCCTTTTTTTAGGGGTTGAGTTACTGCTTTGGTCTTAAGTGTTTTCGTATTCGCGGCATTTTGTCTGTTTGTGTTGGTTGTAACATCTGGTGTACAGGTGTACTGTTCTGTGTTTCGGCGTTCTTGTTTGTGTGTTCGGATGGGTGTTCTTCGGAATCGTTACACTCAGTGCTGTTTGTGTATTTCTGTCTAATGTGATGTGGTTTTGTGTTGCTGCTTGTTGGGGCTACAAAATTGATTTCAACCCTGCCAAATTCGTTTAAAGTTATTGGCTTTCCAATGCTTTTTTCAATATTTTGAACTTGCTTTTGATTATTTTTTATGTTTCGCAAATCTACGATACATCTGAATAAGAATATATATTTAACAGGGGACATTTGATTTAAAAGTAATTTGCTCTATTAAATTCACTATGTAATTGTTCTTGTGCTTGGGAGTTTATTTTTGCGGAAAGCTCAGAACAAAATGAATTATCCTGGAATTTCAAATCTATTTTTTGTATTTTTTTGCAATCGATCAAAAAGGCAATAATGCTCATTGAACCGGTAATCAGTGTACATTTCCACTCTTATCAGGTTTAGTATTTGGCTCTAATAACCACTTCATGTGTTTGACTAATTTGCCTGCTTCTGCTAAATTCAAATTTGATACTGGGGCAAGCATGCCATTGTTTGGATAAAACATTTCTGGAAACCCTTTGTTCCCATGAGCTACAACCATATGTGCCATGTCTACTATTACTACATTGGGAATGTATTTCATTGACTGTATGATATCGACAATATCTCGTGGACTTTCAGCGCGGAGAAGAAATTTCGTGGCATACACAATTCCGTGGGGACAAACCATGGAACCCCATACCCCCGATGAACCCTGCAATTTAGAAAATACTTTATGGAATTTGGTGTTGTCTGTTATCAGTGTGTCCCTTATTTTGCTTATTATATCTAATTTTGACATTTTTCCAGTTCCTTTTATACCCACGTCCCTTCCAATTTGCTTAATGTATGATAATTTACTGGTGTATAATATTTCAAGTAATCTTTCCTGTGTAAATTGCCTAACATCACTTTCTAACAGCCCACTGCCCCTTTGAATTTTCCTATGTTCTGTATTAAAAACCATGTCCGATGAACGCGGCAACACATTTTCGAGCTGTCACTTTTTACGTGCTAAGTCAATGGGAGTTCATTTTCAATTTTTTGAATTTTATTTTTCTCATAAATTCATTTTCCTTCAAAATATTTTAGATATAGTCATTGCAAGGTGTTGTCTGGGCATAGATCCAGAGATCTGACTAGGTGTCGAGGTCAAATCCCTATCCGTTGAGCCGTGAGGGGCGTCGGGAACGGCAACACATTTTTGAGCTAGCACATCTTGGCGGGACTAAATATTTTTTAAGAGTTTACTCACACAACAGATTTAACATTGGAGATCTCGGATTTAACCTATGTAAGCGCTGTAGCCCTACCTGACCTGTACTGATACTATGAGGCTAGGGATGTTTGTAATAACAAGGCTTAGCCAGAGAGCCTGACGTCATTTGCCCTATAGGCCGAGGGCCGAGAGTCGAAACTCCTATACAGCTATACCTCAGTGCGTGCAGGGATCTTCCTGGTGCGTGATACTTTTTAGTTCGTCCTCTACCAATATTGGTTCCAAGTGAGGGCAGTAGATCTGTCGGTACATTGGAAATTGAGTCAATAAAAAGTAGGCAAACTGCAAATTTAACCTACAATTTTAAAATTTAAACTCTTTACATTCAAAAATTCATCATATTTATATTTATATCAAAACTTGACTTTATAACGAAGACTAACGTTCATTTTATTTCTATCAAGAACACAGAAGCAAAAAACGATTTATTTTTACAGTAGGGCCTACATGCAGGACGACAATACTTAAGCGCAGCGTTAGATTGTAGGCAGGTATCGCACCTAGGGCCTACTAACTTAGGCCTAACTGACAAGTATATTTTAATGAAAAGACTACGCGAATAACTTTCTGATAAGGAATAAATGATTAAAACTAGTAGATGTCTTGAACAATTTCGGTAAACCTGAAATAATGTGCCAGTTGTTGAACAGTCTGAAGCTAGCTAGCGTCGTATGTAGGCCTAGGCCTACACCGTTATTGTTAACCTTGACTGACCGACGTAAACGCTGACAAATATGGGCAATAATTTTACTTATATTTAGGAACAAGAATACGTTGCTTATCAAATCTTATTTTATTCAGACATGTATGTAGCGATTGATTGCTTTTAAAAAGCGTCGCCGTGGTAATCATTGTGTTGCCTAGCCAGGCTACAATTGCCTAGCCAGGCTACAGTAACTGGTAATGTTAGTGTAACTTGAGCCTAGGCTAGGCTACGTGTATGAAACTACTTGCAATTTGGTAGCATAACGTTAGGGCTATGTACATTACCATGGTATTGACAAGTTGTAAATGTCTGTCCTGATAAAAGGCCATGCTTGAGACGCAGCATTACAATTGTTAGCTAGGTTTGGTGGACAGATCAATATAGGTCTAGGTCTAATTAGTTGTATACTTGGTTATCAACAAAACACCCATCAAACAAAGTCTAAACAGACTGACCAACTGGCAGATGGGTGTGTATCAAAACAAGTAAAAGTAGGTTGAGTGTCAACTTGTTTAGATTGGTAGAGATACAGTTGATCAAATTGCTCACTTATTACTTTTATTTCTATTTAGTAAACGATTAAGTCATTAGTAAAGGCACTGCTTTACAATTTGTCCTGCAATTTTAAAGCAACAAATTAACCACATCATTCACCATGATTAACTTTGCATCATAACATTGAGGTATAAATAGGTCTAACCTAATAGTTCATGTTCTTTTTCCAGCAGCAAAGACAAACAATGCCAGCATTGATAACAGTTACTACTTATATTACAAGGATCGCCATTATATTTAGATGTGTGTCACTAAAAATACCACGAGTAGTTGTATGATCTTGAAGGAGCATCGATAAAAGGTGAAACTGTATACAGTTTTATGGTTTGGGAAACAAAAAATATATAACTTTTACTCTGACCGGCCCTGCTCCATTTAAAGGCCGGTTGAGATGTTCTGGTTTTAAGCACAGCCATTTCTAATGTTTTCAGTTTCACATTTTTCTGTTCAACATCATTTACTAACAATTGCAAGCCCTAAATTCATAAAGTTTAACTTTAAAAAAATCATAAAACTCTTTGGAATAGGCCTATATGTTGTATTGCAGCCTCCATTTTTTTCTCTATATGTATTACTTATTAAAAATGCTTTCAAATTTGTTTGCAAAAGTTTTTCAAGTTGGAAAGATAAAAAAGCTCCACTTGAAAATGTTGCTTCATGCAATTTTTCTCATTGATAGGCGATCTTTACTTCTGCTCTCATTTGTTTTGGCATCCAATGAACAAATTATTACAGTGTAATAGTATTCCGATTTTTATGCTGTACGATTGTTAGAAATTATTGACTGTACTTCAGAGTACGAATATTTTCTGCAATGTAATTTGTGTGCCTGATATTAGTGAGCTAAATACCTGTATATCATTTTGTAGTACACAATACCCAAATGTTTTCTAACTCCAGGCACATGTATAATGATTTTTCTTGGCAGTGGAACGTACTATTATCAGGTTATGAGAATATGATATAATAATTTTGTGTACCCTTTTTATACATAAAATGTTGTCTGCCTAACCAAAAAAGACACAAACCCCAGTGAAAATTCAACATCAAAACCAGCAGACCAGGCTTTATTTGCAGTAAACAGACATGAACAATCACACTTCAACATGTCTTTTACCAGGCTTAACTTAGTTGAATATAGGCCACACTTTACAACCACGGGGATCTATAGTTGTTAGACTGCATAGAAAGAACCTCAGATTTTGTTGATTTCTGTTTCTTTCTTAAAAACTCATATTGTAAAATAATAACATACTGTGGTGTAACGAAAAATACATCCCCTAAATCCCAGCTCCCTATTTACGCCGAGGATGTAACTTGCCTCTGGCCCGATGACCATAAGTAATTCCTAGGTACTGTTCTTTTTTAGGTATATCATTCCTCGCCTCGTGTGTGCTTCTACTTCCATGACTTCACTAAGTTTGCTGATTTCAGCTAAAGCTGTAGTGTTAAGTGGAGTACTTATGGCAGTACGTTCATCCACAGATGTCTCCTAAGGAAACTGTCAGAAATGTTTGTAAAGTTGATTACCAGTTGCTAAAAATAAATTTATACAGGTGATCATTGCAGAAAATCAAAATTGTGATGTCAAAGCTTGTAAATTTGTTACATCCACAATGAAGTCCTAATTCCTCTATCATAAATGTACATGAAAATTTATAGTGGTGATTTTTGGAACTTAATGGCAGAATAATATATGTTGATCTGTATTTAAAAACCTAAATTTACACACCATTTCATGTAACCTGTACCAGTTATTTAAGTCAATTGATGTATATTTCCTGTATTATTTACAGATTATTCTTTCTTTACCCTACACACAATTGAATTGTTTCTTTCAACACCAGCAAGTTTATAAGTTTGGGATGGGCATGGCAAACTACCAATTCATTAGGTTGACCCACATAATATGATAATAAAAGTTAATACCTTTTCCTGACAAAATGAATCCAACTGTAACAATGATTGCATGTGTTATAGAGCTAGTGTGTGAGTTATTTGCCTTCACCTTATGTTTGGTATAAATAATGTTCCCTTCACAAATATGGGTTATTTCATTTCCAATATCCATGAAATCTTTGCCAAGTTTTGTTTAAATTCAAGCAGTATACACAACAAATCACCAGGCAAATTAAGTAGGTTTGGGCAGCTAATTTGAATCAAATGATAGCCTTACATTCTTGTTAATGTTAGTCAAGTGCTAACTTGCATGTAGTCTTGCAAGAAT
The DNA here is from genome assembly GCA_020152595.1 of Chiridota heheva. Taxonomy (NCBI): domain Eukaryota; kingdom Metazoa; phylum Echinodermata; class Holothuroidea; order Apodida; family Chiridotidae; genus Chiridota; species Chiridota heheva. The sequence continues at coordinate 21,419 of JAIGNY010000949.1, read as the reverse complement.
GTAACTATTAGTCATACTCCCACAATACATTTTTTTGACATTACTGGTGGCGTTCGTGCGGCCGCAGACCAGTAAACAACAGCAATCCTACAATGGCTGCATATAGAAACGGGTCAAAGTGAAAGATTGTAGCCTTTTTGTAGGCCTAACGGCTAAGTCTGAATTTTAATAAGTTAAGTTGGCAACTTGAATTCTTTAGCCTTTTTCATACTACAGGTAGGTGCCTACCCGATAATTCCGAGCCTAAGGTAGGCTTCAGTAACTAGGCCTAGATCCACCTTAGCCTAATATTACATTGTAAATCTCAAGGATCACAGATGTCCGACTGCGTACTCCCAGCTTTTATAGAATAAAAACAAGCAGACTGCAATTACTACGGAATCGGGGGTGTACAGGTGGCTAGGGCCGGCCTATCGCTAACCAGCTAACGTTAATCGTTAAATAGGCCTACGGTGTTGGCCGACCTTCACCAACTAGGCTAGGGCCTAGACGTAATGCATTGCGCCGCTTTGATAAGGTCAGGCATTTATTCCTTTAAAATGTTTTAACCTTTCAATCCTGCCATGTTCAGACGTAAAACAATGAATAAACGCATTGGCATATCGTACCGTACCATACCGGTATCGCGAAAAGTACCTGCACTGTGTGCATATTTTGTCAAAAGATTTTCGCACTTGATCCATGAATGACGTCAAAATCAAAGTTGTTATATAAATGACTTATACAATTATTGGTTTATTGTCTAAGAGTGCACAAAAAGTAGCGATAGAATTAAATCGCGTGTAATTTTTTTTCTTCCTTAAAATATTTAATTTACACATTTCTTTGGTATGTTCTATTCTTGAAATGCTTGACTCTCTACTGCCCTCACTTGGAACCAACTTGGGTGGGTAACTTTTAATAGTATCACGATTTTGTAACTAGAGTGCTGACTCTCGGCCTATACGTAGTATAGGGCGAATGAGCGTGACGTTGTTCGTCCAATAATACGTATTCACTTGGTCGGTGCATGTCACATCCGGGAGATGTCGTCATTTGCTGCAGTGAAAACAAACCTTTGCGCGATACACGTGGGCAAGTCCGTATGCGTCTACTGTGTGCAGTACGTATGGCATGTAAACAAACACAGTTAATCACTTTGTTTTTTCTTCTTCCGTTAAAGTACAGCTCTCCAATATGGAACGCCAAGTTCCATACTCCAATTTGAGTATAAACGAACTGAACTAAATGCGTTCTCGGTGTGAGTTAAAATTATGTCATCTTTATACATGGTGCAAGTAAAAGAAGGGCACCCTAAGGCCAAGCTGGATGTCTGGTACAACCATCTCGAAACATTCAAGTGATGAGCTTTGTACCAGATGAAGAGGTAAGCCATTCCATAGCCTGATGGTGTCTGGGAAAAAAGAATGCTTGTAAGTTTGGGTCCTGGCGAAGGGAATGAGGAACTTCTGAGTGTGACCCCTTGCGGTTGATGTTATTGGTTGGAGATAGGTGGTAGATATAGCAACAAGGTCATGAACTATCCTGTACATCATTATTGCTTTACAGCGGGCTCTCCTTTGTGCTAGAGAATGCCAGTTGAGAGTTTGAAGCATAAGTGTGACTGCTGTATGTGGAGTAGTCATTGAACACAAAGTGTGCTGCTCTTCTCTGTGATCTCTAGTTGGTTGATGGGTCCCAGACCACACTTGCGTACTCCAGCAGGGTTCTGACAAGCGTCTGGTAGCACTCCAATGCGCGCGGATCTTATGCGGTCTGATGACCTCGGGTCACATTTCCGACCAAGTGAATAGGCCGAATGACGTCAAGCTCTCTGGCTTAACCATAAAGCTTGAGTTTTGCAAGGAGACTTGCTGTAGTATATTTGGCCTTGTAAGCAGCGCAAGAAATCGCGCTTCCGTTTCATAACCTTGTGGGGTTTATGTTGCAATTAGGTCTGGTAATGTGATAGCGGCGGAACCGATGATTTCTTTGAAGAGTTTCCCCTCCCTTTCAGTTAATAGCCCCCTGGCTAAACTTAGTACTCCCCGCGGGCCGGTGTGACTGTAAATTTTTCCCCCCGTAAACTTGGCCCCCTGGACCTTATTCCCTAAAAAATGTCTAGTGAATTTGATCCCCTAGCTTCGGACTGATTTTACTAGGTAATTTGCTGGTGTGTCTGTACGATTCCTTCAATTAAATTTGTGTACTGAAGTGATAGGCTAAAAAGTGATAATAAGCTAATACACTAAAGAAAAAAAGGCGTGCTTTGCGCAAAACGGCAGTGAGATTTAGTGTGAAGGGAGAAGAAGGGCTTTTTCTTGCAAACGGGGACAAGTTGCTGTCTCCAAATTTCCTAGGAAATGAGGGCAGGGGGGCCAAAATTTACTGTTACGCCTGCCGTAGTTATAGACCTTTTCATATCGGAATCGGTATTTTCCGGAAATCTTATTTATATAATGTCACATGGCCAAATTTCACATGATCATAATGGACCAATCAAATTCCGGGGAATCCTGATCGTCTGCACAATTTAACTAGTGTATGGGGTCAAGCCCATTTAAAATACAATTTCACACAATAATCAACAGTATATACATACACAAATAAGCACTTCACTGAGACTTAAATGATAGCGTAATTTGGATAGAAATTTCATACCAAACAGAAAACTTTACGGTATAAACCGTATCCTTTCCATTCACACAATTTTTCCGATATGCAAAACTAGTTGTCTCATTCACAGATAACAAGGAACTTCTGCCGAAAGTTCTCGATATTATTTTCACATTTTGTGCAGTGAGGTCAACGGCGCAATTTCATACCATTAACGCTCTCCGCACTAAACATCAACGTTTTCAAATTTGAACGATTTTTGCTAATTTCCGTCCTATTTTGTGTTTCAAATGTGCACAAATATTTTTAATGTTGAGGGAATGTGAACCCCAACGAACAAACAAAAACAAAATTTTAACGCGCACACTATTGTTAGGCCTAGGGCCTACAACTACATGCATTGAAGTTACGTAGTGTTATAAACGTACGTGAGGCCAAGTTTTACAATTCAAACCTGGTTATTGTGTATTGCTTAATTGCGATAGTCTGAATGAAAGACAGTACAGACGATTTTCTTGGAATATGACCGAGAAAAGAAAAAAACACCCTCATAAGAAAAGAACTACCCAGGCAGAGCAGTTGGAAGTTTGACGCAAATTAAATACTTTACGTGTGCATACAACACAAAACTTATACATTTCGCATAACGTACGTACGTGTAATCAGTGGCGTAGCCAGGTTTTTATATTAGAGGGAGGTGGGGGATTAAATTAAACCGACACGATATTTAGTGACTACGTCGAGGTGATACCAAAGGTGTCACTTCGAGCGCACGTGTCGGCGTGGGGTCCAGGGGCCCGCTTCTGGGCCACTGGTGGGGTCCAGGAGGCGAAACTCCCGGAAGCTCTCGCAAAATTGATATTTTAAGGGGAGAAAAGTATGTCACAACTCATAGTAAGGTGTATTATACAAGTCCAAATTTATGTCAAAGAGAGCTATGATACACCATATACAAAACACAAAATCAAAGCGCTCGACTTGTCGGCGTGGAGTCCAGGGGGCGAATCCCCGGAAGCTCTAGCAAAATTGATATTTTAAAGGCAAAAAATGTATGCCACAACGTATAGTAAGAAGGTATATTATAAAAGTCAAAATTCATGTCAAAGAGAGCTATGATACATCATATTCAAAGCACAAAATCAAAGCGCAAAGCGCTCGACTTGTCGGCGTGAGGTCCAAATTTCCGCTTAAGGACCCCTGGAGTAGTAGAGGTGGGTGCAGGATCACCCCCCCCCAGGATCGGACCTTGAGGATCAGCCCCAGGATCGGCCCTTGAGGATCAGCCCCAGGATCGGACCTTGAGGATCAGCCCCAGGATCGGACCTTGAGGATCAGCCCCAGGATCGGACCTTGAGGATCAGCCCCAGGATCGGACCTTGAGGATCAGCCCCAGGATCGGACCTTGAGGATCACCCCCAGGATCGGACCTTGAAGATCTACCGCCCAGGATCAGCCCCTCTAGGATCAACCCCTCGAGGATCACCCCTACCCCTCCAAGATCACCCCTTGAAGATCAGCCTCAGGATCAGCCCCTCGAGGATCACCCCTCCATGATTACCTCTCCAGGATTACCCCTCCAAGATCACCCCTTGAAGATCTACCGTCCAAGATCACCCCTTGAAGATCTACCGTCCAGGATCACCCCTCCAAGATCACCCCTTGAAGATCTACCGTCCAGGATCAGCCCCTCGAGGATTACCCCTCTAGGATTACCCCTCCAAGATTACCCCTTGAAGATCTACCGTCCAAGATCACCTCTCCAAGATTACCCCTCCAAGATTACCTCTCCAAGATTACCCCTTAAGGATTACCCCTCCAAGATTAGCCCTCCAAGATCAGCCCTTAAGATCAGCCCTTAAGATTACCCTCTGAGGAAACTGTTCCTCTGCACATCTCAATCAATCAATACAAACAGTCTAGTCATAGGTTATTGTGACGTAATTCAATACCAGTCTGAGAATTGTTTGCTGTGAGAGGTGTAAGAGAGGTTGGGAACAAAAGACTTATTGATCTCTGTGGTGCAACAATATTGATGAGGAAAGCCTGTCAGGTTTAAATATAGGTCATAAAAAAGAATATAAATACGGATACTTCGCAGTCAATTTCATACTCTGCCAAAATAAAAAAGAACTGAGTTCTTCTAATATGGCTGGAAATCGGGAAGAAGAAATAATTTGGCCCGAAGAAGATGAGGCGATTCTCCTCGAAGCTTTGGAGAGGGTAGAGCATCAAGAAAGAGCAAAAAGATTGAAGAAAGAATTTTTTCAAAAGCAGTAAGTTGTTACAACAAACTTATTATCATTTCCTCATTTTATATATTCTTTTTTTATTTTTTTATTTTATTCAACCAATATTTTCTTTAAAGTTATTTTTGATTTTCCTTTAAAGCCTTTTCAAATATGTTTAACAAAGCTGTTGGTCAATTTTTAGAATTTTTTTAAAATTGTCATACTTTTACATCTGAAAGAAATACTTTACACAAGTAATATTTGAAAGGATAACGAAAAATAAAAGAGTTTTTATAAAGAATATCATGTACAAATGTTGAAAAAATAGTCTTGGATTCGAAAAGAATAAGAATGAGTTTTTTTAATGCGCTTATATAACATTTAATTTTTTTGTAAAATGTTCAAAACTGCAAAGTTAATTGATTAATTTTTCTTTATCTTTTAATCTTTTTTTTTGTAATTTAGTACAAAAGTCTAGAGGACGTAACGTTTTGATATATTTTTGTAGAGAAAAACTGACATGGATTTAAGGACATTTTGAATGACACACAAAAAGAGTAGTTATAATCACCCTTGTATTACTTCAAAAATAATAGTTTAATTTCTCTGGATTTCTTTTGCAGAGCTAGCAAAAGGGAAAATGCTGAAAATGCGAAATTAGCACAGCTACCACGCATGGTAGCAGAAGAGGTACCCTGCAGCACAGCTGAAAAGTTACCCAGCCTTACGGCCGAAGAATTTCCCTCGTAAAAGAACCCGCTGAAGACCTGTCTGACCACGATGTACCAGGTCCGTCCAAAAAAGAAAGTCAGAGGTAGGTCTACATTTATCACATATGTTAAAGAGTTATTTCTATGAGTTGAAAGTATATTTAAGAGATTTATTTAATTGAGTTGAACATATGTATTAAGAGATTTGAAGTAGAGATTTATTTATTTGCATTGAAAAACTTTCACATTATCGTTATCATTATTTTTAACATTATTATTTTACTATTCTTTTACAGTTTGCATGCCCAAACGGTTGTAAGAAGTCTTGTGCAAGCAAGAAAAGCCTTAATGCACACCTGAAATCGGTGCATTCTTCGCAACTTTTCTCATGTGCGGACTGTGAAAAGTCTTTCAAGACGAAAAGTAATTTAACTCGGCACCGACGACAAGTCTGTGATAAACCAACTAGGCAGGTAAAAAAAAAAACTCTTTTTTAAGTCCTATCACACGCTTTCTCTTTATGTTTTGCTTATCAGGGTAGAATCAATCCTATGAAATACGATGTACAATTTTGTTTTCTTTGTCGCAGAACAGCTTGAATAAAAAGACTGCCAAAGAACGTCCACCACGAGCACCATCACCACAAGCACCATCACCACTGCCACCTCCACCACCACTGCCACCAGCATCGCTACCACCAGCACCTCCACAGCCACCACCACCACCGCCACAGCCACCACCACCACCGCCACCAGCACCGCTACCGCCAGCACCAGCACCGCCACAGTCAGAAGATCCTGAAGAATTTTCAGATGATTTTGAAGTAGATATGCCCCACCCATTGCGACAGTTATATAGGGAAAATTGAGGTGCGATTAGAACCATCACAGCAGACAGAACAGAGTGCAAGATATGTATAATTTTAGACTTAGTAATTTGAGTCATGACGCATTAGAGCGTCTTGTACAATCTATACATAGAGACCAATCGAACCATTATAAATTTAATTTAGCTTTTGGATTTGTCTTACGAAACAAAATTACCGGCGAACTGAGATATTTTCACAGCTCGTCTAATAATTATCTGTTATTTGATCGCCCCTTTGTAATCGGTAGTTACAGAGATTTAGATGAGTTTTTAGTTCAATTAAAAGCTAAAGATTTTGAAGAAGTGTTGTTTCAACACAGAGAAGATAGTGCCTGGGTTTTTGATTTCATTACAAATGTCACTATGTTTGTCACAAAACTTGGTCCTTATCCAATCATAGGGGGTTCACCCGACTCATTCCCGGACTACCTCAAAAATAATCGTTTTATTTTGTCTATGGTCTCAAGGCCGAAAACAAACCGCCCATATCAGGATAATTTGTGTTTTTTTAGATGTCTTGCCTATCACCTTAAAGGTGATGAAGCAAATACCAGGAAACTCCAAAACAACTATTTTCGAAATACCAAAAGTATATAAATAGTGCGGCAGCTGTAACAACATTTAAAGGGTTACATTTCTAGAATTGGGAGAACTCGAAAAAATCTTTAAAATCAATATTTATGTTTACGAATTAAACCCCCAGACTGACGAGAAAACTAACAAATCTGAAATTATTGCTAAATTGATACGGCGATCGCCCTGCCGATATCCATCAACCATGTTTCTTAATCATTATGAAGGGCACTTTTCACTCATTACAAATATCGTACAGTATTCCACACTTTTCAATGTTCTCGCTGCTGCAGACTTTTTAAACACCACAGAAACTTAAAGAATCATACACCTCGTTGTAAAGAACATGTCACATATGAGTTTCCTGGGGGATATTTGAACTAAAACCCACAGTTTTGAAAAACTTCAAAGTCTCCAGATTGAGATTGCCGATAAGGATCGTTTTTATCCATACAGAATTACTTACGATATTGAGACGTATATAGATAAAGAAAATTTCACACATTCCAAATCCCTAAGCTTAAATTCACAGGTCAGCATAGATTATTAAGTATTAGTGTTAGTTCAAATGTCCCAGAATTCGAGACCCCCAGTGTTTTATTTCTGATGGTGATGAATTTGAACTAGTAAATTCTTTTGTCAGTATTGTAATACTATTGCTAATAAAGCCTTTGAATTAATAACCAATGAAACCTCCATAGCTGAGGCTATTAAGCGGTTGAATAAAATGATAAATGAAGAAAAACAAGGCAAATTATGGGAAGATGACATTTTGAGGCCTTTACAGACCTGGAAGATTCCTCTAACAGCCAAGATACAATTGCTGAAGAAAATTTGGGTGGGGAAGAAAATTCGGTTGGTGAAGAAAATTTGGGTGGGAAGAAAATTCAGGTGGGGAAGGAAATTGTGGAAAAGTCTTGAATCGTTTAATGGGTTCGTTGTTGAATTATTGTCGGCAGATTCCTGTCGTAGGCTTTAATTCGGGCAAATATGATCTGAATGTTATTAAAGGTTTATTATATAAAAGTCTTGAATATTGTAATGATAATGATGGGGATGAAAATCTACCGGCCATAGGAACTATTATTATTATTAAAAAGAATAGTGATTACATGTGCATTTCTACCAAATGGCTGAAATTTCTGGACATCAAAAACTATCTGGCTCCAGGCTGTAGTTACAAACAATTTCTGAAAGCTTATCAATGCTCTGAGGAAAAAGGCTTTTTTTCCCTTATGACTGGATGGACAGTTTAGCAAAGCTCGACCACCTCCAACTTCCACCGCATGACACGTTTTTTAATTCTTTAAAGGACGAAAATATAACGGTTGAGGAATATGAGTATTGTTTAAAGGTTTGGTGTGAAAATAACATGTCAACTTTTAAAGATTTCCTCATATGGTATAATAACAAAGATGTCGTGCCATTTTTAGAGGCTCTTTCCAAAATGAGTCTTTTTTATAAGTCCAAAAGCATAGATATGTTCAAGGAAGGTATTTCTGTCCCAGGTTTAACGCTGAGATATTTATTTCAGAATCTGGAGGATCACTTTTGTTTATTCCCAGCAAAGCATAATGATTTATATCATTTGTTTAAAGATAACATTGTAGGGGCCTCAATTATTTTTAATCGTCACCAGGAAAAGACAGAACAAAAATCAAGGGGGCAAATTGTGTAAAAAAATGCTGGTTATGATGCCAATGCCCTCTACCTCTGGGCTGTCATGCAGGACATGCCTACAGGTGTCGCTTTAAGACGACGGGCTGATACTGGGTTCAGCTGTGAGTTTACCCACTGGCCCCAGATGACTTCTGTGGGGTGGTTGGAATGGGAGGCCAAACAACGGGGTATAACTATCCAGCATATACTCAATGGTAAAGAAGTGCGGATAGGAAAACGACAGTTACCTGTGGACGGGTTTGGTGCGGGGTCATATATCAATTTCATGGGTGTTTTTGGCATGGTCATCCATGTCAACTAACTGCAGGTAAAACCCATAACCACGTGAATGGCAAAACATTCTCTGAATTGTATCAGAAAACGTGCGAAACAACCGCATACTTACAATCTTATTTTCAAGTGGTTGAAAAATGGGAGTGCAGTGGCGGCAAGAGCAAAAAGACTCTGTTGAAATTCACAACTTTGTCATTCAGCTCTTTCCCCATGCCCTTGGGCATCGAGGTTCAATGCCAGAGGACAAATTGCTAAGTCTTATTCAATCAGGCCATATTTTTGGTGCTGTTGAATGCGATATTGAAGTCCCTGAACACCTCAAACCTAAATTTGCAGAAATGCCCCCATATTTAAAAATGTTGACATTTCCATAGATGATATAGGGAACATATGTCCACATATGCTAAAGAAAACAACTTATTAAGTCAACCTCGACGTAGTCTGATCGGCAGTATGCTTGGTAAGAAACTTTTATTGATCACCCCTTTGGTTAAATGGTATCTAGCTCACGGGTTAGTTGTAACTAAAATATATCAAATAATCCAATTCTCGCCAAAACAGGTTTTCAAAACCTTTGGTGAGGAAGTCAACAATGCTCGAAGGAAGGGGACAAAGACCCTTCCAAGTCTATTATAGCTGATACTATGAAATTAATTGGCAACTCGGCGTGTGGCAAAACAGTGACAAACAAAGAAAGGCACCTTGATATTAAGGTGTGCACTGAAGATTCAGTGTATGCAAAAGTAAATGATCCTTTTTTTAAAAGACTAACACCCCTTGAATTTAATATGTATGAAGTGGAACTTTATAAACGTAAAGTTAAGCTCGATTTGCCCCTTCAGATAGGATTTTTGTCTACCAGTATGCAAAATTAAGAATGTTAGAGTTTTACTACGATTTCATCTCAGTATTCGTGGACCAATCTGATTTTGCCTACTGTGAGATGGATACAGATTCAGCGTATATTGCCATAGCTGCCCAGTCTTTGGAGGATGTAATAAAACCAGAAATGAAACAAAAATTTGAAAAGGAAAAACATTTATGGTTTCCTCGTACAGAACCAGAGGAAGCTCAAAAATATGACAAGCGCACCCCAGGGTTGTTCAAACTTGAGTGGGAGGGAGATGGGATTGTATCCTTGTCCAGCAAATGTTTTTATTGTTTCGGGGGGAATTTTTCAACCACTTGAAAATAAGATTGTAAGTATGCGGTTGTTTCGCACGTTTTCTGATACAATTCAGAGAATGTTTTGCCATTCACGTGGTTATGGGTTTTACCTGCAGTTAGTTGACATGGATGACCATGCCAAAAACACCCATGAAATTGATATATGACCCCCGCACCAAACCCGTCCACAGGTAACTGTCGTTTTCCTATCCGCACTTCTTTACCATTGAGTATATGCTGGATAGTTATACCCCGTTGTTTGGCCTCCCATTCCAACCACCCCACAGAAGTCATCTGGGGCCAGTGGGTAAACTCACAGCTGAACCCAGTATCAGCCCGTCGTCTTAAAGCGACACCTGTAGGCATGTCCTGCATGACAGCCCAGAGGTAGAGGGCATTGGCATCATAACCAGCAATTTTTTACACAATTTGCCCCCTTGATTTTTGTTCTGTCTTTTTCCTGGTGACGATTAAAAATAATTGAGGCCCCTACAATGTTATCTTTAAACAAATGATATAAATCATTATGCTTTGCTGGGAATAAACAAAAGTGATCCTCCAGATTCTGAAATAAATATCTCAGCGTTAAACCTGGGACAGAAATACCTTCCTTGAACATATCTATGCTTTTGGACTTATAAAAAGACTCATTTTGGAAAGAGCCTCTAAAAATGGCACGACATCTTTGTTATTATACCATATGAGGAAATCTTTAAAAGTTGACATGTTATTTTCACACCAAACCTTTAAACAATACTCATATTCCTCAACCGTTATATTTTCGTCCTTTAAAGAATTAAAAAACGTGTCATGCGGTGGAAGTTGGGGGTGGTCGAGCTTTGCTAAACTGTCCATCCAGTCATAAGGGAAAAAGCCTTTTTCCTCAGAACATTGATAAGCTTTCAGAAATTGTTTGTAACTACAGCCTGGAGCCAGATAGTTTTTGATGTCCAGAAATTTCAGCCATTTGGTAGAAATGCACATGTAATCACTATTCTTTTTAATAATAATAATAGTTCCTATGGCCGGTAGATTTTCATCCCCATCATTATCATTACAATATTCAAGACTTTTATATAATAAACCTTTAATAACATTCAGATCATATTTGCCCGAATTAAAGCCTACGACAGGAATCTGCCGACAATAATTCAACAACGAACCCATTAAACGATTCAAGACTTTTCCACAATTTCCTTCCCCACCCGAATTTTCTTCCCCACCCAAATTTTCTTCACCAACCGAATTTTCTTCCCCACCCAAATTTTCTTCAGCAATTGTATCTTGGCTGTTAGAGGAATCTTCCAGGTCTGTAAAGGCCTCAAAAATGTCATCTTCCCATAATTTGCCTTGTTTTTCTTCATTTATCATTTTATTCAACCGCTTAATAGCCTCAGCTATGGAGGTTTCATTGTTATTAATTCAAAGGCTTTATTAGCAATAGTATTACAATACTGGACAAAAGAATTTACTAGTTCAAATTCATCACCATCAGAAATAAAAACACTGGGGTCTCGAATTCTGGGACATTTGAACTAACACTAATACTTAATAATCTATGCTGACCTGTGAATTTAAGCTTAGGGATTTGGAATGTGTGAAATTTTCTTTATCTATATACGTCTCAATATCGTAAGTAATTCTGTATGGATAAAAAACGATCCTTATCGGCAATCTCAATCTGGAGACTTTGAAGTTTTTCAAAACTGTGGGTTTTAGTTCAAATATCCCCCAGGAAACTCATATGTGACATGTTCTTTACAACGAGGTGTATGATTCTTTAAGTTTCTGTGGTGTTTAAAAAGTCTGCAGCAGCGAGAACATTGAAAAGTGTGGAATACTGTACGATATTTGTAATGAGTGAAAAGTGCCCTTCATAATGATTAAGAAACATGGTTGATGGATATCGGCAGGGCGATCGCCGTATCAATTTAGCAATAATTTCAGATTTGTTAGTTTTCTCGTTAGTCTGGGGGTTTAATTCGTAAACATAAATATTGATTTTAAAGATTTTTTCGAGTTCTCCCAATTCTAGAAATGTAACCCCTTTAAATGTTGTTACAGCTGCCGCACTATTTATATACTTTTGGTATTTCGAAAATAGTTGTTTTGGAGTTTCCTGGGTACTTGCTTCATCACCTTTAAGGTGATAGGCAAGACATCTAAAAAAACACAAATTATCCTGATATGGGCGGTTTGTTTTCGGCCTTGAGACCATAGACAAAATAAAACGATTATTTTTGAGGTAGTCCGGGAATGAGTCGGGTGAACCCCCTATGATTGGATAAGGACCAAGTTTTGTGACAAACATAGTGACATTTGTAATGAAATCAAAAACCCAGGCACTATCTTCTCTGTGTTGATACAACACTTCTTCAAAATCTTTAGCTTTTAATTGAACTAAAAACTCATCTAAATCTCTGTAACTACCGATTACAAAGGGGCGGTCAAATAACAGATAATTATTAGACGAGCTGTGAAAATATCTCAGTTCGCCGATAATTTTGTTTCGTAAGACAAATCCAAAAGCTAAATTAAATTTATAATGGTTCGATTGGTCTCTATGTATAGATTGTACAAGACGCTCTAATGCGTCATGACTCAAATTACTAAGTCTAAAATTATACATATCTTGCACTCTGTTCTGTCTGCTGTGATGGGTTCTAATCGCACCCCAATTTTCCCTATATAACTGTCGCAATGGGTGGGGCATATCTACTTCAAAATCATCTGAAAATTCTTCAGGATCTTCTGACTGTGGCGGTGCTGGTGCTGGCGGTAGCGGTGCTGGTGGCGGTGGTGGTGGTGGCTGTGGCGGTGGTGGTGGTGGCTGTGGAGGTGCTGGTGGTAGCGATGCTGGTGGCAGTGGTGGTGGAGGTGGCAGTGGTGATGGTGCTTGTGGTGATGGTGCTCGTGGTGGACGTTCTTTGGCAGTCTTTTTATTCAAGCTGTTCTGCGACAAAGAAAACAAAATTGTACATCGTATTTCAGGATTGATTCTACCCTGATAAGCAAAACATAAAGAGAAAGCGTGTGTGATAGGACTTAAAAAAGTTTTTTTACCTGCCTAGTTGGTTTATCACAGACTTGTCGTCGGTGCCGAGTTAAATTACTTTTCGTCTTGAAAGACTTTTCACAGTCCGCACATGAGAAAAGTTGCGAAGAATGCACCGATTTCAGGTGTGCATTAAGGCTTTTCTTGCTTGCACAAGACTTCTTACAACCGTTTGGGCATGCAAACTGTAAAAGAATAGTAAAAATAATAATGTTAAAAATAATGATAACGATAATGTGAAAGTTTTTCAATGCAAATAAATAAATCTCTACTTCAAATCTCTTAATACATATGTTCAACTCAATTAAATAAATCTCTTAAATATACTTTCAACTCATAGAAATAACTCTTTAACATATGTGATAAATGTAGACCTACCTCTGACTTTCTTTTTTTGGACGGACCTGGTACATCGTGGTCAGACAGGTCTTCAGCGGGTTCTTTTACGAGGGGAAATTCTTCGGCCGTAAGGCTGGGTAACTTTTCAGCTGTGCTGCAGGGTACCTCTTCTGCTACCATGCGTGGTAGCTGTGCTAATTTCGCATTTTCAGCATTTTCCCTTTTGCTAGCTCTGCAAAAGAAATCCAGAGAAATTAAACTATTATTTTTTGAAGTAATACAAGGGTGATTATAACTACTCTTTTTTGTGTGTCATTCAAAATGTCCTTAAATCCATGTCAGTTTTTCTCTACAAAAATATATCAAAACGTTACGTCCTCTAGACTTTTGTACTAAATTACAACAACAAAAAAGATTAAAAGATAAAGAAAAATTAATCAATTAACTTTGCAGTTTTGAACATTTTACAAAAAAATTAAATGTTATATAAGCGCATTAAAAAAAACTCATTCTTATTCTTTCGAATCCAAGACTATTTTTCAACATTTGTACATGATATTCTTTATAAAAACTCTTTTATTTTTTTCGTTATCCTTTCAAATATTACTTGTGTAAAGTATTTCTTTCAGATGTAAAAGTATGACAATTTTAAAAAGAAATTCTAAAAATTGACCAACAGCTTTGTTAAACATATTTGAAAAGGCTTTAAAGGAAAATCAAAAATAACTTTAAAGAAAATATTGGTTGAATAAAATAAAAAATAAAAAAGAATATATAAAATGAGGAAATGATAATAAGTTTGTTGTAACAACTTACTGCTTTTGAAAAAATTCTTTCTTCAATCTTTTTGCTCTTTCTTGATGCTCTACCCTCTCCAAAGCTTCGAGGAGAATCGCCTCATCTTCTTCGGGCCAAATTATTTCTTCTTCCCGATTTCCAGCCATATTAGAAGAACTCAGTTCTTTTTATTTTGGCAGAGTATGAAATTGACTGCGAAGTATCCGTATTTATATTCTTTTTATGACCTATATTTAAACCTGACAGGCTTTCTCATCAATATTGTTGCACCACAGAGATCAATAAGTCTTTTGTTCCCAACCTCTCTTACACCTCTCACAGCAAACAATTCTCAGACTGGTATTGAATTACGTCACAATAACCTATGACTAGACTGTTTGTATTGATTGATTGAGATGTGCAGAGGAACAGTTTCCTCAGAGGGTAATCTTAAGGGCTGATCTTAAGGGCTGATCTTGGAGGGCTAATCTTGGAGGGGTAATCCTTAAGGGGTAATCTTGGAGAGGTAATCCTAGAGGGGTAATCTTGGAGGGGTGATCCTGGACGGTAGATCTTCAAGGTCCGATCCTGGGGCTGATCCTCAAGGTCCGATCCTGGGGCTGATCCTCAAGGTCCGATCCTGGGGCTGATCCTGGGCGGTAGATCTTCAAGGTCCGATCCTGGGGGTGATCCTCAAGGTCCGATCCTGGGGCTGATCCTCAAGGTCCGATCCTGGGGCTGATCCTCAAGGTCCGATCCTGGGGCTGATCCTCAAGGTCCGATCCTGGGGCTGATCCTCAAGGTCCGATCCTGGGGCTGATCCTCAAGGTCCGATCCTGGGGCTGATCCTCAAGGTCCGATCCTGGGGGGGGGGGTGATCCTGCACCCACCTCTACTACTCCCTGGTGAGGTCCAGGGGGTGAAGCCCCCGCAAGCTCTCGCAAAATTGACATTTTAAGGGGAAAAAAGTATGTAACAACTTATAGTAAGAAAGTTATTATACAAGTCAAGAGAGCTATAATACACCATATACAAAATCAAAGCGCTTGACTTGTCCAGATTCCCGCTTAAGGGCCCCTAATGGGGTCCAGGGGCGATTCCCCCGTAAGCTCCCGCAAAATTGACATTTCAAGGGGAAAAAAGTATGTCACAACGCATAGTAAGGTATATTATACAAGTCAAAATTCATGTCAAACATGTCAAAGAGAGCTATAATGTGACAAAACATAAAATCATGAAAACGCATGTCTGCATGTGGGAATATGTTTTATTGTTTGCGTTTGTACATGGTTAGGTTTATCGATCGTCACTCTTTAAAAAAAAAGGTCTGTCTATTAAAAAAAAGATTTCAATAATTTACTACAAACTTGTGTAAATGTTGTTAAAAGTGAATAGCATACTCAAGTAAGGCCTGACTAGCTGCTTATACAAATTAAACAACCTCTCTACCAAGAAAAAAACAATTTCTTCTAATGATATCAAGCATCCTATTTGCCCTTGCAGCTGCTAAAGCACCGTTTAGAAGGCTTCAGATTGCTAGGAATGACAACACCTAGATCCCTTTCTTGATCAACACAACCAAGATTTAAACCAATCATGCAGTAATCAAAATGGTGAAGTATCTCCATGGAAGAAGGTTACAAGTGGTGTTCCTCAGCGTTTTGTATTGGGTCCGCTTCTTTTCTTAATCTTCATTAATGATATTGATGTTTCAGGATTTGTAAATTTGCTGATGACACTAAGCTCTACAGGATTGTTGATGATGCTAGGCAGCTAGGGATTCTTCACTTTTGCAAACTGATCTGGGTAATTTAGTTTCTTGGTCCTCAACATGGCAGATGTCATTCAATGTTGATAAATGCAAAGTTATTCATTTTGGTTAGAGCAATTTGGCTTTTGACAACTGCATGAATGGTTCAAATCTTGGTTGTGTTAATCAAGAAAGGGATCTAGGTGTTGTCACTACTACTTTCCACATTTCGAACCATACTTTCTTCACTACTGAAAATCAAATCAAGACAATTACTACCACGCGTGGGAAACAACACATGCTGGGTGAAAAAGCAGTTAGATACAGCTTCCAGAAAATCTTTACCATGATTCCAATCAATGTCTGGAAAATTAAAGTCCTCAAAAACAATAACCCTCCTAGAAGCAACTTTCCTGAAGCAGTCAAGCAATTTCTGGTCGTTCTCAGGACTAGAATTTGGCGATCTATTCACAACACCAATAACCACTGAACTACCAACATCGCCATCAACAATAAGCTCACACCATAGGCAATTTGAAAAACTAAAGGAAAACTAAGCAGTCATATCTGTACATTTAAAACTGTCTTTCAAAACAATAAAGCGCCACCTCCTCTACCATGGAGTGTATCTATCTTTTATGAAAACTGAGTAACCTGGAATATGTACCTCTAAATCACTAATTTCACTATAAATCCAACTCTCAGTAATATCAATCATATCAGGGCTGAGGTCTACTAATTGACACTTCAGCCAGAAGCTCATCACGCTTGTTCAAAATGCTAGGAACATTTGACAACACAACTTTAAATATACCACTAGAGCAATCCCTATCCCCAAAAACATGCCTGATACTGATAGTGATAGGTGTTTAACCTCGAACCCCCTGTGACTCCTATTCTTATTTGCCCTATTGACACCTAGCAAGAACACGAGCACCTTTTCTAGTTTAATGCAAACACATCTCTCATGAACCGATCAACCGGCATGCATGTTGCTTAAAATGGGGTCAGTCTATTAGGTCATTCAATGAATGTTTAATATGGAGACAGAACAATCTTATACACGCACAATTAATTGATCATACACGTTTTTACGGCGGAGGCTTGGTCGGTCATGTGATTTAATGGTACCATTTGATTGGTCACACCTAAAATGTTTAATTCATTTCATGACGTAATGACCGGCATATTTGTCATGTGTATGTCATGTCATTGTTCATTTTCACGATAGCCTATTGTCACTACTACTACTACTAGCCTAAGCTACACAAGTTAGCGAGCAGTCATGTCAGTAAATAAAATTATGGAATTATGACGATTTCGTAGCCAGAACAAGTTACAGAATTTAATTTTTTCTCGCCAAGTGATTCTTCCTAAAAATGAAAAAGGCACTGAATATTTGTAGGATTGTTAGGTCCTGTAGTTTTTGCACAAATCCAGAGGTAAGTGTCACAATTATTTGCTCCTTTCAAATTCAATATCATCATCATCATCATTCACTGCAGTGCAGTGCTGCAGCTGTGAATGCGCTGTGCGAAATAGCACTTTAACGTCCCGAGAGCATCCAGTACTGGACATTATCTCAAGACGGCCACGGCCTATTATTTATTACAGTCAATGGGATATTTTTTTTATGAATACTTTTGTCGCCTCAGCCAGTCAGCGAAAATTAATGGTAGGCCTAGGCCTACTCACAGGTGTTCCTAACGTTATGGCAACCAATATGCTTACTATAAAGAAAGGTAGGACTCTTTCTAACGCGACTATCGAACCGTATAAAAAATTCCTTTTTTTGACCACCCGCGAATCCTAATTACACTTTTTTACTCTGCTCACATTCGCTGAAGACTCCCTTCTTCGTGTATAAGCCACGGTATTTGTTAGTTTTTTCTCGATGTACAAACGATGAATTTTCTACCAAATTACTGTCAAGACAGTCTATCCGCCCAACAATTTGCTGCAAACTAAAGAAACGTTGCGATGACGTCATGAAGAAGCAGCACTGCAATTACGTCATCGCAACGTTTCTTATAGAGATCGTCAAAAAAGCGTTGTTACGTCGCCGTGCACCACAAGAATCCCAGATGTCCAACCTCCTCGATCGGAAACTATTATCTAATAGTAATGGTACACAACATATTTAAAGAAAAAAAAAAATACATTCTGTTCAGTATTTGTTAGTAGCCTAATTGTTTTTAGTATTTACTATTTAGTCAAAAAAAATAAAACCACTCATCTTCTTCCTCTTCCTATGTGTACAGTCCAATATTTGAGTATTCGGGTGATGTTATAATAACGTGTGTAAATATTAACAATCAGTTTGTCAGTGAAAACGCAGCACTTTGCCATTACAGCCAGTGTAGAATCGGTCACCTTTTTAGGCTTTAGAGGCCCAAATCCAGGGCTGATTTTTTAGGGGGCTGAGTCCTCCTTTTTAAGATTTGACCTGACTATGGGGGCTCAGCCCTTCCCCCCGTCTTTCCCCCTCCTCCAAAAATGATGGAATTTCTATAAAAATCAATTGACTGTTAATGAAGAAAATCAAAGGAAATTGCCTGGAAATTGATTATAAGTTAGTTCCCAAAAATTGGCCAAAAATACGCTAAAATTTCCAAATTGAAAAACCTGTTTGTAAAATGAAGGAAATATCCCCAAAATTGGCCTTATTTTTGTGAACCCTCGCTAATTTTATTAGAAAGCAGCCCTGCTTAAATCTCTACGTTCGCTTTAGGCCTAGCATTTGTGTAGGAAAATGTGTACACTTGGTGGTTATATCGTAGAAAAGATATATTTGAAGTGTAAAGACAAGTGTATGGTATGTAAGTAAAGGGAAGTGCTTACTTACACTTACTGTACACTCACAGTAATTCATTTTTTCAGTTTCAGTACCAGATGTGCCACCAGTATTATCTTTATAATTTTGCAGCATGGGTAGAAATGTTATTATTTATTAACCACTTAAAAAAGCAGGTTGCAACCTACAACTAGGTGCACTTACCAGTCAGCGTTCAACAAATTGCCTCTCGAGACGCCCAGGTCAACTAATATTATGTCGAGGCAAGTTGATTTACATGTCGATATTCCTGCCAGGCAACCACAAAATGATCCAAACTAAAAGAGTGAATTTCTTTTTAGAAACTTAATTCATTACAAAGATTATACTACAATTTTAATGATTGAAATGCCCAGAAAATAACTTAAATCAGACTTATATTCCATTTATTGGAAAGCCTAAATATAACGTTATGTTACAAAATAATCTTAAACCTCACCATAACAACATCATGTATAACACGCTCCCATACATAAGACGTACACACACACAAAACCAATCATATCTCACATTAAAAAAAACTCATGCATATTTTTGTCCAGTGACTGTTTACATAACATAACAAGATTACGGGTTAAGAAGGATTAGTCACCCCATAAAAAGCCCAAACTAACGCCACCACCACCACAAAAAAAAAATCAAAGATGCTCAGAGTGAGTAAAGAACTTATTAATGTTGAATTTGAAATTGTAAACAGAATTGGAGCTAATTACCTACTTAGGCAAACCATTTCACTCATTAAGAACTCTTTGCGAAAAGCTGAAATGCTGAATATCTTTCCGTGAGATCTCTTTGGTCAACTTCAAACTGAGGATTAGCTAAAAAATGCAAGAAATAACAGGAAGTCAAAGCATTACTACCAGTTAGGAACTTGAAAACCTGAATCATATCGCCACATACTCTTCTCAACTCAAGCGTGGTCAAACCAAGAATTCGCAACCTACATTTATAAGAGAGATTCTTTACTTCGAGAATAAGTCTAGTGGCTCTTCGCTAAACCTGCTCCAAAATGAACTTATCCGTCTCATAAAAGGGACTCCAAACCTGAATAGCATACTCAAGTGAGGCCTGACTAACTGCTTATACAAATTAAGAACAACCTCTCTACCAAGAAAACAAAAATTTATCACAATCAAACCAAGCATCCTATTTGCCCTTGCAGCTGCTAAAGCACACTGTATATAAGGTTTCAGATTGCTAGTAATGACAACACCTAGATCTCTTTTTTGATTAACACAACCAAGATTTGAACCATTCATGCAGTAATCAAAAGCCAAATTGCTCTTACCAAAATGAATAACTTTGCATTTATTAACATTGAATGACATCTGCCATGTTTAGGACCAAGAAACTAACTTACAGTATCCAGAAGAGTTTGCAAAAGTGAAGAATCCCTACCATCATCAACAATCCTGTAGAGCTTAGTGTCATCAGCAAATTTACAAATCCTGGAGCCAAGGAAAACATCAATATCATTAATGAAGATTAAGAAAAGAAGTGGACCCAATACAGAACCCTGAGGAACACCACTTGTAACCTTCTTCCATGGAGATACTTCACTATTAACAACAACTCCTTGTGACCTGTCAACTAACCAAGATTTTATGTACTGGCACACTTTCCCTCCACACCAAGTGCTCTTGTTTTCAACATAAGCCTGCCTATGGAACCTTATCAAATGCTTTTTGGAAAACTAAATAGATAACATCTACATAATGACCAAAATCAACTTGTTTTAATAGTAACATCATCAAGAATTTCCAATATATTAGAAACACAAGACCTCTTAGAGACGAACCGATGCTGGGACAAATTCAACAAATCATTGACCAGTAAATGTTCTAGTACTTTACCTCGACAAGGCTGACTGGCCCCTTTTTGAAACCCTCTGTGACTCACACCTCTCCCCCCATCTTCTCGAGGATGAGGACCCCATGTCTAACTTCAGTAATATCCTTATCAACATCGCCACCTGCTCAATTCCCAAAACCTCCAAACCCCCAAATCATCCCCCCAACCCCTGGTTCTCAGATGACTGCAAAACCGCCATCAAGAACAGGAAAAGAGCCCTCAGGAACTTTAAAACTAACCCGACCACCCATAACCTTAACCTCTTTCGCATCAGCCGTGCCAAGGCCAGACGCACTATCAAGGACAGTAAAACCAACACTTGGAACAACTTTATCTCTTCTCTCACCACCAACACCCCCACTAAGAAGATTTGGAGAATGGTTAACAGCTTCCACGGCAGAGTAGGCAAATCTTCCATCTCCCATCTCTCTTGGAATGGAGACCTTCTCACCGCAAAAAAAAAGACATCGTTGACCACCTCGCCGCCTCTTTCAGCAACATCTCGGCCTCGACCAACTACTCCAATGCTTTCAAAATCAAAAAGCTTGCGATGAAGCCCGGAGAATCACTTTTCCCTCTGACAACTCCGAAAGCTACAACACCCTCTCACTCTTTCTGAATTAAACTAAGCCATCAGCGATGCTGGCTGCACCTCCAAGGGCCCAGATAACATCCCCTATCAGTTTCTGAAACACCTCCCCATCAAAGCCACCACTACCCT